>VZTN01035160.1:0-77901 GCA_013400515.1 Erpornis zantholeuca
CCATGTTATCAGGCTTCTCCATATCCTATTGATGAGATGGAGCTGTGGTCTGGACCATGAGGTGCAGGTTCAGGTTTTTATTCCAATGTATAGATGGAAAAGCCAGCTAATGAACCCAGACTTGGAGCTGGCATCTTGCAGACCAGTGACCTGCCTAAGGCTGTGGCTAGTGAGAGCTCGCTTGCTCCTGTCTTTTCTTTCTAATACCTGTTTTGCTGAAATCACGGAATATTTTGAGTTGGAAGGGACCCAGAAGGATCATCAAGTCCAACTCCTAAGTGAATGGCCCATTCTGGGATAAAACCCACCACCCTGGTGTTATTAGCACCATGCTCTGACCAACGGAGCCAATCTCAGGGCTTCCTTCTCTGGAAAAACATTTTCCAATAAACAAAATTTCCATTGTCTTGACTGTCCTAGTTAAGGTTAGCATTTTAGCTTGTAATTATTTCTGGTTGCTTCATGAAATAATTTATCATGTATTTATGCCTGTGATAAATTAAAACGGATAGAGCAACCTTCCCGTTACATTTTATCCACCTTCTTTCTGAGGTGCAATGTATGAAAATTTGGGAATCCTTTTACTAACCACCTCTGGTGCTGTGTTCATGCCATGCCTGGCTGTGTCCCACCCAGGCTGGTTGCTCTCATTGTTGTACCACCAATAGCTTCTGAGACCTGACCCAGTACCTGCTTCTCCCACAGGGCTATGTGTTTTTGGACCATTATGATCCATCAGAGTATGATCCATTCTTCCAGAAGATGTGCACAGACTGCTGGAAGGTGTGAGGCGGTTTGGAGTCCCACTTTGGCCAGCAGGAAGTTAACAGAGCATGTTACTGATTGTGCTGCTTGGGGGGGGGGGGTACTGTAGAGGAGCACATTCTAGTTTTACTAACTAGCTCCTACTGCATTTAAGCCCAAGAGTGTTTGAGCGTGGTTTTCACCAGGAACAAAGTCTGGATCTATACTAAGCCCAGTTTTTGAGGCACAGTAGCAAAGGCACAGGGGAGTTTGTTTTCCTCATTTCAAATCCATTGTCGCAGCATAGGGAGTGTCCTGTCTAAGGAGGGTTGGAGAGTTCCCAGGCAAGCTCAGTGTGTGCTCTGTAGAAGGAAATAATCTGACAGGTCAGCTGATCTTTACAGAAGCATAGCAATAGTTTTTCCTTCTCTTTCAAGGATGAAAGTCATCAACAAACACAATGATAGAGAGCCAATGATGTCACCAATCCTCCAGCTGACCAGAGCAGCAAGAACAGCCATCAAAGGTACCCTTTACAAAACAGCTTACATGCACTGCCAAAGCAAGAGAGAACAGGCCAGATCTTTGGGCAAACTGCAATAAATGAATTGTCTCAAACATGCAGTTTTGAAATGTTGTTACCCAGCAGGCAAAGAAATGTCTGAGATACTGCTCCTCTTCTTGCCAGCTCCAGTTCAATGCTCTACAGGCCAAAACCCACTTTTTAGGAGGTTTAACTTAGGCTGAGCTCAATAAAGATAGTGCTGGTGTTCTCTCCTGGAGACAGTGTCCAAGCAGTAATTCAAACTTTTAACATATGCTGGTGTTCTGAGAAGGCCGGAAATAAGTAGGAGAGCAGATGGGAAGTGGTGCTGTGTTGCATTTGCTGGCTACTGTTGCAAGCCGCAAAAAGCAACAAGTGCCACAGAGCGTCTCTGCCCGGCCCGGGTGGGTTCCATGTGGCCCAAGCCTTCCTTCTTGAAAGCATGGACTACGGGGCTCCCACCGGCCGGGAAACCTTCAGGCTAGCTCAGGCATCTCTGTGCTCACCACAACGACACAGCAACAAAGGGGATGAGAAGAGACCTCCACGAGGGGAGCACGGAAGATGTTTATTCACATGCTGCTTGTCCAGATGTCCAGGGGTGAAGGCAAGGGAAGGCAGAGGGCCTGGGGTTTTATTGGGATCTAGGGGAGGGGCGGAGTCGGGGTTCCTCACAGAGCAATGGGAGGAGCCCGAGGGAAAGGGGAAAAGGGGATGGAGGGAACACCACAGTGCTGTACAAAACAGCTGGTGCTTTTTGTGGAGTCGGTGCTGAGCAGCAGCTGCTGCCAGTGCCTTCAGACCAGGCTCTCTCCTGTGCCAGTGCAGTCCCATCTCCCTGCTTGTGTGGCTGCTCAGCAGCTCTGGGCTCAAAGCCTGGAAACAGAATTTTCTCTGTCCTCCAAACTCCCACTGTACAGACACAATCTCTCAAGAGTTGCCAAGATTTGAGTTTTATTTAGGATTAGAAATACTGAACCACAGAAAACTGTTAAAAGTAACAGAGGTTGACTCAGTAACAGGAGGGTGCACAGATGGCGACTGGGTGGGAAACTGCCAGACTTCAGGAGGAATTTCTGCACCCGTGGAAAACAAGGGCAGGGGCTGCTCAGAACTGTGTGCTGTGCTTCTGCAACAAAGCAGTTTAAGGAGGCAGTAAAATGGTTACAATGTATCAAATATTTATAAACAAACTTTCTTTTTTTTTTTAACCATCCCTGATTGGTGCCAAGAGAAAGTTTTTGCTTTCAACCAGTTCATTTTACAGGTTTATACTGGGGTGACAGTTCCCCAGAGCAAACCTTTTAAACTTGTAATAAACTTTTCTTGAACAAATCCTATAAGTTTTTCTCATTATTTCACATTCCCTTGTACAATAAAATATACTTTTTTAAAATCACTATCATCAATAAACATCTGTAGACAAATTAATAAACTTATATTTTACTCTCTATATACATGTTGGCAATGTCAAAGCTTCAAGATTCACATGGAGGTCTGCAAGACCAAGGAAATGTACACAAATAACTTATATTTAGGAAAAAACCCGAAGAGCTGAAGAGTATTTTGCCACATTTTTGTGGGTCACAGTATTTAAAATATTTTTTCTAGTTATTCTTCACAACCACATTGTCTCAGCAGAGAATGGTAAATCAAACTGAAGCAGAAAGAAAAATCAAGTAGCAGTTACCGATTCCAGTGCAGAACTAAAGTCAAGTAAAGAACTACATTTGATTCTTAAAGAATATAAAATATATCGGAGACTTCTCCAGTGCTAAGGCTTCTTCAGCATTTAACTGTTAAAACTATCATCCTGAGATGGGAAAATTCCAGTGGATATCACTTTTAAGATTTCAAATGGAATGATTCTAGTGCTAAGCTTAAACCATTCCTCAGTCTGTCTGTCAGACTAAGTGGTAAAATATACAAACAGCTTGGTGCCACATTTCTACATAATACTTTTTATGGCCCTGAAAACGGAAACATTGGCATCCAAACCCAAGATATTCCAACATAATAAAAAGGCACTGAGCTATAGTACTGTATTTACAGTAACATTTGTGTTTGCATAGATCAACAACAACTGGGAACACTGCGAGGAACTAAGCGCAACCAGGAACGAAGAGGAAATATGGAAGCAGCAGGAACTCTTGCTCAGTAACCAGCGTGGGGCAAGGAGTCTTTTACCAAAAGATGTTCAGGCTGTCAGCTTCAGTTGTCCTTCATAAATTAAAGAAAAAAGTGTTCTTAGAGGAGTGTTTTCTGATCGAAGAGCTGCAGGTCAAAGCGCACCCACACTTCTCCTGTTGGAACTTCATGCAGCAATAAGTGTTTAGTTGTGGGGCCTTTGCTCTCTTGTTCTGTTCTGATTTTTGCTACTGGAACTTCAGTGCGACCCAAAAAATCTGTTGGGCAAAAGAATAAGAAATTTCATTCAGCAAAAACATTAAAAAACACCTTATAAAATCTGAGTGAGTCATGTTAATGCAGTGCTGTGTGGTACATGCTCCGTTCAGAGCACTGTTCCCAGGCTTCTGGTTTGATTGGACCCCAGCCCTGGGTAAACCAGCCAGCAGTGGAAAAAAAGGGCCTTTTTATAAGAAAAATGCCATGGAATTAGGATGTCACAGTTTGACCTAAGGGCTTTAAAAACACTCTTAGAAAATACGCTTTCAGAAACACAATTTCAAGTGTTCTTCAGTTTCAGAGCTGGCAAATCAGTTAGGTGATGGAATGTGTTTACAAATCAGCTGAGGTGCTCAAAGAAAATAATCAACTATTTTGGCTCAGCCAGCTTTTAATTATGCTTATATATCATGCTTTTTACAAGAACAACAACCTTCAACAATTACTGCTACTAATAGGTTTGCAGTCCTATTCAGAAATAACACACCCTCTGTGTGGCTGTTTCTTATATGACATCTTTGTGTATGTGTGCATTAAAAGGTTCACCATGGACCAAAAAACAACCCTCAGCTGTCCAGCTGGTAGAAGCAGCCAGTCATACTCATGTTAACTCACAGGAGAAAAGCCTGAGCTATAGTTACACACATGGCATCTCAGGTCAAGGCAGTTCCCTGCAAATTTGCAATAATTGACTGTGTGTCAGAGCCCCGAGAAAGCACTTAACCTTTTAGAGAATATGAGAAGCAACTGACTGCCAAAAACGTGCTCAGTTTCCAAGCAACAAGAAAGCTGATCAAGCTGTTGCTGTGCAAATATAACCCAGGACCTTATTTTTGAGCACCTATCATGAGTAAAACTTCTACTTTCAACCTGTCTGTCTCCTCAGTCTGACAAGAAAGTAATTCTGTGTCTGATACAAAAGCGAGACTGGGATCAAATCTGACTGCCTGGAGTTACTGGCTCTGGAAGGCTATTGAACCTCCTGAGTACTGAGGCATTGTTTTTACCCAACATTTCTCAGGCAGAAGTCAGACCTGCAGGCTCTTGAAGCTTCTGCTGAGGAACCCCTCAGCTCACAAAAACCCCTTCTTTTCCTAAATATTCATACTTACCATCAGGTGAGAACTGATCCCTGTCAAACATGGTGATACACAGGACATCCTGATAAAGATCCTTGATGAAGAACTGGCAGTTGAAGTTCCACTTGGGGTTCAGGGTGTCCTGCAGGGTCCTGGTAGTGTAGCTCTGCGAGCCCATGCTGATCTCACAGTATGGGTTGCTCTTCCCTAAACACAGAACAGGGAGTGAAACCCGTCTGCAGTGCAGAAACCCCCCCCCCATCTGGAGCCTGCTTGGACACACATCAATGCTGCTGCCAGAAGATGTGGATCAGGCAATCCCTATATCCCAGAGCAGCAGAGAGCTGGTTCTTCACTCGGTCCTCTGAAGATGAAGAAGGGTTATTTCATACAGAAACTGTAGAAACCACAATGTTTCCCAAATGACCAACTCCTCTCAGCAAGCCTTTCCAAATACTACAGGAATAAAAGTGATCTGAGACTGTTTCCCTCACTTACCGTTGGGCTTACAGGCCTTTAGTTCCGTTGCTTCAATCACATGCACCATCAAGCGTCCTATTCCTGAGGTTTTCTGTGAACGAGCTGGGAACAAAGAGGTCAAAAATAACTGGATTGGTTGTAACTGTAAGAACTGGCAATAGATCTGAAGAGGAAGATCCTACACAGACACTGGCATTCTCCAGGAAATGCCCTGTCCCTGTACCTAGGTGGATGAGAGGAAAATACAGAACTCAGTGGGTACCTTGATAAGCCTTTTCGCGTTTCTTCTTCTCTGTTTCAATGTACTGCTCTGATGCTGCTTTGATTTTCTGGACCCAAGCAGTCCTGCAAAGAGCAATCCCTACAGTCAGGGTCATCCCACAGGCAGCAGTCTTCAGTATCAGTGACTGCCACAATCTCTTTCCCCATTCCCCCTCTCTAGGTTTCAGAGGCACCACAAATCAAGTTAGTTCATGGACTAAAGTGCTGGAGTTTTTGGATTTAATCTTATGCCACATTCCAAATCAGCCTAAATAAATGGATGTGGAGCTGGTGTTTTATTGAAGACTGCTGGGTCACATTAAAGACTGCCCAGGACTGGGGAAGAGTCCTATGGAATGCTGGATTTTGCAGCCCTAAACACTTCTTCTGTACAACTATAACATCAAGGAGCAGCAGATGTGTCTGGATTCTGCTGCAAGAGCTGCCACACAAGCAGAAGAAAATCAGAGAAAACTTCTCATTCAAATGAGAATTGAGCGAGTTTATGTCCTGACCAAGAGACAGCTCTGTTCCTGAGCTCAGAGCCCCTGTGTCTGCTCACTGGAAACACAGCCTGCAGCATCAGTCAGCAAGTTTAAGCTCAGATTTCCATTTTCACTACTCACCGCTCATTAATGTTGTCAGTTTTAAGTGTGTAAACTCTGTCAATGTGTGATATGTGGAAAACTGGCTCATCACTTGAAGGGTCTGTGGGCAGCTTCACGAGGACTTCATTAAGAAAAACGGGCTAAAAGAAAAACAAATGTCACTGTGGCAGCATCAGCCTGTGACAATGGGCAGAAACTCTACAAGGATGTTCAAATGCACTGGTTTACTATAGGGAAAATTAAAGTAGGACACAGGACAAACAATGAGATCACCGTGTAAAGGATGCAAGAAAGGGGTGAGAGAATAACTAATCTGTTATTCACCATTCTGTTTTCCTAGGCAAAGAGCTTTGTGAAAGGGGCAGGACTGTGCAAGCAGAGCTGCAGTGTGGAGCTTGGAAATCTGGGAATCTCTCAGGTTGTGGGAAAGCAGCCCTGATACTTAAACTGATGTCTCCAGTTTCAGAATCTTGAGAACACACACTGTCTGGGCACAGAGACTAAAATTTTGCACCTTCTACTGTTTCCTGAAGAAGGACAGGAATTTTCTTGTGGATACAGGAACCTGTGTAAACTGAAGTCAAGGCTCCTGCTTCTGAACATCCCACTCAGCTGTTCAGGCATGGTGCTACTCCTGCCCTTTCCCCCCAGAGTGGATGGAAGTGTTTGTTAAAACAAGACACAGAAGTCTGTTCTTTTCCAGGCACTAAGCCAATGGTATTCATTCAAGTTGTCTGCCAGAACGTGCCCATATGACAGCAAAAGGGGCCACACAGCTAATCCCAGTGGGAGAGCAGCATTCCTCATCAGAAGCCAGGACCCACTGTACCAACATGACCATGAAGCACCTTGACTCACTCACCATTTTGTACATTTTGAACTGGGAGTTGGATTTGGGGCTGAATAGTTTATCGGATCCGGAAGACACAAACTGTTTAACCATGTAGGTGAGCAGCAGGAAGTCATTGAAAAGGAATCCATACAGCTCCTTACTGCTTTTGGCCTTGTACAGCTTCCCACTGTGCAGGAGCTTCCGTGGTCCCAAACAGTTTGTGAGGGAGTTGAACACAGGTTGCTGAGAAGAGACAAAACCCATTACCAGCCTAGTAAGTCTGTGCAGATATCACCTCCTGCTGCTCCTCTTCACTGTGGAGACTGATCAAGGTGCTCAAAATGCTCCTCTCTTTTATTTAATGAATTCCATTTTAAATTAAGAGAAGGGAACTGTAATGTGATCAGCCATGGCAACAGCACAACTCCCACCTCAGAGCAGATTTAAGCTTTACCAAAAACACACAGAGGGATTACCAGATGGAGGCATTTACTGCATGGCCACTTCTGTGTTGTCCAGAAGCAGTGTTTAAGAGGAGGCTGCACAGGCTGCAGTCAGTTCACCTCTAACAGATTATAAGGTGATAGAACCAGGACAGACCATGCCCTGTCAAGCCCTGGTTCCCTATGCAGACAATGGAAAACTGTCACACACCTCAGTCTGAAGGCTGTCCTGAAAGGTACAGGAGCCTGAACACCGCATATCCTTAAGGATCTAGCACTGAGGGCTTCTGTTCCCTTCCTGCATGAAGAAAACCCTGGGAAACACACACTAAGTGAAATCCTCCATAGTAACACCTGACTTAGCACAATCAGGAGTTCAGAGAGAAGAGTTATTTCTGCCTGCTTAATGGTCTAAATGGTATCAGTTTTTATGCTGATAAATCAAGGTTTCTCTGTCACTAGATAAATAAAATAATGCAAAAATAATGGTTCATTACATTATGGCTGTGAGTCTAATTCAATCAAAGCTTCTCTGCCTTGAGTTTCGCAGTGGATCGCGTTCCAATAAGGGATGTGAGCAAGGACTCCCATTCCCTCCCCAGCCTTTCTGAAATGACACTGAAAAGCCCCAGCCCTGCAAAACATCAGTGCAGGTACCTCAGCAAGGCCTTCACACTGGACGTGGGCCTGGATCCATTCCAGCCTGTCCGAGTTCTCCTTCTCACGCACGCCCTCATTCACCTGGGAGCACAACTCCTCCGCACGCTCCAGTGCGAGCCGGAGGTTACTGTGATCCGGGTGGTTCTCCGGAGTGTTCTCTAGAATCTGGTGTGGGTCAAAGAGGGGAGAAAACAAGATAAAGCAGAGGTAAGCACAGGTGCTTGCCAGAGAAATCCTCTGAATGGGGCAAGCCTTTATCTTGGCTTTTGCTATGGAGATCAAACTGAAAACATTCAGCTACAAAAGCTCCCTTGGGGTACTCACACTCTTTATGAGCAGAGGGTAGCGCGTTATCCTTTGCATGGGTTTCAGGAGGAAGCTGGAGAGGGGCATTCCTTTGCAGCGAGGGTCCAGGGCAAGTTTCTGTGGTGCAACCCAGAGATTTAACAGAGACATTGCATTAATCATCAGAAAACAGTTGCATCACTGGCACTGAATACTGAAAATTCTGTGATCAGATTAATTTTTCCAGACATTCCAAGAGATCCTGGATTTTTTCAGTAAGCAAACACTACCTGTATCTAGAAAAAGCAGGAAAGCTGGCAGTGTCATTGCACCCAGATGCTTTGCCAGCATAAATCACAGGGTCATTGTTCATGCAGAATCCTTACATTCAAAGCTATTCCAGATTTTATTTTGACATCACAAGCTCCACTCAGATTGAAAAAGAACAAAGCAATGAAAGAAACAAATGCCTGATGTCATCTCTTCTAGCAATTCTCCTTTTATGGCCTAAGTAAATCAACTAGAGAGAAAGACAGTGTTGTAAATAAAGAGCACACACAGTGTTAGCCATGGTCACCATATAAATACATCTTGGAAGCTTCTTAGCTTTACTCTTCTGGATTATTTTGATCTGTTCGATGCTGGTTAGATGGGCTCCTGTCATTGAGGAAAGGAGAAGGCACAAAAGCTACTGAATCTGATACCTTTAGGTAGTCTTTGAAATCAGCATCTTCATCAGTTTTCTGCTGCAGCAGGGATGCTCCGTTGAGCTGGCAGCTGCAGAACCGAATGTAGGCCTGCATGTGGGACAGCTCAGCTGCCAGGATGTCCCCGATCATCTGCACCGGCATCTTCTCGCCTCCGGTTTTCTTACGCACCCGCAAGGCTCTGGGGACAAGGAAAGAAATCACCATCCAACTTTGCTGCCAAGTCAAGGCTTAAAGCACAACCAGATCCACCTCTGAAAGGACATGGACCTGGGAGGTGAATTTCCTTACACACCACAGGCACTTCCAGGAGGTGCCAGGGTCCTGCCTGAACCCCCAGGAAGTCACTGACATAACATCCTGAGCTGAACAATCTGCCTGGTGGGGTCTGGGGGACTGGGACTCTCCTTTGAAGTTTCTGGGACAACCAGCATCAATCTCTACATTCAACCAGCATCCTATTGAGTGAATTATTATCCACTTTATCTTTCTAAAGATTATTTTTGGAGAATAAAAGGTTGCTTTGCAGAAAACTGGGAAGAAAACATCCCATGCACATGCTTTTGTGTAGGGTCTCTTTCTAAGGTATTACAGCAAATGTGCATCTGTTCTTCCTGTTTATTTCTCCCTCTCTCTCCCATTACAACTCCTTTTAAAGCAGTATGACTGCATTTAGTAGTTCTGAATCCAAGCATGCACAGGAAATAACCAACAAGGACAGAATATTGACTGTAAACCCAGAAAACTTCCTGGGGAAAGGAACGACAGAATAATGAAAAGGAAAATGGAAGACTGCAGGTAAGTACTCACTTCAGTAACTTTGTATTTGACATGATGAGTTCCTTCCAGTTAACAAAGATCAGCCCCATTTCTCCTTCTGTGAGACAGCCTGAATCAGCCATTGGTTTTTGGAAAACCTGCAGCCAAAAAAAGAGCAATTCCTCAGAGAACAGAAACAGCTCAGTCTCTTGTTTAGCCTGGCAGTGACTTTTTTTGAATGCTCAGTGTCTAATTTCTCAACAGTTGAAAGCAATGCCTTTCTAGCACTTGTGATAGCTGTTTCCCCTGAGCGTGTGACCCCATTCTGACACTGGCATCAGCACTTGCAAAGAGAGGACAAGCACTGGGACCTGCAGGCTGAGAGCTCAGCAGAAGAGCATTCCTGTGATTTCAGGGGCAATCACTACACAAACAACCCTCAGGCACTGCTCCTCTCCCCTGACCCAGGGCACTCAGGGTCCTCCTGTGTGCAGAACCACAGCTGCTCTCAGGGGCCCTCAGCACTTAATCTCTGGGGAGCAGAGCCCCTGTGTGACTTGATTACTTACCATCTGCCACATTTCACCACACCATTGTTCTATACAGAGAGGTCAAGTTGGATGCCCAAGAGCACTTAGTGCTGGCCTGTCCCTGCCCTACCAAGGGAGGTGATCTTGCTTCCAGAAATAAAACTGGAAAGAAGGGATGTGGTAAGCTTTTATGGTGTGTCTACAGCTCCATGCAGCTCTGCTCAACACCTGGCCCCAGCCCATCATCTTTTTACTGAGCCCAAACACCTACAAACAGGATTTGGAAAAAAGGAAGGTCTTTGCAAGCTGATGAGTTTCACAAAGTGGTGCTTTTGCCTGGAGAGCAGCCACGTAACATTTGCTGGAAAGGGAGGTACCACACACCTTTCTTCCTCCATCATCTTGCACTTCATAAGAATCCCTTTATTGTTATTATTCAGGACAGAAATGTTCTTTTTCCAATGCATTTTCACATCCAAGACATCTCACCTCTACAACGAGCTGCAGATCATCCATGTACCTTTCTTCTGTCTGAATGAGCTCGTGAATGTAGCCCTGCCTTTTCCTTTCCATGGGCTGCATGGTGTCAAGGCTCTGGAGATCAGCACACCCTGCAGGAAGTAAGTCAGGAGTTTAGATCCCACTCAAGGCATCAAATCTGACAAATTAACAAAATTGCACCAGCATTCAGCAGTCTGTGGCTCAGGCTGTAAAGACACTGGTAAACTCTCTCAGCAGCAGTGGGTTTCAAAATCAAGTGATGCAGCAATCGACCCCCTCCCTTCTTTCTGTCACTTTTCAGTCTGCACCTTTTTACTTCTTTGAACACCCCCTGTACTGTGGTGCAGAATAAGAGTTCCTGACTTCTTGCCACTCCATTTGTCTCATGGCTTTTCTCATCTCTTCTGCTACACTGATTTGAAACTGTGATTTTCTCTTACCCTGCACAATGTCTTGTTGGACTTGATGATATTAAAGATCTTCTTCAACCTTAATTATTCTATTATTCTAAATTGTCTTTTGTGAGATGAAGTTATTGAAAATGTGGCTGGTCCTGATTTAGAACATTACACCTTTAATCCCCACCCCATTTCTGAAGTTCTCTGCCTTAGTTATTAATTTACAATACAAACCACCACCAACAGTTTGTAAAGCTGTAACACACACAACATTGTAGTTGTGTAAATTCACAGCTGCACAACTTTTTTTTTTTTTTCCAAAATAAGCTGGAAATATATTGAATTATTTTTATGCATCAAGGATGAAGAATCAAAATCATGCACAGGAATACACCGACAGTCAATGACACAAACCCCAGGTTTCTGTCAGAACATGCAGACCCTGCAGCTTCACACGGATCTGTCTCTACTGGGTGTTAGTAAACAAGACAACAGTGTACAAACTTTAGTAACCAAACCAAAAACTGGTAAAACCAGAGTGGTGAATGTGTTTAGCTGGGTAAAGGAGAGCACAGAAAGTCAATCTGATCCCTCTGTCAGCCATCACACAGCAGAATATTGCAAAGCAGCAAGGTAGGAGGAAAAGGAAAAAAAAGGACCAATTACAGAGCGCTTGAGAACATCCATCAATTGCTGGGCGTGATGGCATCGGATTGCAATACCAGGTGAACTGTGGGATTTGCAGGAGGGCAGAAAGGACATCGCAGGGACTCACTGAGATCCGGCAGCTCTAGAGGAACAATGAACTTTATGAAGGTTTATGGGAGTTGTGAAAGGCAAAGTGACCTACAGCAGGAAGGGCTGCGTCTCCTTTGTCACCCTGACACTCCTGGCACACAAGGATGTGACTATTCACTGCCAAGGTATGGAACGGCTCATGGGAAGGTGACTTAGTAATAAATTTGAGGGGAAAAAACCCAAGAAACACTAAACATTAGGGTGAACTTGATGTGACAGTGGCCAAATGGGAACCTCACAGGCTCCTGAGCTTCCTGCTGCCCTGGCATCAAGGTGCTCTGAAAGAGCAACTGTCAGCAAAAGAGAAACTCTTGCCAAGTGAAATTTTAGGATACCGTGCCAAGTATTCAAACAAGGAAACCCTTTGAACAACAGAAAGAAATAAAACAGCAAAGACAACAGCTAGATTGAAAATCAGGACTTTTCAGTTCTGTTTTGTACCCTAAGGAGGATCACAGATCTTAAGCTTTCTGACAAGATTTGAAAAAACACCACTTTTTAAGAAGAGATGAGGGATTGCAGTCCTTTTGATCACACACACAGAATGCTCCTTCTGGCCTCTGTATCCCCAAAACTACAACCAAGCCAAAATTAGATGAGAAAAAGGAGTAAAGTTACAGATAAAAGTGATTCCTGTAAAGTTTGGTGTCAGTCCCTTGAGACAGTCTGTGGCCTATGTGCTACTTCTGGATTCTTGTGTCACTCTTCAGTCTGTACATGACTGAGTTTAAGCCTACCTGGTTACTAAGACATGAAATTTTAGGTTAATCAAGGGCTTGCATGGTAACCAGGTATTAACTGTCTACATCTGGAAGTCTCAGCTTTTGCCAGTGGCTCCCTTTCCTACTGCAAGGTGCACTCCTGTGACAGAAGCAGGGACAGACTGAAGCTCCTGTTTGCTTGTGTCCCAGCTGCTGGAACAACCCCCATGCTGGGCTTTGGGTCTGTCTCATGCTGACCACTGAAAGTTGGGGCAAAGCCTGGGAGAGAAATGGGCTTTTTTATGCATTAAAATAGATTTAGTTTATAAATTTGTTATCAGATGCAAAAATGCAGTTACATCAACTGGCTCCTGTGCTAACTTTGCATTTTGACTGTCAGCTTCTGGGATGAATGGACAAGTGCTATTTTGTATTTAGTATTTTATGTAATTTTATTTAAACACTAGTGTTTACTAGCAAAAATGTCTGATGATACTGGCATAAAAACACATTATGCAATCTCCACATTTGATTTTAGAGGGTGAATTCAGGCATTTGAATCTGAAGGGAAAGAAACTAAGAAGAAAATAAACCAGCCTAACAAGTGCATTTGCCAATGTTTTTCCTAGGTGGCCATAGCCACCCACCCATGGGCTCACTGGTACTGAAAGGGTGGACCTACATCTCTATCCCTTCTCCCATGCTGCTCTTCCCTCCTTTCCTCGCATCAATTCTGGCACTTATCTGACTCCTTGCTCACATGCTGGCAACAAATCCCAAGGGGGGAAAAAGAAAACAGCAGTTTTCTGCTGGTTTAACAGCCACGAATGTGCATGGAAGCAGTAAAACTGCCCTGTTTGGGAGCAGAAGGCTCTTGGCTTGGCTTCCCTCTGGAGAAGCTTCATCCCAAGCTCCCCAGGCAGCTCAGGAGAGCAGTGGGATTTCTGGGAGTGTCTGCAGCAGGTAATTGCAGCTACTCACCTACTCTGCTGACCAACTGCTTTTTGAAAGGAAATATCTTGGTTTGTTTAGTGTTGGGGGGTGGTTGTTTGGGTTTTTTGGAGGGGGTTGTTTGTTTTAACTGTTTGTTTGACTCTGAAGCCAGATGACATGGCTGGGAAAAGCAGGTAAGAAGGGTTGGAGTTTTTCTCCTGCCTTTATTTTGCCTCACAGAAAGTGGCATCTCCCCTTAAGGACTATGGGCTGGCATTAGAACAGTCCCTTCCAGTACAGCCAGAAAGCAGCTGATGGCATCAGGGGACACCACCACAGCCAGGTACTGGCTCTGCTGGCACACTCAAGGCCAATGCACCTGGGATGCACTCCCGTCACTCCAGGAGCAATCGGCAGCCTCTGAAACCCAAAAAAGCAACTAATCCAAGAAATCTGTTACTATGAAAAAGGTAGTTTCCATCAGGCCCTGGGAGAAATAATAGAAACTTTTATCCAGTTTCCCCTAATCAGTAAACACAGGATACTCTGCTACAAAAGAGGAAATTTATTTTTCAAGAGGTAAAAAGCAAAATCAAGTCACTCCATTGCAGGTAACATAATGCTCATTCCAAGCTATTCAGCTGGGAAAAAAATCCTCCCCAGATGGACAAAAAAACCACAACAGACAAACTAGATCCTTTTACGTGTCCCTTTAATAAAATACATTTGCATAGTCATCTTACAACTTTGTTCAAAACCAAAGGTGAACAATTGCCTCATGCTAAGCACAGCCTGCATTCACGTATCTTAACAACCAACCCCACACACAGACACTCAAGCTTGGGAAGGACAATGAGAGGTTTTAAGGCAGCACACACCAGAACACAGCAGTTTTATTGGTTCATTACATTGAAGTAGCATGACACTGCAGCAGCTCCCACCGCTGCTGCAGGCCAAGGATTGTCAGCATTCCTATGAGCAGACTTATTTACAGGTGTTCCCAACCCAGCCCAGGAGAATCACACAGGGACACGATCTGACAAAATCTCAAGATGGCAGAATTGTTCAGTGACCAGAGGGAGACGTTTCAGTTATCAGTGTGTAACTTTCTGAAGAAGCCTTGTCCCTTCTGCTCTCCTGACTGCACCATTAACCACGTGGAGAAAGTGCTTTGGATGCTCCCAGCCCTCACCACTACAGACTCCTTGCAGACTCAGTCCTGCCACTGGTTCCAATGGTGGCACAAGAACTTCCTACATGGATCCACCCCTGGACCAGGAACTAAACTTGTGTCAAACTAGGCTTTTGTAAGTTGTTAGTCCATTATGCAAACCAGACAGTTAAGAAATAGAAAGTGTTTTGGTACCTGTTCTTGTGCATTTAAAGCACAAGTTCTCACCCCCAGTGACACCAGGGCCCCTGTTCTCTGCTGGCCCACAGGAAACGACATTTAGCAAGTAACCACACTGAAAGCAACAGCAAACAGCATATTTTGCTTTCCATGTTGGCTTCAGTTTTACTTTTTAACCTTGTATGGTTCTGAGCAACATTTAGACTCTCAGCTCTTGCCTGGGAACCATGAGTTCACCAAAGAACTCTATTTTCCACCTTGCCCTTAGTTCTACAGCCAACCTTTTCCACCCAAATAAGGGTAATTTACTTGATTGGCTGAGATGACCAGCTGAACTCAACTCTATGGGCTTTTGTCAACAAAGGGGTGGGGATTGCACACAACCAGAGAAAAAGCAGCATTTTTAACAGTAAAAGTCTGATTTAAACCCAGCTTCCAATAGCCACACTGCTTCATTGATATAGAATATTATTTTAGAATAATCTTGCTGTAAATACATCCTTGGCATAGCCTTTCCTTCGGATGATCTGATGTGTGTATCCCACTCTTTCTGCACCACTGTGCAGGAGAGCAGAGCTCTCAGGCAACTGTGCTGGAGCTGTGCTAGGCAGACTTTTGCAGTAGAGATAAATACTGAAGGCAGGAACTAAGTCTCTCAATCAGCATTCTTAAGGTGTGTTTTTATTATTATTATATTTATTATTACACTTAAGAGAATTTAGAGCATACTCAGGTAATACTGAAACATGAAAAGGTAGCTGTGAAAGCACAAAATGCTTTACTTTGATACTTCTCAGGTCAGACTTAGTGGCAGCTTTTTCAATAATTATCAATGCTCATACCTACTCAGCCAATACAAGGCTACCTGTGTGAAACTTTGCCAACAGTACCATAATCTCCAAATGTATCAGTTAATAAAAAAAAAAAAAAAAGAAATCAGTAGAATGCCAGTTGGCTTTGGAAAATCCCACATAACTATGTCCTCAAATACCCCAGTGAGGATGTGAAGTTGTTTTGAATTTTTCAAAGACATTTAGTAGTAAGCTGGCATTCAAGGAAAACTGACTGAACATTGATTCTCAGCGTGCCTCAAATCCTACAGGTTAACAGTACCTTTTTGCCTTTTAGAAATTACATAATTTAGAAGATAATCTAATTCTTAGACTACAGTAAGTGACTGCTCGATGCCACTGGTGCAGCATAACACATTTCAGCCTGTATTAAACAGGCTTTCCAAGACAAATTCAGAGAAGGCAGTTCTGGGTGAGTAGTGTATTTTAGTAGAAACACTTCAAATGTGGTTTCAGAAGGAAATCAAGTCATCTGGAATACTCAAAGGATTATCTAGCACATTATTTGCCTACAACATTGTTTCATTCTATAACAAAATACTGGTTCAGACAAAATACATCCAGAATAAAAATCCATTGTAGTTTTCTGTAGGCACATTGCGTAGTCCATATTGCACAGAAGATACATCTCTGAACTAAAGGGCACATATACACTATTTGATCAAGGTTATTAAATACATAACACTGGATTTTGGAGAAAGGTTTTTAAATCTCTGCAATTGGATTGACCTTTTCCTGATAGTACCTCTACAACATTCATATATATATATATATGTCTATATAGTAAACAAGCAGTTTGTTTTGTAAACATTTCTGATTGCATAAGTGACCTCTGCTATTTCATAACCAAGTTGAGGAAACCAACTAAATTAAATACTGTGTCTGTGAGATCTCTCTTGTTGTTACAAGAGCACAGAACTATTTAATCAGAGAAGTAGTCTAGAATCAAATTAATCCTTTTATTTAAAGGGGAATCAAGGTTACAAGCCCCTCCTTCCCTCCAAACTTTATAATAAGACATGGGCAGCCCATACTGCACCATGTTTCCAACAGGCCAGGAGTGTGGGTAGAGGAGCACAGTTCCATCCTAAACCCAAATGCTCTGCCCTCACTCCAGGTGTCACTTAGCATCTCTCTCCTGGCAGCACCTCTTTAGCAAGGTTACCTCTGCACTAGGCTGCTGCTCTATTTACCATGAGGAAGAGCAGCAGCTTTCAGGCAGCACTTTAAAAGTCACTGCAGACCACAGCCAGAGACAAACAATTCAGTACCATGAACTATTTAATGAAGAGAAGGGGCAGGGGAAGGGCCTGGTCACACAGAGGCTATGCAAGTACTTACTGCAGCAACTAAGCACATTTGCCAAAACTGGAAGCAAGTATCAATGACCAGAATTCAAAGGAAGGAGGTTGTTTAGGGATAGAACATATTGAGCCAAAATAACCTGAATTCCTGCCATAGTACTACTGTGAAGGAAGAAAAATATTAAAATATCCTCCACTCTACACTTAATAGTTTTTTTCCCTATTAAAAAGGGTGTTAAAAGGCTGGATGGACTGCACCAGATCTAACCCTTAGATCTTGTAGCACATTTGTAATCACAGTGACTATCAGCAGCAGACAGGTAGGGTTTGTTTCTGGATGAGCCATGAAGGCCACAAATTTTAAAAGCTCAATATGTAAGAGACTAAATCAAGTCCATTAGAACAAAAATCAATGAACATTTTAATTCTGCAAAATATGTACATTGCAACAGTAAAAGAACACAAGTGCCCAATCAAAACAGCTCAGATAAACTGTGCAAATAGTGGGTCTTTGTGTGTCTGCAATCCCACCATGCAAATGATAGCTTGATATGCATGCTAATGACTACGGTTATCAATCCCAAAGGAAATACTAAAGGAAACAAGAATGAACAGCAGTGAAAGCCACACAAAGACCCACTATCCTTTCTGCTTTTACAAATCAACTGAAACTGTAGATGAGAAGAAAACCCACAAAAACCTAATTTCTTGATTGGATCTAACATTCAAACGAAGCAAAAGGATTGTGTCAGACACGTGAACAGGGCTGGCCACCCTGCCTCCACGCTAGTCAAACTTGGATAGTGGGTCTCTGAGGTGCTTTCACACTGGAAGACAACATTGGGTCCTAAAAAAAACAAAAAAAAAATGAAGGATAAAATGAACATAAATTTGAAGAGTGAAACATGAATTCTATGGACAAAGACAGAACAACACTAAAAAGGTCAGAAAGGAATGATGAACATTCAACTTTCTGAAAACAGATATCACAAGCTTCCACCCTTGCAGTTTCATATTTATAAACACACGGATTTAAGTAATTGTGACCAGCCATTGCTGACTCTGGAAACCCCTACAGCTCATTCATTTGAAGAAAAAGTTTCTTCCCAAGGAAAACTTCTGTCATGTAGACTCAACACAAGGTCAAGCCCTAAGGGTTTTCTTAAAGGCAATGGCAAAATTCCCTGATATTTCAACAGGACCAAAATTTCTCCCCAGAAACTTTTAATGGACATTAGAAAATCAGATAGAAACTAAACTTCTAAAGAAAATTTTCATTGGAATTTATTCATAACAGCACATAAAAATTAACCTGTTTGAGCCTGAAAGAAATTAATACCTTGCCTCTAGTCTTATGTGTCCATGGAAAGGATGTACCACATCCCCCAGAATCCAAGGGCTATGTGGTCTGAAGAGGGACACACCTTATGGGCAATCCAGAGACTATTCCAGATCCTGGAAGTGTTATCAAGCCTGACTGACATTCCCCAAATAGTTTTAGAAATACAAAGTCACTATGTCACTATGAACTAAGGGATTGATTTTATATTTGACCTTTGGTAAAAGAGGAAAAATCCTGGAGCTGTTGAATAAAACCTTATAGTAAATCATTAATCTTTGTGTGTTAAAGTATCTATGTGGAACTGCAACAGGCAACACCTCAAAGCCACTACTGACATGAGCTGTTACTCCACCAAGAGAAGTTACTTGGCAAGAACTAGAGAACTTCAAAATGTGCTGTCCATACACAGACACAGAAATGCACTGGCCACGAGCATGTCAGTTCAGAAGTTGTCTCTTCACTATGGACACCCCTGAAAGTCAGTCAGCTTCATCCACCAGACAGTGTGGACAAGAGTTACTGAAGATCTTTTCCTCATGGAAATAAGCTTCTGCAAATACAGATCCTTGTTGCAGGACTTGTCTTATGTCTCCAACATGTCACATCTATAAGTAAGGTTTGGGGAAGACAAAAATGAGGTGGTTCTAGAGATATTACTACAAAGCTGGAGCTCAGACCTGAGCACCTGAAGGACTAACTCTGATGTGGGAGGAACTGCAGCAGTGCAATTATGGAAAGTAGAAAGAGTGAACAGAAAGCAGTCACTAAATGTACATTAGAGTAGAAAGAACTGGCACAGTTTTCAGCTTGGGAGTCTCACAGAGATGAGACACCTCAGGATGAACCAGAAGCCTCTCTGCACACTGAGCACAGGCATCTCCACCTAGCTGAGCTATGCAACCCTCAGCAAGAACATCTCTGAGGGATGAACTGATCTCTAACACTAAAAGACATCTAACAACCAAGTGTGCAGACATAGCTGCAGCAGCTGTTTTCCCTCCTTACCTTTCCCTCCTGCCTACCCCACCTTTAATATCCCTTGGCAAGAATGGGAAGACAACCTGATAGATGTGTCCTTGTCAGATCCTGGTAACACACAAAAGACCTCACCCTTGGGCAATGGTTGAGATTTACCTGAGGGGAGAAAATCTCAACTAAAGAAAATAAAAGGACAAGGCTCACACTGGTCCCATGGATAAGATTACAAACTTTAAAAGGTATCTCACTGAAAAAACCAACAGATAGTAAGAGAACAAGTTTCCAAGTGCAAAGCAGATGAAGATTGGTTGAAATAACAAAATTATCTCCAGACCAGGCCACTGGGAAGAACTGTGAAGTGGTAAGTGCACCATGCCTATCCCCCTTACACATGCCTTAGAAAGAATGGAAAGAGAACCTGGCACTAGACAGGTACTGGCAACACACAAGATCTGACACTGAATGGTTGTGCAAGCACTTGAAAAACAGGAGACTGATTATTTTAAATCTACATTTTGGAGCCTGCCGAGTATCATATTTATTATGATTGCTTTTGTGCAAACATTAGAAAAAGGGCTATTAAAATGTCATTAAAACAGGAGCAAGTCTAACCACCATCACAGCCCCCAGAAACACGACCCAGCTGTTGTGTTCTGCAATCACCACTTGTTTAAGAGACAAACACTCAAACCTACAACACCTTAAAGTCATTTTAGTTTTTTTTCTTTCCCTGCAGGGGCCCTATGCCAGGATGTTCAGCTACCCCAAGAGGGAAAGTGATCTGTTTTTGCTGACAGAGTTATGTCAGCAACTTAAGAGAAGGGACCTGACTGACCCCAGTTCCTTCTTTGCTAGGGGAGTTTGCCATTACAGCTGTAACTAGTGATTCCCAGAAAAGACTCTGGATATAAAAGTGTTTAAAATTGAGGGAAAGCCAGAATTTTCCTAAGCCACAAACCTATTTGAGTAAACCAAATCTATCTTTCCAATATCATTATACTTGATCTAGAAAAAACAGTGGGAAAAGCTGCTATTATTCAACAGAGGCATTATAATACTCAGATCAGCAGTTCTTTAAAATGCAACGAGGCATTTTTAAATTTATCTTCTGTCATATGTCAAAGCTGTTCTGTAGAGGGCCACATCAACATTTCTGTGGGCCAATTCCTTAGTGATTTCTCCAGAATGCTCATGATAGTTTCTGTAGTGTGTTTAATCAAGAGCCAAAAATATTGTAAGGAAACCAAGGAAGTTTCAAAGTTAATTCAGGACATATTTAAACATTCCTCTGGTTACAGAAGAGGTACAGAGCAGTGGCTTACTGCTGTCCCAACTGACCAGCAGCAGCAGCCCAGCTGAAATCTGGGAAATGGTATTTGCACAGTGCTGTACTGGAGCTACTGAGCTGTGCTGGCTTTGTGCAGGCTCTGGGTTTGGGGCAGGATTTTTCCTCAAGTTTCCAAATGCATGTGTTTTAGAGTGGCAAAGCCCAGCACAAAACTGGTATGTAACTTTGCTTAGCCTAAATACTCAGACAATTAAAAAAACCACAACAAATTCAACATATTCTTCATTAACCAATAGGTGGATTATGTAGATCTGCTTCATAGAGTAGTTCTTAGACTTAATGGCCAGATACAAATGACCTGGTGCACATCTCCTCACCTGACAAACCTTTGTCAAAAGCCAGTTTGATGTGGCTGGCAGTGCTTATATTCCACAACACCTAAATCTGAGGGCAAGCCTAACATGTCATCAAATAATGAGAAAAATTTACTCATCATCCAGAAAGTTTCCAATTACAACATAGTCTTAGCATGGCTTTTGCTGAAAATCAGTGGTTTATGTGATCACCTTGTGCTTCTCACATTCAACCACTTAACTTGAAATGGCAACACACCTCATGTGACAAGCTGTTACCTCTATCATTTTTTAAAATTTCAAAGTTTTAATACTCAGCCAGAATCTTGATTTTATAGCCCATCTGGTGTACTCTCTACTGTTTCTTCAAAAGTAAGATTTGTAAGCAAATTAAAGCTTTCAAAGGACCATTTAAATGATTTAGCTATGGCTAAATTCAATCTAACTGCAGAAGATTTTGACATCCCAACCACATTGGCCAGAAGCATTAAAGAAAAAAAAAAAAAAGCCAGAACAATGTGTTACCAAACATGTGAGCACAGAAGTAATTTAGCTAAAAAGAAAACCTCAAGAATGGTGCACACTCTCTTTTTCCCAGGAACCATAACAAGCTACCCAGGGAAAATATTTTAACTTTTCAATCCAAGCTATACCTTCATTATGGGTTTGTGAATTTTTCTGTAAGAACATGACTATGTTGATCAAATCTTAAGTGCAAACTGATCCTACACAGTAGCTATAGGCTAGTAAGAGTGAGGCTCAGCCAAGCTTATAGATGGGTCTCTTTATCCCAAGAGAGCTCTGGATGATGCCTAGAGAAAACCAGCAAGTGAAGGGACAAGGCCTGTCATGTGAAAGGAGCAACCCTGGCATCAGGGTATGTTCCAACCCACTGGGCTGATGCAAAAGCTGGCTTAATCATAGGATAAAAAGCTGAGGGATAAATTTCTCTGGGAGAAGGATTTTCTCTGGGGAGAGGCACCAAAAACCAGGGAGTGTGTGTAGGGGACATCAGAGACCTTTACTGCGTTTATGTGCAAAAAAGGCAGAGAAGATGTTGACTGTCAGGTGTACAGTTTAGCATTCAATTCTAAGCCTGCTGCAGGTAATTTTCACCTCAACCTCTGTCCTGGTATTTATCTTGTTTCTCAGGATTTGATGACAACAGGAATGCTGGGAGCCAGGACAAGCATATTTAAGATAAGACCACTTGCTAATGCCACAATCTTTTCCCTACCCTTTTTATGGTTATTTTTACTTAACTGATAAGTGTGTTAAAATTACTACAGCAGACACTTTTCCTTATTTTAGGAAACTCAAACAAGTCCTATAATTGCAGCGTGCCTGCACTGCTTCCCAGTCCATGTTAGTTATCAGCATCTAATTGGAAGGAGAACTCCTACCAAATGCAGTATTTTTAGCTCACGCTACAGCACTCTTGCTATCCCACACTGGCTGGTTGGTAATGTGCTGGTTGTTTGTAGGTTAACTAGAAAAGGGTTCAAAGTACCTTGTACTATAATATAGTATTTAAAGAAAGAGTATTTAAAGAACTAATCAATTCAGCTAATGCCTGGAATTCCAAATTCCAAACACAAAGCAGAAGAACAGCAATGCACCTTTGAAATGAAGTAAAAAAATTAATCCAAATCAGAGGTTGCTTACACTGCTGACTTGGATCGGAATCTGTGGTCATCTTCACATAGTTCGAGGGGAAGAGACCTGTCACACCATTGATTTCTCCTTGCCACCAGTCAGCATCATCTTTGTTGAGCACATTAATCAACTGCCCCTTGCAGAAACTGAGCTCGTCCTCATTGTTCGCCGTGTAATCGTACATGGCTATCACCTGACACACTGCGGAGGAAAAAAACAGTAGAATGGACTTATACAAGTATTAAAACTGTTTTTTTCAGTGTTTTACAAACCACAGGAAGGAAAAAACCATTTCACAAACACTTTTGCATAAGAAAAATGCCACATGATTTTATCTTGATATAGAATTGTCTCCCCGTTTCTTTTACTTTTTTAAAATTGAGCCAGCCAGTAATTCTTATTTCCACTTTATGTATCTGGGAACTTTTAGAATGAATGGACTGCATCTGTTGGCCTTCTAAACACTTTAAAATATAATCAAGCATGCTTCTCTCTTTTACTGGCTGAAAAGAGAGTGAACTTTATTATCCTACTGCAGACACTTGTGGGGAAAATGTGGCAGAGGAAGAGGAAATGTGCATTAGGTAATCATGGGCTGCTGCTTTAGTTACAGGGAAGTTTTGTCCAGTAAAATCCAGGAAATTGTCATATAAGCAACCCACAGCTGTGGAGAACAGCGTAATTTAAGCATGCAGAAGCAAAAAAGCTCGTTTTCTGTGAAATAACCTCATTTCTACCTGACCATTCAAATTGAAAAACCTAGAAATAACCTGAAAATTTGATTAGTCTCCCTCTTTGAAAGGAGCTGTCCATGTAATTCCATATGGTTTACCAATGTTTGCTAGCTCTAAGATTTTTGCTAGCACTTGGAAACATGGAGTTCCCAGATGAGAGGAGTGTGGCTCTTTGGGGCATTTAGCAAAATTAAAAAACCATAGAAGATGGATGCTGACCTTCACAGACATGTGAACAATTTAAATAGTTACATAAAATAGTCTAAATTAAACATAAAGGCTTTTTTTTTTTTCACCTGAGGGAGCAGCTGATGTGGTTCTTTCACTGCTTGGACCCAGTAGCTTCACATGGCTGGCAGGGAACCATCCCTTCTGTCTCTTTTTCCCTCTTGCCTGTAAATGTTTATAATGGTTGTTACACAATTGAAAAACTAAATAACCTGTAAACTGGAAAAAAATGCAACAAATACGTCACAGAGTTTTGCCAACAAATGACAAGAAGTCAGGCTTCCAAACATTTCCTAAGTGAATCTCAAAAGATAAAAAAATCTGACTAAAGGATAAAACAACCCAGTTGAAATAAAGCTGCACCCTAATATGTTCTGGCAACATGTTTATCCAAAATTTTTAAGTGAGATTTCAGAGTACAACTCAGTTGTAGGGCTGAAAATTTGTTCTATGAGTATTCCACCTATCCATCATATCCAGAGTCTCTAACTAGGTTAAGGGTACTTTTACAGCACATTCTTTTTAAATCTAAGTAGGGAAAAGAGAAAAGTGGGAACAGCCACCTTTGCATTAAACTCCAGCTTCCAAACCCACCTGTTCTTTCATTAGAATAACTTTACAGTTATGTTTCACCAATTAAATCCTAACCAATTAAGTAACTGTCAACTTGTCTCTTCCTCCTCCCACGCACATGTTAATTGACAGTTTTACTATTTTATGTGACCAAGAAAATCCACTCCAAAAAAACCATAAAACCCCCAGCAATCCAAGGTTTAAAAAACCCAACCAACCAATCAAACAAAAAAACCCCACCACACAACTTTTTTCCACTTTAGATTACACAAGATGAAAATAACTTTCTGGCCAGCTTTTATGTAACTCTATACTCAGTTGTTTTTTTGAATTAAACCCAAGAGCACCTCCTTGCCATTCATGAAGTCACAATTATTTCTCCTTCAATCACTACCTGCAACTCTCCTTGCCACCATCCACTGGCATTTTTCTTCAGAATAAGAATCAGCTGTCCTGGAGCGAGACTGAGCTGTTCAGTTCCTGATGCAGTGTAGGCAGTAGTAACCTGAGCGATTTCTGGGAAGAAAACAGTAATTGCATTTGGTATTTTTTCACTGCAGTAAGAGCTGGATCCACAGAGATATCCCAGTACATGACTTCCAGCTAAGAACATCAGCCACCATTAAAACACTGCTATGAAACTAAATGCTCAGAGTTACTTAAATGGCCTTAAATGTCAGAAAGTTATCACACACTTACCGGGTTTCTTATTTATTGTTCCAGTTTTGCCAGCATAGCTAGAAGCCTACAAAGACACAACAACAGCCACCTTTAGTGTGCAATAAAACCAGTTCAGTTTACACTAAAACACATGGAGATTTTAAATTTAAACCCATATTTAACAAAAAATCATCCTATACAGAGAGAGAGAGCAATGTGACACTGGCTACAGCTCTAATTTAGCACTAGCTACTAAGGATTTTCTTTTCTGTTAAGCACATTAACCTATGCCCAAAATCACTATCTAACAGCTGGGTGCCAACAGAATAAAATTAAGAGAAAATACTGCATGTTAATTCTCAGAATATGAACTCACATCTGGATCTTTTGGTCTGACATAATTGGAGGGGAAGATTCCAGTTCTGTTATCGATGCTCCCAGTCCACCACTCTCCTTCCTTCTGGGTCACCAGGATCTCCTCACCTTCCGTGAATGTCAAGTCACCAGGCTCAGAGCTTGAGTACGAGTAGAGGGCAACATACTCTGTGCAAAGAGCACACAGAGGAGAGAGCAGCTTCAGATGGGGATAAAGGAACATCAGATGCAGATAAAGGGGTATCAGCACTCACCAGTGTGTTCATAGCACAGACCACACCTCCACACTTTGGTGAACTGACCTGTCTACCTGCTTGACTGGAATCCCATTTACTCTTACAGGTACACAGCTTTGTCATGAAAAACACAGGTGAAATTCAAGTATAATCAGGGAAGCATGGAGATACACTAGAAATTTTTCTCCAGTAATTTTTGTTTTCCTTACTCCTTACTGATTATAAAATAATGATTCACACTCAGGAGATTAAAAATCCTTTCTCCTGTCTTTACAGAACAGCATAGCACAGCAGAGAACAGCAGGAAGAGAACTCTGCTTTATGGGTTATCAGAAATATATTCATGTTTAAGCAAAAGCCTTAAAAAAAACCCCAGGCCTATGCTCAACCTGAATTACTTAATACCTTAAGTTTCTATTTTAGAATTCTTCTATCAACAGCTCATCATTTGCACTGTGCCTTTTGGACAAGCACTTGAAGTGCTGCTCAGAAACTCCTCACAAATTAAGTATATTTACATGTCATTAAGCAGAACCAGACTGTAGCATTAGCTGGCATTTTTCATGCTGTCTTACCCTCTCCTGCTGTGTAACTCTGAGTATTAGGCCTTTTGTTTACAGCTGCATAAATGGCTTCTGGTCTGCAGAAAGAAGGAAAAAAACCAAGGTCTGTGTAACTAAGAGGCTGATCAAAAGCAAATCTCTCAATTTACATCAGACTAAGATCCCTTTGGTTATATCAAAGCTGGTATTGACTCTGAATTTACTGCAAAGACTTCCCTGACTATCAAACAGTGCCATATATTACTGATATTTAATATAGTTATGGCACCCAAGAGCACACCACTTAAAAATAATATCATGTGATGAAAGGCAAGAGATAAATCCACAAATTATGTTATTCAAAACAAGTAAATTAAAAATTTTGACGAAATTCTCTTATTCTAAAGAATTTCTAAGAACTTTTAGCAGAATGCATGAACAGAACAATTCACACATAATGGTGCAGCCACCCCAGCAGTAACCAGACTTTAGGTTGTTACCTGAACAGTCACCCTGGAGCATGAGAATAGACACAATGATCTTTTCAAGTAAAGAAAAACACACTACTTCTGTCAGAAGTGCAGACCTCACAAATAGTTCTGGGTTGCTTAAAAACTGGCACCTTTAGAGACAGAATGCAACTGCACTGCAAGAGAGGTGACTTGGTAATGAACAACAAGTCTGGCACTCGATGAATAATCAAACACCACTGAAGTTTCACAGCACTCAGCCAAGCAAGACTGTCTATAGCTACACAGCAGTGAGCCCAACATTACTTGGCTTGCCAGAAAAAAATAATAAAAGCCTAAAATGACACAGTATAAATTGTAAATGGCATTTATATTCTGCACACTAAAGCACTGCAAGAATTTTCCACTCTAAATCACCTCTTTTTGCAAACTGTTGAATAAAACAACAAAAAAAGTTGCACTTACTCCTCTTTCTTGGTTTCACTCCCAGGTAAGAGCTTGACATAGGACTTTGGAAACCAACCCCTTCCTCCATGTACCTCTCCAAACCACCAGTTCTCCTGCTGCTCCAGGACAGTGATGATGTCATTCTTTGAAAAATTCAAGTGGTTATCTTTTTTTGCAGTCCAAGAACAAAGTGCTTGTGCTTTTAGGTTCTCTACAGGCTGCCCCTGTAAGACAGAAGTGATGTTGGTTGACCACACTGCCCCAGACTGGTGCAACTGTTAAAAACAAACACTGGTGTATCTTTTATTGAAGTTTAAGCAACTTCATTCCTAAGTGATGGCTGAATTACTTTGTTTACATTAATGCATGCATGCAACTCAGTTTCTTATTTATTAGAATTATCTTCTGTGCCTAATTATAGGTGAAAATGATTTTAGAATTATGAAAAATGAGTCTTCTTGCTCAGTGTTCTCTGGAAATATATGGAATTATATCAGTGGACACTAGAGTGGAAGATTTAGATGAGCTTCTTTATCCTCCAGCTTGTTCAGTGAACCCAGCATTAGCAAAGTTGTGTAGTGTTCTGGTTTTTCTTTAAATTATTTTCATTAACATGAATCAAAAATACAGCAATTTCTGCACAAGGTACCTGTCCATGAATGGGTGAAACAGACCCAGGGGACACAGTGCGAGTAAAAGCTGATTTCTGCTGCCAGGCTGTGTTAACATTCAGGCTGGAAAAAGGGATGTTTTGGTAATCAGGTTCTTCTGCAGATTTACTTGGTGAAAGTGGTCTGCAAATTGAACACAAGGCATATATATCAAATTACAACTTTTATTTAGAAAGTACCTTAAGCAGAGAATTTATTTAAACAACTATAAAACTGATCTTCTACACGATGCAAAGCACACTATCAAATACTTGACATTTGCAAGCTAAGACTCTTAAGAAGATTCTTCAATAAGTTTTCTCCCTTTATATTTTAAAAACAAACACCAAGCAAAACTACACGGCACATTATGTGCTAGCTAAATTTAGAAAAAGCAAGTTAAACACAAACATAACAAGAACTCACTCTGAAGCAGCTGAGGTAGTAGATAAAGATACTGTAGGAGGAAGTAAGGCTTTCTTAGGAGATAAAGCTTTTTCTCTTTCTGGTATTTTTTCTACATAATTGCACGGAAACCAACCAAAATGTCCTTGAAAACTCCCATAAAGCCAACCAGGCTCTCCCACAGTTTTTTCATCAACCTACGGAGAGGAGGAGAAATACAAAGAAAACAGAATTAGCAGTGTGAAACAAGCAGGGTACCTGGTGTGTCAGCACCTGCTGGCTCTCTGACCTGAGCAGGGGGCAGTGCCCACACCAGCATCAGCATTCTCACTCTGCCCTGGCAGAACTGAGCTGGTTTTGCCCTGCGGTGATGCAGCTGCACTGGTTTCAGACACAGGTACAGACAGACCTCAGGGACCCTGCACCCCTTCAAACAGGCCTCAGATGTGCACATGGGCACCACGCAGTGCATCTGAGCCACTCTGTCCTGCCAAAAATGACAGTGCATTGTGCTGGATTCTGCTGAATGTGCAGCCAAGAGGCAGGGACTGGTGAGCCCAGCAGAGCAGGAAACAACTGCTGCTGTTCTGCTCACAGATATAATTAACTCTGTCAGCTGACTGCATCCAAAACATACCTAAAAATTCTGTTATTTACTAAATGATTAAGTATAGAGCACTGTTAAACATTCACAGCAATACTGAAGCTTCCATTATGCTGCAAATTAGGCAGTTAGTGAAAATTGGCTAAAAATTAGCAGCCCATCAAATACTATCAGCTAGTTAGCTTAGCTGGGGTTTGGGGTGTAAGAGGAGGAGGTGGCAGCTGTTAGCCTATTTCTGAAATCAGTTATCAGCATTTAAATGATACAATTATAACTGAGAAGGAAGTCAAAGCAAAACCTACTTCTCTTGTTCCCTCTTCCATGGTTCATTGGTATGAAAATTCAAATAAATGTTTTAACACTGTCAAACTGAAAGCTAATTTAGCCAAGTATTTTAATATTTTGTACCACATTGCTTTATAAATTCTCCCTTATCACCTACTTGTATCACTTACAGTCTGAATTAGAAGGAACCATACATACTTACACATTAGAAACTGTTTTACCATGGTTATAAATCAATTTTCACACATTCACCTGCAGGCAAGGACTTTCAAACAAGTGCTAATAACTAATACACATGAAATAACAGAGATTTCAACTGAGATGCCACAAGGCATTTCCAATCTTACAGTCCTGCTCCAATATTATAGACAGCAAATTCACCTGAATTCAGAAAAGTGCTACAACAAATGGACACAGAATAAACAACTCTAAGTATCTGCCTGAGGTAGTATTGATAAAAGAGCAGTAAGAAAGAGAATGACACATCCATAGTATGGTTTGGGTTAAAAGGGGTATTAAAGATCACCCGGTTCCACCCCCTCTGCCAGGACAGGGACACCTTCCACTAGACCAGGTTGCTCAGAGAAGCAGAAATCTGTGTTAAGAATACACTGCAAAAGAGTTTTAAGATTCAAAACAACCTTTCACATCTACTTGTTAAATAACTAATTTGATTTTAATTCAAATGTAATTAATTAATAATTCATTTCTCTATTTATTATGCTCATATTTCAAGCCAACATTTAGAAGCCAACTTGTACATTTGCAATGAACTGCAACATCAACATCGTTTCTGATCTAGTTATTTTAGAATTAGTAAATTTTAGAAATTCTAGAATTAGAAACTTTAGCTCTCACTGTTCTTTTAAAGAGATTGTCAACATATCTAGGATGTGTCAAATTCAGAGAAATATTTTGGCTGAACTAATCCTAATTTCACCTGTTAAAAAAATAATTAAAAAGCAGCAATCCAATTTAAATTTTGAGTAAGCCTTTAAATATATCAACGTAATGCTTTTGATCCTTAAGATTTGTGCATCTCAAGGCTAGAGAAAAGGGTTAATTTTTGCAAGTTAAATGTGAATGGCAACTCTTACCTGAATTACATCTCCAGGATTAAAGCTCATCTCATCGTGGTTCCTTGCCTCAAATGGATACAAAGCTCTGTAATTTACCAAGGCAATGGAATTCCTCGACTCTGCAGCAGCAGCTGCACTGCCTGGAAGGTAAGAAAAGCAGTGACCACTCTGACACAGCTGAGAGACAAGCACTCAGCTGGAGCCCCATCCTTCTAAGAAACTGGTAGGAATATCAGTTCTTGGCCCAGACACTGTGCAGGTATCAGAGGAGATCACCGGGGCAGCAGTTTAACATGCCAATCACAGAAATGTAAAAAGACAACAAAATGCATTGATTTCTGCAGTGAAAACATCACAGAACACATAGAATGTTTTGCTGGAAGGGACCTTAATGGTTCTAGTTCCAACCCCCCACCATAAGCAGAGACAGCTTCTGCTAGACATCCTTAAAAATGACATTTTTATCTTCTCCTCTTTTCTTGCCACACTGCTCTGGCTAAGCCAGTGCTTTAATAAAGCCTCATTTAACATCACTATAATGTTCAAAGTTGACAAGATCCCACTGTTGCAACAGTAAGTGTTCAGCAGCATGTGTGAAGATTTTATTTAGAAACCTAAAATAGCAAAATACCACAATTTCTATTTTCTTTGCATCTCTGTTCTCCAAGTCAGTGATTGATGCTGCTAACAGGGAATGTTTTACAAGGTTTAGCTGAGGTGTGCAAATATCTTTCAGTGCTGTTCTACTTTGATCCTTGCTGAACTCAGTGAGAAAAGTGGCTAATAAAACTGACAAGAACTAATGAAGGGTGAAATCAAATGTGCCTTTAGTGAAAATATTGTTAAAGTGCTATTTTTTCAAGTCCCACAGCTAGTGTTAGGTCTTGTCATTCAGTTCTTTGCTTTTTCATCTGAAGTGTTGAGTGATGCAGAAATAAACCACATTTCACTGTTAACAAACTACTCTGCTGAGCATTACCTGCCCATCTCTCAGCAATGAACAAACCCCCTCCATATTAGCATTCTATTTTAATGAAAGAAAGTGCAAGCCTTAGGAAAAACCTAAAATATTACAGTTTCCAGCAACTGCTATTTGTTGACCATGATCACTGGGAAACTTGTCATCAAAGTGTGCTGAAAACTGACAGAGGTAACTAAAGTTAATAGGATCATTCATAACTAACAAAAGACGAGAAACATTGCTGTGGTTTTTTTTGTTTAAATTATATCTTAGGCAATAATTCTGCCATTGTGTCACATTAATAACTGTTCACTTGAAGAGTGAAATAACACTCAGGAAAAGAAAAATCCCAAAATCTAACAGACTGATGAGGTTACCTTCATTTTTCCAGGGTGGCTTAAGACTTTTCCCCTCTGTTGGTTTCAACAGATCTGCAAACTTTTCATTTATGTTTATTTTAGAAGTGTGTTTCTCCACCTCTTGGGAGTTGGTTGTTTCTTTTATCTTTTTTATCTCCTCATTCTGCTTGCGCCTCTCCTCAGCTTCTTTTGCTATTTGTTCTTGCTTTCTTTTATCTTCTTCCAGTTGCCTCTGCCTTTGTTGTTCCACCTCCCTTAAGATCGTAGCTTGTCTATTTTTCTCCTCCTCTGCAAGAAGCTGTTGTTTGTTTTCCCTTTCTCTCATCATGGCAGCTGCTTCTTCAGCTTTCAGCTTTTCTTGAACTTTTTCCTGCATTCGTTCTTCCTCCAGTCGCTTTTTTTTCTCTTCCTCTTCCCTTCGGATATTTTCCTGCCATCTGTTCTCCTTCTCCCGTTTTGCTTTCCTGGAAGAAAGGAATGAGAGAGAAACACTGATATAAAAATGAATGAGATTATGTTCCTTCAGGAATCAGTGACATGTGTCAGCAAAACTGAGTTTATGACACTGATTGCTCTGTTCTCAGGGTCATCAGCTCTTCCACAGACCATGTATTAACATGAGTGCCCATGTATTCCACATAAAGATAACAAATGGATTAAAATTCTTGAAGTTTAATCCATCAGCTGTGCAGCACCTTCACAAGCACTTCTACCCACCTGCATTCTGATGAGCAAGAACTGATCTGATAATTGAACCAAGCTGGATTTAAACTCTCCAGCAAAGCAGTACCCAAATCTCCTGACTGGAAACAATGACTTCCAAACAGATTAATTTCACTCAGGTACATAGATAATAATAGCTGCATACTGATCTTGGCAGCTTAGTATTTTTGCCTTCAGCAGTTGTAATCTATCTAATGTGCTTATCCCTGCCAGGACCACCCTGCAGCAGACAGGATCTGGAAACCTGACTGTATTCTCTGAAATTATTCAGAGGTTATCCCATGCCTCAGCTGTCTAAAGAAGTCAGAATCCAATTCAACACACTTAATATTTTAGCTGTCAAGAAGAGAGACAACCTAGCCCTTTGGGCCATCTTTTCAGGAGGGACCATGTCTAGGTAAGACCTTTTCACCCACTCCCTGTGGGACATCCACTCCTCTCTTGGGCATCTTAGTGTTTCCAAGCACATGGCAGGATCCAGCAGTGATATTGTTACTCCATCACACAACTATGTCCAATCAAAAAATTAACAAGCTATCACCACACACATGGCACTTGGTTCACTTAAACACTGTCACAAATGTTAGGAAACTTCATCACACGCAGAAAAATGCTGTCAACAAGAAAAGCCCACAAATCATCCACACTACAAGGTCATTAGCTCTGTTTTTTTGGTCAAATCAAATATAAAGAATTTAAAATCCCAAATTCAAACCCTTTTACATGAGAGATACTCCACAAAAAATGCTTTCTCTAAGGCAACCAATAGGATGTATTTTTACTTTAAAAAATACATCTTATCTTAAAAGTCATCACAGCATTACTTTAAGAACTGCAACATTGATACACTCAGCCATGGTTACCTTGCAGCCTCATCTTCCAGTCGCTTCTTCTGTGCAAGTTCAGCTCTTCTTTTTTGTACCTCTCTTATTTTGTCCTGTTTAATCCTGTGGAGCTGCTCCAAGGCTAATTGCTGTGTGCTGTAACTTTCCCTCAGGTCCTAGGGAGGGAACAATGGAATACATCAAAAGGAACAAAGCCAATCTTTGAGAAAAGCATCCAGGCATTTAATGCTCTTTGAACCAAGTTTTAATACAAATGGCCTAAGCAGTACTAAGTTATTAATAGTCCTTGGAGGTCACTGCAAAGAAAGTCAAATGGATGGAAGTATGAAAGGAGATGGCAGGTTCACAAAGTCAGTGACGTTAATTTGGGCTTCCAAAGAGCCCTTCCAGTCCTACACCTGCTGGAAATGCCAAATATGACAGAGGAGAGGGGAAGATACAAAACTGAGTGTTCAAAGACAACGTTACTGGGGGCATTGAAGGCAGTGAATGCTATTTTAAGTAACTACAAGGAAGTAGTTTTCACCTGAAAGACAACACTGTACCATAACCTGAGAATGATCCTGCAGAAGGGTGCTCACCCTTGATGCTTCCTGAGTGATCAGTCCCATGTTTAAATCAGAAAAACTACTTAAAAATACCTAGCAGGCTTACCACCGTGGGAAACCACAGATTAAAGACATGAGCTCTGACTGGAGTTTTCCTGTACTTGTAAACTTAGCAATTTTAGTCTTTTTCTTTTTGAACACATCCTTCAATTCCTACTCCACCTCCCTATGATAACAACCTTTTAATCACAGCAAAAAATCATCATGAATCTTTCGGATAATTAAATTTACAGAACAAAAAAAATCAACAATAATAGAATTACTTTAGATTGTACTTCACCATGTGGCAAAACACCTCTGGGATACTTCAGTGTTTTTTCTTAGGAATCCTGCTGAAATATATTGGGCAATGCAACAGCTAAACCCTGACTTTTGGTGTCAGATCTCACAAATACAAATAAAGCAATTAAGAATGAATCATTCCCACTGCAATATGCACCTCTACCAATAATCACGTTGCCTGAGAGATATGGTGCAATTTATATGACAAAGGCAAGATAACAAGATTGCTGTGTCACTGAAAGTGCCTGGAGCAACAAACTAAATCAAGCAATTGATTACAATTTTTCCTCAATTATATTCAGCTGGGAATATTTTTCCTTCTTATTTTGCACAGAATTTCAGGAGCACTGTGGAAGCAAACTTGCATTAGAAAAACTCTCGTATCTTTATGGACAGAAAAACCCTCATGCAAAGCAAAATGAAAAGCTCTGGTAATTCTGATTTTTTTTTCCCTCATAAATTATTCTAAAAGTATTTCTGACCAGTAGACAAAGGCAACATTGAGGAAAGACAGCAAGTAGGTTTTAGTACTGGGTTAATCTGGAGGTTTAACAGCATTATGTTTGCCATACCACATTCTGCACTCTGATGCTACTTCTAGACTTTTAAACTCGGATAAGAACTCATATATCTGACCTACAGCTTAGGATACAGGTACAGAGCAACAGATGGAAAAGTGAGAGAAGACACAGTTTCCATCTGAGACTTCTTTTTTGGTTCATGTTACCTTAACTAACAAGAAAAATACTTGGGTGAAACAACTTGGAAAACAAGTCCATCAAGAAATGAGAAGTCAGTATTTTGCTCTCAGTATTCTGCAGTTTGGATTTCTAAGCAGGTAAGAAAATGTTAAGTCTTTAAGAGGGTGTAAAAGCTAGCAGAAAGAAAAATAGCCTATTGGTTTTCTTTTAGGAAAATGTATTTAATAGAAATTACATCCAAACAGAAATGGTAAGCAGAGAAAAATTGCGAAATAATTAAAAACCAAAAAAGCCAAAGATTAGAAAATAACCTTAAGTAAGAGGAAGAGGTTGTTGAGACAGCTTAGCAGAGACAAAAGGCACTGAAGAACAGAATCATCCATATTCTCACACTGTAAGATAAGGTAGATAAAAAGCCAATTAATCTTTGCACTGCATTTTGAAAAATATATCTTAAGGAAGACTGAATTGTGGATGCAGCCACTGAACACAGCAAGCCATGCAGTAAACAAGTAAATGAAAATGGCCATTTAATGAAGCCACTTTTAAAAAGAAAATAAATTCCTTACATGTTTACAAATTTTTGTGGCTTTTTCTTTATTAGAGAGTGCAGAGCCCTTGTGCTAGCCCAGCATCAATCCATTACTTAAGGAAAAAGTTCCCATCAGTGCCACTTGGAGCAAGCTGGCAAATAAAGTTAAATGGATGCATGCTACCCTGTGAGAGCTACCCTGTATTTCGCCAAGCCAAGAGTTGCCTCAGAAACAAGAATTCAGGGCCAGTGGTCAACAACTCTTAACTTACAACAAATTAACAAATATTAACAAACAAGTGGCCTACACTTACTTTTAGGATCATACCCAAATGTGCTACCAGACCTTGCACAGCATACTATGGAACTATGTGGGTCTATCAATTAAAGTCAAGTGTTCAGTACACAATTCAAAAATAGCAGCAAATATGACCTCATATGGTAAGAACAGAATGTGCAAGGGCCTGAAAAGCTTTAATTCTAAATCAAAATGAGTTCTAGAAGGCAAAAGGTGAGAGTGAGCAAGAGTTGAGTCATGCAAAGCAATAGTTAGCAAGAGACTCATATTTTAGTGCATTAGCAATAGGTTTAAGTGCATTTTTATTGTATTATTTACTCCAAGACTTTCGGTAATTGTTTGACACTGGAAGTTGGGAAAAACTTTTTGGAAGCCTGGTGAAAGTGGCACCAATCTTTATGACTGGATGAAAAAATGAAATACAGTGTTTACAGCTGTAGGATATTTAGATAACACAGGTACCTTAAGCTGACTGTTAAATTCATCCATTTCAGCAAGTTTAGAAGCAGTTTCCTTCTCAAGGGCATCTAGTTGTTCCTTAAGTCTTTGGCATAATTCTTCCTTTTCTTGGGACTTCTTGTGAACTGAATTGACTCCTGTACCTGCATAAGGAAACACAAGTGATTTTATAAGGGAAGAAGGGTTTCTTTTCAATTTCCACCCCCAGTTTTTAATAACTGTATGTTATTTTCCTATTATATACACAATCCAAACCTCCTTCCTTAGAAAAATTCCTTCATTTGCCTTCTATTCATATACAACAAGAGGAAGAAATGTCCCCAACACTGAACTGAGGCACACAGTCATTCCATGTAATACATATGGAATAATTTGCAAGTCTTTTTGATTTTTTGGTTTTTTATATCAAACCAATTCATACCAAGCTTCTCTAGACAGAGACTTCCAGCATAATTTGAAGTAAAGACCAATATAAACTTTACACAAATGAAGTCCCTTGATTTTACACTACCAAAAAAAGGACAAATTGTAGCAATATCTGTGAGCTGCACAGTCTGTATAAATAAAGTTTTAAGCAAAATCTGTGCTTTCTTGCCAAAATGTGTTTGTTTGCCCCTTATTGGAACATGAAGGAGATAATGGAATGCAGATGAGACAATGGCTCTAACTAGAAAGATGTCAAAGTGAAGGTGTTATTAACACCTCTGTACCTTTCAGCCTTGATTACAAGGCATGAGAAATCAGCAATGCAATCAAGAACAGAACTCATGTGCAGCCACTTACTCTGAGTGTTTTCAAGTTGAGCATTTTTTATCCTTTCACTTAACAACTGTTTTTCCGGAACCAAGTAGATCAGTTTATTCTGATAATCCTGTAGATGTTGAAGAGAATGTAACAAATTTTAAATATGGTTTATGAATCATTAAGTAAAACTAGGTGAATTTCCAAACATTATTTCAACTCAACTTAATGAAACAGGGATGCAAGTTATCATAAGTAACTGGTTACTACATAACATAACAAGTTACTATATAACGGGATAAAAAAATATTACTTCCATACTCTCAATAGAAATAATATTACAATTGAAAGCTTTTGACCCCAAACCATTAACACAGCTGGAAAAATATTAAACAAACATGCTAAAAGTGTAAATATTATCCCAAGACCATTTAAGGTGACTGCCCCAAGCCTAACACAAAACAGTACCAACATGAAAAGACATTTTCCTGATGAGCAGAAGCATCACATAAAAACATAACAGAGGATAATTTATGGTAGTCAACTGATTCACATTAATTCATGTCTTGTTACTCAAATATAGAGAAAAAAGATAAAAGAGCAGCAAGGTAATTCAACCTAAATACCAACTTGCTCTGAACACAGAACAACATTCCTCATAAAAACATGAGTCTGGAGCCATAAAAGAATTCAAAATTAAAGAGAAGTCACCATTACTGGTTCACAAAAGAATAGCTGAGGTTTTCACAGCTGTTCTCATTCAACTGTAAGTTTGTTTCAGTACCTATAATCATTTCTTTAACACCACAGACAAAACTGAAAGCCTCTGCAATGCTGAGTCTTGCCTATTTTCTCTCTCCACTGCAATCCAACTGACTCCATATTCCTCCCTATGAGGATGCATTATCAACAGCAATGTGGAAACACAGAATATAGTTAGGGAAAACCACAGTTTTAGGAGAAAATGACACACCTCAAGCTGTTGCTGTAGTTGCTGGACTTCCATGATTCCTTGGTCATATTTCCTATCCAAAGCCTCCAGCTCAGTTTTTCTCATTTGCTTTTTGCTACGAATATCCTGCAACCTGCCTGAGATCTGCTGATGTTTGTCAGTCTGGAAAGAAAGCAGAGACAGATTACACCACATATAGCAAAAATCCCTTTGCTAAACCTGTGGGCAGATTAGTTCACAATCAGTTCTCTGGAACAACCCAAAATACCTGCTTTAGATTTGTCATCCAAAACAGAGTGGAACTCCTAGTGGGCCATTAATGAAGATATTAAGATTTGAATCATTTTAGACACTGTATTTCAGCATGTGTAGTGAATTTCCTGTCTTACCAGGGCTTCTAATTCAAGATTAAGGCTCTTCTTTTTAGAGGTCAACTTGACAATTTCTTCTTGTTCCCTGTTACGCTGATTAAGAAGTTCTTGGCGACGGATTCTCTCCCATTCCAGTCGTCGCTGGCGCTCGAGCTCCTGCTTTGCTGCCTGAGTAAAGTTATTTTACCTTAAATTACATGATTTGATACAATGTGCTCTATATTTCTAAACAGCACAACATAATATCTTCTCTAAAGTGCTCTTACACACTTGAGCATCAAAGAATGCAAGGAGTGATCCTACAGGAGTCCTTGTGCCACACTCCTGATGCTGGATGAAAAAAAGCTTCATAATTCAGAAAGCCTCTGCAGCTTGGAATAGTGCTCATAAAACAGCACATTGACAGATACTGCTCATAACCTCCTTTGAGTATTTCTCAGAACTACATAAAATATGGAAATATGATGTATGCAGTGAGACACCAAGCAAAGAAGAAAATTTGTCTTGAGTTCAGTTGTCAAAATCTTATCAATTATGAATTCAGTACAGTCCTGCTGGAATGCAAATGTTTGCAAAAATGCAAGAAATATGCCCAAGAAAATGTAATCTGTCCTATGAAGTATCTGAATATCTTTAACCTATACCAACATTGCCAACAGACACAAATGATGTTTTCTCTCTCCAGACAACCTGACACCAGCTAGGCCAGGAGACAGAACCAAAGCCAGCACTCAAATCCAGCTCTGCCCAGCGGACACTGCATGCACATACACATTCCTTAGAGCATTAAAAAATAGTATTAAGAAAACAACCTCCCGCCTTTCTATTTCTTTCCTCCTTTCTTCTTCCCTTTGTCTCTCCAGCTCTCGTTGTCTCTCCAGCTGCCTTTCCATTTCCAGTTGCCTCTTCCGTTCCTGCTCCTGGCGTTCCCTCTCTCTTCGCTCCTGTTCTTCCCGTTCTTTCTGAGCCTTCCTTTCAGCCTCTCTCTGCTGCTGCTCCAGCAGGACCTGTCGGCGTTTTTCCAGCTCCATGTTTCCCCTCTCATAGTTGGCTTTCCTTTTGTCCTCAAATGTCACTACAATAAGGAAAGGTCGTTATTTCTGCCCCGTGCAAAACACCGCTCTCAAACAAGGACCTCACTTATGCCACTAAAAATAGATACTTCTTGGCAAGATCAGGTTGTTCAGTCATGGATGATGTAAGCATCTCGCATTTGTTAAAGTATTATTTTTCTGTTCAAAAATACCTCTAAGTTTTCCTAAGTATATTCCAACTGGGGGGAGGAAAAAAAAAAAAAAAGAAGAAAAAGTTCCAGTTTAAAAATGACCACAAAAATGACTTGAATGTTACAGGAAAGCCTCTAACTCTAAAGAATGAAAGAGAAAAGAATGCTAGAGGAAAACATAAAAGAACAGCTTTTATAAGACTGATTGCTGTTAAAAAGGTTTTCTGATGTGCAGGAAACATTAACATGTGGATAAAGAGCTTAGTTTCTAAGGGTGTTGCCTGTGAGAGTTCCTGAAGTTAAAACTATCAGACACCAAAACAGGATCAAGCTCAATTAGTGCACACAAGGATAAAAAGAGACACAAAGGGATGGTTTAGGCCCTCAGCAGCCACCCTTCCCAAAAGAGAGGCAAGTCCTGTTTTGCAGTGTTCCTGTAACATTGTCAGTAATAGAATTTATGTTACATTCAAATTGCTTCCAGTTTTCAGAGAACTGAACTACATGGGGCTCCCCCGCTTTCAGAATGTCCAGTAATGCCAGGAACTTTCAACTGAAAAAACATTTGCAGTAGCATGACAGTGTCTGGCCATGAAGGGTTTGTTTTCCAGAATACATTATTAATCAACAGACTTTTCCCTTCCTACAGCTAAAAGTAGCTCCTGTCCCTGCCTTCTCAATTCTATTAGATGTAACAGGCTGACTACATTCACTTAGCAATCTTCCTACCATCCAAGTTAAAAGGGATCTAGCTCCTAAAATAAAATTCTCCATGGATTTTATTATTTCTTCCACTTTCTAATGGTTTCAGTGCCCTTCAAAACCAGCCCCATACATTAAGAACATGTTTTTTACCTGGCTGTTTTTTCTGTGGCTCCTCCTCTTGCACAGGTTGGTAAGATGGCAGAGTTCCATTTATATTTTCAGTGTATTTTCCACTCCTGGGGGGAAAAATCCCCACCCCACAATTGTTAGAGAAATAGCAGAGTTGTGTTAAATATATTACATTTATTGTAATCAAGTGATTACCTGAAAGAAGGTGGCACCAGCTCAAGGGGCAGAGTCAGGGGCAGTGGCTGCCCAGCTTTGGCCATGTCTGTGAGGTGCATGGCCAACACAAACTCATCAGCCTTAAGCTGCCCATCTCCATCTATGTCAGCCAGGGACCTGCAGGGGTTCAACAGCAGCACCAATTAGAACCAATCACTCATGAATTACAGCTGAAACAATCCATTGTGGAAAAACAATTTTTCAAACTGACAATTCCTGTGGAATGTTTTGATATAAATACTTGCAGTTAATAACATGAATAATTGATGAAGGGAGATATTATTTTGTTTAATCATGTACTGTTATTCAGATCATAAAATCATGGAATGGTTTATGTTGAAGGGACCTTAAAGATCATCCCATTCCAACCCCCTGCCATGGGCAGGGACACCTTCCACTATCCCAGATTGCTCCAAGCCCTGTCCAACCTGGCCTTGAACACTTCCAGGGATGGGGTGGTCACAACTTCTCTGGGCAACTTGTGCCAGGGCCTCATCACCCTCACAGCAAAGAATTTCTTCCAATTATCCAATCTAAACCTACTCTCTTTCAGTTTGAAGCCGGTCCCCCTTGTCCTGTCTCTACAGGCCCTTGTAAACAGTCTCTCTCCATCTTTCTTCTAGGCTCCTTTCAGGTGAAGTTTTCTTTTCAGCTTCACTGACACTCTCTTCTCCAGCCTGAACAATTCCAGTTCTCTTATATTTCCATAAAATACTGAAAAATGGACAGGAAATGGTTGATTTATTACATCACCAACAGAAGAGCTGGAAAATGAATCCAGGACTATTCTCAACCAGCTCAAAATGCTAGAAACCACTTTTGCAATTATTTTTTCTTAAAACAGAAGAAAACATTACATAAAATTACATCAAATTCTACAAAAGGAAGCTTTGCATAGAATTCTTTTTTCCCCTTGTGTCTCCTTGACAGTGCAGGGAAGACATGAGCTGGCCCAGAGTACCTCACAGTGGGTAGGAAAAGGATCACCTACCCCCTCTAAGAAGGAGATCATATCAGCCTACAAAATGTTTCCCACAAACTGGGGGGTGGTGGGGTGGCTGTGTGTTTGTGTGAAACCAATGAAATGCAAGAAAGAAGGAACCTATCTCAAAGAACTATCTATAGAGGAAAAAAAAAAGAAATGTGTCGTTAGACTGCACATAAGTGAAATGCTGAATAAAATCTAAGCTCATTAAATAAGCAGTTAAAAAAAAAAAACCAAAACAACCCTGTGAAAAACAAAAAGGAAACAACAAAACAACCCCAAAATCCCCCATCACATACACACACAGAGTGAAAAACAAAAGCAGGAGATGATGAAATGAGATTTTTGTGATGTTCACACACTGCACTATTCACACATAACAGCACCATTATTACAGTAATTACCATGCACAAGCACCCAAAGAAATATTGGTAATTTCTTAGGGCAAAACTGAAATTCTGGCTGTTTATGCTCTCTACAGGGGCACACAGAGCTCCCTGCACTGGCTCCTGATACCTTCAGGATACACACCAGAAGCAAAAGAGCCACTGCACACCTGATTTATGCCCCCAGTGCTCCAAAGAGGAGCAACACAACACCACACTCCACGTTTATCTTCACAGCATGAAACCAAACGAGCTGAGCTTTGCTGCTGCTAAAGACACAAATGACTGTCCTGGGCTAGAGGAAGAAGAAAGGGAACTCAAGAGGAGATGTAAAGCTGTTGTGAACTCTGCTGGGCCACTAAATTTCATGTGTAACATCTGAATTATGTCTGAAGGTGTAACCTAAACTATCCTATCTAGCAGGGCAGATAAAGCTTTCAGATAACTCAGCACTTTCTCAGCACAATAAAGGCAAATCTTAACAAACATGTAATATGCAGATATCTTTATGGAAACTGCAGTAAAGCTGAAAAAAGATGAAGGGTTACTTAATTTTTAATCTTCCTCCATACTTTAACAACCTAGATTTCAGAATCCTACTTCTGAAAGGAACAAGCCCTCAGCTCAGCGAGTGCATCCCTGGATCAGAAACTGAAGTTAGCATCTCTTCTGTTATATGGAGTTTAACAAATACACGCAAAGAGCAAAAAATTATATTATCTCAAGGTGTCTTTTAGAAATGTAACTAGTGAGTAAACTTAGTTTAACTCTCAGCTCAGTTTCTGTTTATGATTTTAGATCTGTGGTGTCTCTTAATCATTTCTTATTTAATAAAGTACATTTCCTCTCTTAACACCATAAACACACTGAATCAGTAACTAAACTCACCAAATAGTAGCCAGCTGAGTCTGTGAAAGATTTGATTGCAGAAGGGCATTCCTTGCTTGAAATCCTTAGTGAAAGCATAAAAGATTTTTATTAAAATAAACACTTTGTTCAAAGATTCATGTGAGGCAAAAAATGGGTCACAAACTGGGGCATGTTTACTTTTAATATTAATTTAATCCATTTTCATCAATTGGTTTTACTTCCAGGCTTAACAACAGGCATTACAACCTGAACACAATCAAGATGTAAGTATTCTCCTGTACCTTTTTCCACTCAGAGCACCTACCAGAAAAGCTGACATGAAAAATGGGTATTTATGGTAATCCCCACAGCTGTCACAAAAGCACAGCTGACTGTTTGCCTAAACCTTGAGCTACCACCTGGAGAGCTCTCCTTGGTAGCAAAGAACCATACCATTTCTAGGCAGGGCAAGAAAACCTTCAGCCCAAAACTGACTGAATGAAACCAGCACTGCGTCCACTTATTGAAAGAAAGAATTGCTCTCCTTTTTTGTAGGCAAGGGAACTGAGGCAGAGAGCTTATTCAAAATGGGAAATCTACCTAAGACACACAGGACACACATACTGACTTTACACCTATTGACTGCTTGGCCAGCGCTCTGCTCTTTGCATTACACTGAGGGATTCAGTTTTGTAAGAACTTCTGTAAAACTCTCCTCTTGTATTAACTTTCTGTGAAGTCTTTTGAAGCCACCATAATGCTGTGGCACAGCACAGATGTCACTGGAAGCCAACAAGGAATGACTCTCCTAAGACACTTGGGAAAAATTCCAATCAATGGCTGCAGTTCTGCAGTGTCTTTCCCAAACTGCTTTCTTTCAAAAGATAAAGCCCAAGTATCTGAGCATTGACTAATACAGGAGCACATTGCACAAAAATGATGGTGAATGTCCCCCATTTTCACAAGAAAGAGTCTCAGTCCAAAGAGTGATGCTTGAAAAATGCCTGCTGACTTTACAGAGCTGAATTCCACAGCCTTGTGGTCCTCAGGCTCCTCTACTATTATCCCAGCACTGCCAGGCTTCTCCTCTTTCCTGCAACAGCTGCTGTAGCTTCCCCAGCCTACTTGGCTCCTCCAGGTCTAACACAAAGCCCAAGTCAATGAACTGATGGTTATTTCCATTTCTTGGCTGGCTGAAACCCACTCTCTCCTGCACAACATTTCAGTTTTTATTTCACCTGGAAGTCAAATCCCAAGCTGGGATTCCATCCTCAGCCTGTGATGTTCAGAGGCAGGAAACACTCTGGTTTTCCCAGACCATACCAAATGTCATACTCACCTGATAAATATCCACTCATACTTTTATCAAGACTGTTAAATTTCTGTCTGTATTTTAATCTGGAGGCCTGAGGAACTGCCCAGTCTGAGGACGTAATCTTTGGTGAATTCCCAGCTAGTGATGCACTAGAGGAAGAATTTGAACTGCAATATAATTTCAAAACAAAACAGAACAAAAACAAAGCAAAAAACCAAACCAAACCAACCAACCAAATATTAAAAGAGAACCAAAAGAGAAAAAGAGATAAAGAAATAACTCTAAATTACTTGGCTTAATAAAGAGGCATTGGAACAGAAGATATATAGCATCTTCCAGTAACATGAAACAACTTCCACAAAGTTTTACTTCTGCTAACTGGCTATAAATAATTTAATCACCAATACAGAATTTTACAGTGAAAGCAGGGACATCTGTCTAGGAAACATTTTGAATTGAAAATCCTGTTCCTTTGGTATCAAAGGCACTTAAGCACATAATTGATTGTTCTACCGCTGCAAAATAATAGTATAGAAAACCACAGGAAAACACCTCAGCTTTCCTAAAAGTGTTTACAACGGTTGTGAAGTGTTGGGCCATCATCTAAGTAACTTTAAGAGGCATGTAAATTAATTACCATGAGAATAAAAATGGATCTGATGAACTCATAACCAAAAGCAGCTTCTAAAGCTGTTTTAGCCACCATATTCCAGCTCTGCCTCTTCTTTCTGTTAGTGACAATGACATGCTGAGTGGAGCTTTTCCAACTCATTTTCTGCAGAACAGTGCTGATGGAGCGTTTAGATATACCCATAAAACTTCCATTTAAACTCCCAGCATTTTCAGTGTCCCATCTCTGAAAATCAGACAAATTCAGGTGAATCCAGCTTTCCTTGTTTAAGGCAATCCCCTGCTCTCTCAAGTAAAAAAAAACTATTTGAAGTGCTATCCAAGGCAATACAGAACACTGATAGAAACAAAGCCTCTCCAGCACAATGCTGGATTGACATCCCCTGCATGGAATGAGACAACATGATGGTGAAAATGCTGCCAACAATAACGCTGGAGAAGGGCTCCTTTGTAAAGCTACAGCACCAGCAGAAGAAAGCTTTCCAATTAAAAAAACAAACAAACAAACAAACAAAAAGATGATTCCAGGCATATGCCATGCCTGCAGTGATCTTACAGGACACACATCAGGTGTCTGAGGAGCCCAGATCCTGCCTTCCACATGCCCTGAACAGGCAGCAGGGAGGTGCAAGAGCTTCTGAGTCACTTATGGAACTGAGCTGGGGCAGAGGTACCTCAGGACTATCTTTTGGGAGACACCCCTGGATGCTCAGTTGGATAGATAAGCCCAGTCCCTCACTGCAGTCTATGGCAAAGCTCTAAAATCAGTAAGCCAGAGCAGCTGATTACAAAGATTCATAATCTTCTATGATTCATAAAGCAAATTCACACATAAATATTGATAACAAATTCTATTCTTACATGCCTGCTGATTACACAGTACCTTCTATAATGAATGAGCACATAATGCATAAACATTGCTTTTATAACCACTTGGTAAGGTTATTTTCTATTTAGCAATGAGTACATTCCCTTCTTTTTGGCACTGCTCAACTGACCTCCTCACCTACTTTGGATATATGTCAATTTATTGAAATATTACTTACTGTGCATATAAAAACAAAACCTGTTTTCAGACTTGATAGGTCATATTAGATAGACTAATTTTTAGGAAATGTACTTTGAAAATAGAAATGCTCCATAAGTTTTGGAAAGTATACTACTTAAGTGTAAGATACAGCCATTTTAAACTTAACTTCCATACCTGCTAGATCCCAAGTCAATTAGTGACTGTGCCTTCTGCATACTGGAACCACCAAACCCTCCTGCCATGGGGCCTAAAGAGCCAGTATGAGGCAGTGCTGGAACAAACAGAAACAAAAAATTAACCCCAGAACTGTAAAGCGACTGGGTATAAGATAATGCTTCATAATCAACATTCACTTTGATAGAAGTAAGAAAAGCTAATCAGTGTCTTGTTATGATTAACTAGTTAGAACAGAATTAACAAACGTGAACTCTGGAGAAAAAACATTTGTAGGGTTTTCTGTTGAGGGTTTTTTGTTGTTTTTTTGTTTGTTTGTTTTTAACTCTCCTGCAAGTGTTAGCATTCCTATGTGAAATCAGCCACAGGGAAAATAAGATTCACAATTCTGAAAGCAAGGACTGGACTGTGCTATACTTACTTGAGGAGAAAGGTACGGACAAAGGCTGCAGAAGGCTGGATGTCCCATTTGGCAACGAGGAGGTACTGACAGAAGGCACCAGGGGAGCAGAGATAACCAAAGGAGGAATGGAAGTCATGGAGGTCAGAGACATGGGAGCTAATGGTGTGATCGCAGACATGGACGTTGGCATGGACAGGTTGGGCATACTACCCATTCCTAGAGCAAAATCCAATAATTCATGGTTTAACATTGCAGAGGCTTCAGCAAGAAACTGGGTCCCTTATTTGAGGCAGAAACTACACAAAGCAACTGGTGTCTGGAATGCAATGAGTTAAAATAGATGCTCATGTACAATATTTACTTTTTCTCTAAATTTAGGCAAGACAGCTCACAGGAGAAAATATACTGAAAACCAGTATATTTAAAAGAAAAATCTTGACAAGCAAATTCTCTCTCAAGGTAGGTTTAGCTATTATTTCACAACAGAGTAAGATCTGGTTTTCTATAATTGCAGCTATACCTAGTTCTTCAACAAGCCTGGCCCCTGAGGGAGAATTACAACCTCAAAAGCTGTGACAATGCTCTACAGGGAAAAGCTGATGCTGTTTCTGAACTAAGTCTCTTGCAAGTATCAGCCCTGGAAAAATTCATAGGGGTGAAAAGTCCCTATTAGGCACCCATGTTTAGCAAAGGGTTTTTAGAGGCAGCTGCCTGAGGCAAATTAGGGCACTTGAATTACTGGCTGCACCTTGTGGAAGACAACAGTGCTGGTGAGATGATGGAAAGGTAATAGAGGTAACTGTGTACCAACCACAGCTCCCTGTAAATGCATGCCCTTGTACCCAAACACATGAGATTTGGTGATGGGCAGACATTTTAAATCATGTATGTAATTAATATATGCATACATTTAATTTCAGCATAGAAGCGTGCACTTATTTTGTAATCCAGATGAAGTCATCGTGGATATTTTGTATATTTTGATATACAAAACAACACAATAACAAGCATGCACTGAATCCCCAGACACCATCAGGAAAAAAAAAGGTCAAACTAATTCTATTCAGTTAATCATATAACCAAAACAGACAATGTGATTAATTTTGAAAAGATATGTAAAATAGCTGTTCTACCAAAACTCTGACCTTTGATTAAATTTAAACTTTAAAACCCCCAAGTATAAATAGGTGACTGAGTAGGAGGGAGGCAAAAAAAGACTACCAGTGCAAAATGAGAGCCCACAAGTCAGATGGCAGATGTTAATGGCCTTCTTGTCAAAATTCAATAGATGTTTTTCTTTATTAAAAGTCTCCAAGGAATCAAATTATCAAAAATATCGAGAAAGTGACCTGGTGAATTTCAGAAATCAGAATATCCTTTTTTATTTTTTCACACTGATTCACTAAACTTTCATGGTCACATTAATGCTTTTATTTGGCTGCAATTAACTGTGGTTTTTTACCTCTGAACACTAAGTAATTATATATTCATAAGTACCAAAGCGAGCTGACATTAGTGGTGAAAATACTGGAGTTTGTTTCATAACAGGAGGGAGAACTGAAGGCAAGTGCTGTCCTTGCAATTTCAGCTTGATGAGTTTCATGGCTATAGAGAACTCCAGTTGATCCATTTTTCCATCCTTGTTCAGGTCCGAGAGAGCCCTTAAAACAAAACAAAACAAATAAAATTAGAGAACAAATGGAAATGTAACTTTTTTAATTACTGAGAAGCTTTCCTATCAGATTTATTTACTTGTTTTGCACAGGAAAACAAGAAATTTATTGCAAAGTAAATTTTCTTCCTTTTGACAACAGTCATACTACCAGAAGTTTGAGGACCCACTTGGTCATCTGCAGAATTCAGTTTTGAATTTTCTGTATATTGAATACTTAACTCCTGATAAAGCAGGAAACATTTGGGAAAGCAGAAGTCTCCTGCCCAGTGGATACACTTGTTGCCTCTGCTGCAAGCCTCTGCTATGCCTTTCTCAATGTTCCTAGCCAGAATAATTATTTTAAATTAATCCTTGGTAAGGTAAAGAATTAATGCAAGAATCTGGAACAGGATGCAGGAGGATGCAGAAACCTCCTAAAGGCACCATACACTGCTATGAAAACTTCATTAATTTACAGTGTGATGAGTTTTTCTAAGCCTGATACCCACACTGTCTTTTGACACTTCTCCAAATAAACTTAAATTCAACAGGAAATATAAGAAACAGTGTATACATAATTTCAAAATTTCTGGTCAGACAGAAAATACAAAATTTTATTAATATTTATATATGCAAGGACCAAGCACAAGAATGTAAATAAAATTGTGAGAAAAAAAAAATCAGATTTATGTTAAGCTACATTTTTCCTTTGATTCTGTTACTGTTCAGTATAAAACCCCAAGGCCCCACAGAAAAATCTTCTTGCCCCTCTTTCCCAGGCACTGAAGTGTGTGGTTTAAGGGTGAACATGGTGCAGGTGCTGGTTGGACTTGATGATCCTAGGAGTCTTTTCTAACCTTAACAATTCTGTGATTCTATGTGTCAGAAGGAAAAAACTAACTTGCTTTTAGTTATTTTCTTTAATACTTTTACAAAGGTGAGTTCTTCTTAATTATTACAAGCCTCAACATGTCTTTTAGCATATGTTAGTCTTGGTAACAGCCAAGTACCTGAAACTGAACACAGGATTCTAGTGAGGATTGAGAGGTTACAGAGAAGAAAATGTTTCAAGTGTTGCACTTACCACATATATGCTACAAGGAACTGCACTTTTTCCAGTTCCTGTATTACAGCACTGCCTGGTATCTCATATATCATAACTGTCCTACTATCTTTTTCTGTGACTTCAGATTTTTTCTTGTCTTCTACTTTCAGTGTATTTCAAGACATTAATATAGTTTAAAAATGCTGCATTCAGCATGATTCAATTTGAATAACAATGTAAAAATTACTGTTTTTTAATTATTGTTGGTACATATATGGGCTGAATCCTTCTTCTAAATTTAGTAAAGTTAAAACAATGATTTAGACAACACTTTCTACCTTGACTCCTGAAAGCCTCTTTGAAACAACACAGCACACCAAAGGTAGTATTTGAATGCCATGCATCTCCTATCTTAAAAAAGAAAAACAAACAGTAAAGAATACCTTACCATATTTCAGCAAGGATTGAAGATGGTAGACCTGATTGCAAAAAAAAGGTACGTGCTTGATCACCTGTGGTAAACAAGGGAAAAAAGACAAACTTTCACACTGGAGACAGAGTTCTGAAGAGTTCAGCACTCTCTTGGGGGTGAGGTTTTTGAAAGAAATCCCCATGCTGCATGCCAAGCTTTCCAGGGCTTTTTGTCCAGCTTTTAATGCTGGTGACAGTGATTGTCAGATACCCATGAATTCCGTAATTCCCAATCTTTGCTCTGAGAAGAAACTTATAGCTATAAAAATTTTAACAGGTCACAAATCAATGTCTGCCAACATCTTAAAAGATGCAAGAATTAAAGAATGACTGAAAATTTGTCCTGCCCCAATTAGTTATGCAGGAAAGGATAAGCATGTTGTTTCTTTCCTTCTCCTCTATCCCATCTAATTTGAGCCAGTACTGTGTCTCTAGAAAAACTAGAAAAACACCATGTTCTAAACAATATTCTGTTCTGTCAGAGATCACCCACTATTCCAGTATTTCAGTGAGAGAATGGGAACTGTTGTACAATCCCATAGCAAGTTCTACATCAATTGGGACACAACAAAAAGGGACAGTGATGTTTATGCCTACATCTGAATGAATTACAGATGCTAAAGGCTAAGACTTCAGGTTGCTCTTTCAGCTCTCTCTCCCCTTATATTCATATACCTTTTATTTCAAGCATTTGCCAAATAAATAACAAAGCCTGCAGATGTAGGTGGAGATAAGAGCCCAGATATGGCCTAAGGGTAGCCCCTGGGACTGCATATTTTTCATCTGGAAGTAAACACCAACCTCCCAGTGCTGTTTGGCCAAGGCAGGAGTTAGGTGCCACCTAGCCAGAAGATGTGCATGTTCCATACAGACAACTTCCCACTCTCTCCTCAGTCCTTTCCAGCCCCAAAAGAGGAAAACCAGGGCCAGTGGGGCAACTAGACAGAGCATTAATGGATAGCTGGGTAGGTAGGAGCCATCAGGCTGGTCTTTACTGCCCACTCACCCACAAAGAATTCTTAATTTAAGACATCTTTGCTGACGAACTTGAGTCCTTCGTGGTATTACAAGCATATTTGAAATGTAAAAACAGCAAATTCTGAGGTGCATAGCAATGTGACCCAATTGTTTCAAAAGAGAAGCAGCTGAATGCAACTGGAACTGACAGCAGGCCCCTGCAAAATGCCATTAGTCCACTCAGAACCTGCTGAAGGCCCAGTGGGTAATAAATTTCAAGCAGCTGCTAACAAGGACAAGCTGTCAGCATCCCTCTCCCTGCCTCCTCCTCCCAAAGATATCTAACAACAGAGCATTCTCTCATCGGACTGAGGAGAGCCACTTCTGCTGTGTCTGGTGTCACTTGCCACAACAGCTACTCTAAGAGCTCCCTGGCAGCCTCTCGCCTGAGCACAGATCTTCCCTGATACTCTCTGGTTTTTGAAACTAGACAGAATGGCAGCACACAGCTGGTGGCTGCAGAAGTGACAGGGTTAAACAGAACAGCGTTCCCGTGCCAGACTTCAGAAGAAAGCTTGTTAGGTTTACTAATAACCTGTGGCTGTTTGGCTGAAGAGTATGGTTATTAGTCACACAACAAAGGGCTAGAAATAGGGTGCAGTTCTCAAACTGTTTTACAGAGATAGGTATGTGTACACAGAAGTTAATGTGTAATGCAGAGCCTCAGACCAACCTGTAATGTAACCTCCCATGGGTTTAAGGCTATCAAACTGCTTGTCATGCTTGGCCCGCTCTTCGGAGGTGATGGCCCATATGTTTGGCCCTCCTGGAAAAAAACCCCAAAACAAACCAATAAAAAAACAGTGAACAACCAAATGGGTTGAAAACTTCCAAAAATAAAGCACATCACTTGTAAAATAAAAGCCTGGCTTTCTCAAGAGACAAAGTTAGCTGCAGACACACCCAGCTCCTACCAGTTTGGCAAGGACGTTATGCAACACAAACCTGCTTCCCAGATGTGCAAGCCGAGCTGAGACAACCTCCCAGCCAGACTGCTTCACCCTCAGCTTTCAAACAAGCTCTGTCGTCCTTCAGAGCTGGTGCAGAGCAGTTTCCTGTCGCTGCTAATTGTTTGCAGCCCGGGCAGGATGTGTCTCACCATCTCCTGCATGAGCCAAACACTCCCCTGGCTCACTGATGAACAAATGGCATTCGGTATCACCCAGGTTCTCAGGCTCGGGGTTAACACCCTCCAGCCATCAAAAAGATTTACACTTGTCTTGCCAACACCTAAAAGCAAAATTGGGACTGCTAACAACAATAATTTGGTTTTGTCTGACAAAGGAGTGACATTTTGGGCTGGATTTTTTTTTTAACAGCATGCAACTTCCACTTCACATTTTTCAATACTTTATGGAGTATAAAATATTACAGCCTGAGAGTAGGAACGAGAAACTACAGGGAATAACTGTGTTTACAGAGCTGTGCTGCTAATACCAGGCAGAACTAGATGGACTTTCAGAAATGCTCCAACCTGCTGCATGAAAGTCAGGGTGTGTGTCCCTCGCAGGAAAAGCAGCTTGCCAGAAATAATTTGGTTTGTTTTTTAAGTAGGAGGAAGTTTTAGTCGGGAAGTTCTTGACAAATATTTAATTTTTCAAATCAATGAATGCAAGAATTAGCCAAAATTCTGAATGGAACCATTTAAAAAAGCATTAAAAATTATAACATGAAAAACACTTCTAATATTACATTCTGCTGAGCATTACTACTTCCAAAGAACTGTTAATCTGTTCAAGTGTTTGTACTGCTCACTAAAAGACAGTCAAGGGAACAAATAATTCTCCTAATAAGATATTAACAACTTGCTTTAAAAGCCATAGCACTTAAAAGAAAGTTACTATAAAAAGTTTCCTCTTCCTACATAAATCTTATTTCAAAGCTTTGAACCTCCAAAATTTCAAGAGGTTTTTACACTGTTTTTCAAAGAGTAACAACAAAGTGAAGGGACTGTGAGCTGGTGTACTGGCCAATATAGACACAGTAATGATGTTAATCATCTCTCATTGGTGTTTATCTACATAAATAAATGCATTTTCCAAAAAGCACTTAATGCCTCCTCTTAAGAGGGTCCTGTTAAAACTGTATTTCTCCTTGCATGTGTACAGATTTAATTCTTCAGCCTTGCTGCTTTAGTAGAGAAATAAAATAGTTAAAAAGACAAAAACAAAACAGAAACTCACTGGGGGGATGCATGACAGAAAAGATGTGAGGGCATTAGGATACAACCTCTATACACTTGAATTCAGAGTTTGCTTCCCTCTTTTGATATGCCAGTTTTTGATTTAGTGTGGCCTCAGTGAAAGGATCTTCCTGCAGGTTACATGTGAAATTGCACTGCAAGACACCCTGGTTTTTTATTCTGATTATATGAGTATAAACAAATCTAGATTAGATACTGATACTAAAGTGAATCTAAATCAGATGCCTAGAAGTCGATGGGCACTGTGAGTATTACTGTAAGACACAAATAAGGAAAACTTACACCCAACAGCAAAAATTAGAGCAGCACTTAGATTTCTTTAAAGTGCTTATTTTAAGATATAAATGGGAAGTGCATAATGTGGTTATGATTACAGAAATTATCCCAACAAGATGAAGAGATGCTCCTAAAGCTGCCAGTAGCAACTTCAAAGAACTTGACCATTTTTTCAGTTAAGGAAAACAAAATATTAACAACATTATGTTTTCCTTCTATTTAATAGTACTCTTTGAACATCTTTTGAAACAGGTAGCTGCAAAACTCCTCACCTTTTAAAAATCAACAACTTAATCATTTTTTAAGACTTAATCATTATTAAGACCACCACAATATATTCACATGGTCAGTGGTTGTAAAGTGATAAAAATACAGTAAAAATTGCTTGACCAGAGTTACTATGATCACTGTAGCCCATCTAGGGAATCCAATTTACACTGTAAGGCAACTTTTGTTTATATATGCACAGTTTCTTATTTATATGTCACAAATTAAGCAAGAAGACAGCATTCTTGAGAATCTAATATATTTCTGTAGTCAAGGAGTTGTCTTACTATCTGGTAAATTATGTTTCCTGTCAAACTATGAAATTCAAAGTTCTACACAGCATTGTCTCAAATGTGTTGAAACCTCGCAGGTCAGCAAATCACTGAATTCACACCTGTAGCTGGATGATGATTAAAATCTCATTCAACAATTGATTCAAAATCCACATTCACCCTTCATTCTCATTTTTGTCTTCCTTAACACACTCAGGAACATCACTATTTTTTGCACACTTGATATTTTGCACACTTTTACCTCGGAACTACGTCTTTAAAGTCCTTTCTGATCCATGCCCATGATTCTATTATTTAGTCCAACACCCCTGCAATGAGCAGGAACATTTTCAACTAGACCAGGTTGCTCAGAGCCCCATCCAACCTGGCCTTAAATGCTTCCAGGGATGGGGCAGCCACAGCTTCTCTGGGCAACCTGTGCCAGAGCCTCACCAACCTCATTAAAAAGTCCTATCTTACATCTATTTTAAATCTCAAATATTTTAATTTAAAACCATCGCCCCTTCTCCTACCTCAACAGGTCCTGCTAGAGTGTTTGTCTCCATCTTACTTTCCCATACTGAAAAGCCACAAAAAGGTCTCTCTGGAGCCTTCTCCATGCTGAACAACCCCAAGTTTCTTGCAAATATAAATTTCATTTACAAAAAGAAATTGACTAAGACCACATTATTATATCAACAAGTGCTTCTACAGCCTTCCACAGTCCAAGTGAGTCAGTGCAAGCAGCTGCCATGGAATAGTGATAATGACAAACACACATTATCAAAACTACATTGTGAGAATGTTTCAGGGAACTGAATATATACCCAGAAAACACCAACCTGCTAATAATTTATTTTCAAAAGTAAGAACAATTTCAGATTCTCCCTTTTCCTAAGGACAAAGACTGAAAATCTTATTTTTCTGCTGATTAATTCCAAAAAGATATGCCCTCTGCTGGTTTCTTTATAGGCATGGAACAAAATGTAGTAAGTCTTAAAATCCAACCTATAAAAATATAGATTTTTAAAAATATAAATATTTATAGCAGGAATTAGGATCTAGAGAACAGCACACCTTTAAGTCAGCACAGCTCTCACAGTGAGATTTTAGTGCTTGTCTGTAACAGAAAAAAGTCAGAGAAAATTAAGTTTTACCCTAACATCACTTAAGAGAGAATGTCTGCCATCTGCAGCCTGAGCTAGAACAGGTCATTGTTTTTTGAATAGAGGTTAATAACTGTTGGACAATGAAACCATTTGTGTAAAATAACAAAACAAAACCAAAAACAAACAAAAAACAAAAAAACAAAAAAACAAAAAAAACCAAAAAAACAAACAAAAAAAAAACAAAAAAACAAAAAAACCCCAGAAAAACACAAAACCAAGCCACCAATGCTTCTGGTAGAGATCCACAGTGAAGGCAGTCAAACCCCACCCACACTTATTATTTAAAGGATACACAGTTTTTTTCAACTCCCACCCCATATGCCACAGAAACGAGAGAGAGAGCACAGCACAAGAGGGAAGACTGAACCACTGTGAGTGCTCACAGTTAGCTTAACAAGGTGCTCATGGCTCTTTTGATCCTACCACTTGGTGACACCATTAAGAAAAGGAAGATCTGTGTACAGAAGAGCTCATAATAAGATTCCTCAAAATACCACGTGAAAACACCATACCAGTCTATCTGAAATAAACACTTTGAACAACAGGACTCACAAAGCACATCACAACACCATTCTCCAAAGTAACTGTTGTGTTTCCCTACAGTACAACCAAGACTGTCACAAAAATGCAGCCAAAATTAGTCTGAAACTCAGTTCTCGTGTGCCAGCACCATCAAAGCATGTTACAATCCTCACAAATATTGTGACTGCTTCCCAAAACTACCACAAGTGGTAAAAATGGACACTCAGTGCAACTGCTGAGAAGAGTTACACTGCTTTACACACAACCATGCTGAACTGTGACAAAGGGAAGATTCTCCTTTTCTGGGAAGGGCAAAACTGCAGGAAGAGTCAAACATCTGCCATCCAAGATGCATCATCTAATCTTATCTGGCTTAGCTCAGCCATTTTTTGCACTAACACGTCTTCAGTTCCATGGCTGAGAAACATCTTGCCAGTAAACCAGATCAAATTAATATTGCATAGAGACATTGCTGTTCTTCTCCTTTCCACACAGCCCCAATCATCTCTCATGGCAAGTCATGCATGAATCACAAACCAAACTGCAGGTGTCTGCTCTTCACAGACACCTCCCTGACCACAGCATGGGTAAGAGGCAGGGATCTCCCTGATTAAGTAGTGCTGAACCTTTGGCTCTCCAAGCAGCAGTGAACTACAATACTTTTACAGATCAGCTCCCCACCAGAAATCAAAACACAGTTGCTGCTACATGCTTTCACTAAAGGCGTTGATGAATAGTAATGAATAGTACATTACTATTCTTCTGACTCAGCTTATATTTCCTGGACATTTTCAAGACATAAGTAATTTTTCCCAATTGTAGCTGGTAAAATTTTGGAGGGGAAAAGCAGTACAGTCTCTCTGACAAGAAGATATCTCATTAAATCACTATTCTTCAAAATAGGTTACTCTAGAATTGTAAAACTTCATACATGAAGCAAGACCCACCTGAATGAAGCCAACATTGTATTTGACTACCCTGCATTTTCAGGAATCAAAACTCAAGAAATGCTGAACTCAAGAGATTTTCCCCACAAAGACTTGCCCTAGAACAGAGTAACTACTGTCTTCACCTGCTTTTTTTTGCTTAAGAAAACCAACATGTTTATTAGTAAGACTTTTGGAAGACAAAGGTCAAACTTTCTTGCTTTCCCAGAGAAGGCCGGCACTTTCAGAGAAGACTGAATAAGTGTCAGCACTGGCATTTGTTCTCGAGAGCCAACATTGGAAACCTGGACTTGAGGTCCAGAAATGTCTCAGCGGATTCCCCATTCCAAACCAGAAAACCAATGGTGAAAGCTCCTTTTCCTGCCCACTCCAAAACTCCACAAGAGCTCTACGTCGTATGTGGAGTCTGCCCATGTACAAAGTCCATGTGGAATCACAAAGACCCAAACACCCGAAGCTAAACATACTTTTAACCTACTCTCAAGACTTCTCTAAGGATGAAAACATACATGCTGACCTCACCTTGATGTAATAGGTACTTCTGTAATTCAGTGTGGCAGCACTCACAACTTTCTAGCGTTAGAAATAAGCAACTATGGTGGTGATTAAACATCTTCAGTTCCTTCAAGTTCATTTTGAACAAAAGACACCTCTATAGGTGAGAACATGGGGGTCTGCTTATGGCAGGATCACAGCATTTCAGGAAAGCTCCAGAAATGTCTTTACAACACTGCATCAGACAGATAACTTTCTGAATTAAATAAAGGACTTGCTTTGATGGGCTGCCAACACCAAAAGGGAAACAAACACTGTTCTTTCCTTAAAACAGTGAATTACTATTGAAAAACATGGGAGAAAAGAAAATGCGGGCCCAGAAGAAAAGTAAATATACTTGAAAATACCCTGTGAGACCTCTGCCACTGATTAGCACTGCCCATAGGCAAAGGGCAGCTGTAGTGAGAACAGCAGGATTACTGATAAGGAAAAACCATAAGACATTTCTCACATTCTCCAAAGAACTGTCTTTGTTTCTCCCTCACAGGCACTGCTTGTCTTTCTCTAATAAAAACCAAGCTCCTATGACCTACAAAGTTAATTAACTCCACAGAGATAATAAACCTAAATTGAAAGAGCATTCCTTGTACATATAAGTCACAAGGATTATACCACCACCTCTTTAACTATCAAAACCACGAGCATAATGCTTCATAATGACCCTAAATAAATATTTATCCCTATGTTTAAAGACGGGGAAATTTCAGCACAGACAAGCAGTGACGTGCCTCAAGCTGTAAAACAAGGGTTTTTCCTTAATGCAACCAGCAATCACATTACAGCTCCTATTAGGAGCCTCGAGAGAGTTGTCTGGTCTAGGACATATTGGGATAAATCTAATAATTCCAGTCTTTCTGTGTTTGCAGATGAGTTTACCACAGAAGTATTTATTACAGATTGGATTTAATGCTCCCAATTGAGATGTTGAATCAGACTTCTAATTTTTCCTCAGTGCTAAGTAAACACTCCAGGAGTCTGAAAATACACAGAACACTTTACCATTAGTCTGAATTTGAGACTCCTTATCAGTGTTATTGCTATTTTCAATATTTGCTTCTCTCCTTCGCTGTTGATTCTATATATCAAACACAGGAGAAAAATCACTAATAATCAGCATTTATGCTTATTTAGGTGAGCTAATGTGTTATGAACTGCTACTGTGGTGGCTTTGGGTCCATCCCAAACCATCACCTGCTTTTCCCTGAGGAATATACCTGCTCTTCCCAGCTCCCATGATCTGAGGCCATGGCAGGAGCCACATGCATTCTCTTTTTGCAATACATACATTAATCCCCCACTATTTGTGCTACCAGAAATGCTCCATGGAGGCTCTCAGATTTATTAAGCAACACCAAGGCAGCTGCTGGGGGAAAAGGGAATCCAGCTCTGTGCTTAACTGTAACTTCAGCAACTTCTTTTAGTGTGCACATAGTTAAAAGGAAAAACTTGTAGCTAAAGTATTAAACACAGGGAAACATGATTTTCCTTCAATTTTGTATTTTCACTAAATTTACAAGAACTGTGCCCGTTGAAGCCGAGAGAACATTCAAAGATTTTCAAGCATCTCTGGTGCATTATCCAAAAATAACTGGTACCTGCAGACAGGTTATTAAATAGTGTCAGGCACATGCAAAGCTATGAGATTTGGCCAAGAAAAGCTTGTTTAATTGTAAAGCAAACTTACAGAAATGTGGACAAAGCAACAGCAGCCACATTGCATTTTAGGGTACAATTCATATTCTTTACATTATGTACGGAGTTTCTAAATATTTGGTATACTGGGAAGCCTCAGGTTGAGTGGGTCACTAAAATCAAATATTGAGCTTGTTTATACTAACCACCTGCTCCTGTGAGATGTGGTGCAGAATTCTGCCTGGTGATCTTGTCACTGGCAGCCCCCACTTTGATACACAAAATCCATCCATAAAGAAGGAACATTAGAACACAGGACACTCTCTGCCATGCAATGATCTCAGTGTAGAAACATAATCCTTCCTTTTAGAAGGAGTATAATCCCTAAAACAATTTAGAGATACATAATAGTGTAATCCATGCCAACAGTATAGATCCAGTTCTTTTCTGAACTCTACAGCACACTTGACTATTCCAAAGCACTTAAACTATGGGTTTATAACAGCAGGATAGTATTTCTACACTTTATAAATATCACAGAATTTTTTAGTTTATTAAGGCTATCCACTTTCAGAAGATAATTTTAAATTAAATTATTGCCGATTCCACTGAAGCACTAAAAAAAAAAAAAAAATCCACACCAAGGAAGCAAAATACTGAAAAAAAACCCCAAACAAACAAACAAAAAAAAGGGCTTAAAGAGCTCCACTAATGTAAAAGTATATTAGGAAATGTGCACAAGCAATGTGTATAAACTTGACAGTACTCTGAACTGCAAATTAAGATGCTACCTTCTACATTAGTTTTCTGTAAAATTATTAACAATTTAGTCAATAGGGGTTTAAGTTTTAATGAAGCAAGTTTTCTACTTCTTATCAAAAAGTGCAATCACTATAACATGCCATGTTAGTAAACTCATGTTTTATTCTTAAAAGTTAATTAACTTGGCCTTTTCTTACATGAAGAAGTTGGCACAAAGAGTTGGGCTTAACCTAAGTCTTTGCCAGATCTAGATTCAATACCAGCAATTAATATAAAATTATTTTCTGCCTAATTCTGGAGAAACAGTGACACTGAAATCAACTGTAGTTGCTGAGTTACACTGATACAGCACACGAAAGAAGCCCATTCTTCTATCCAATGACAGCTCCATCTGTGCCCAGAATCACAGAACCACAGAAAACCATTTAGGCTGGAAAAGACCTAAAGATCATCAAGTCCAACCCTTAACCCAGCACTGCCAAGCCCACNTCTGCTCTTCATCAGACTTGGGCTGCAGACCCTTCCCCAGCTCTGTGCCCATCTCTGGACACGCTTCAGCCCCTCAATGTCCTTCCTGAACTGAGGAACCCATAACTGGACACAGGATCTGAGGTACATCCTCTCTGGTGCCCAGCACAGCAGGAACAGTCATTTCCCTAAACCTGCAATTAATACTTTTGGATGGATTTTAGAAATGGAAAGAAGAGAAGAAAAAAGTCAGACCAACAAGGGTCTTTCCATTGGCAGGTACAAAAAGGTCAAGTAAGCAATGGCATAACATAATCATACTTTGCCAAATTCCCCAGCTTTAAGACCTGCCTCCATTTGCTTGTAAGGTGAGCAAACTTTCAGCTGACAGACTCCATGGCCTTCCTTCCCAGCCTGACACAGAAGAGATGCTTATCCTTCAGTTAAGGACAAGTCAGAAGCTCTTTTGAGTAAACTCATCAACTTGTATAGTATCCAAGCCTTCCATGAGGAAAACAAAAATTTTTAGTCACCATGTTTGTAAAAAAAGACCACCAGAGCTTAGACAAAACATTTCTAATCCTGGAAATGGATGTTTTATGCTGCTGCTGCTGCTCACCAGCATTCACAAAACACCCCTATGATTTAATTAAAAATTTACAAAAGGACAATTTGTTTAATTATTGTCTAGCAAATCTCTGTGGAGTGCAGCAAAACTAATAAGATTCAGGTGAGTTTCCGTCTGTGGCAGCCAATAAATCTTTCTGCACCAAGAGAAATGCAGGCAGTAAAAATACCAGGCAAGAGGATGCAAAATGAACCTTGAAATTAGGTGCAGAAAAGGAAATTATTCTCCCACAAAGAAATACACTGACGAAATTAAAACAGAATTCTGTTTCAGGAATATCAGGTCCTTTCTAGTAGTTTTTGTAGTTCTCATCACTATCTGGGCCCTTGGGGTAAAAAACACATTTCTGGGTCTCAGACTTGAGGAGGAAGTCTGGACCAGGAAGAAGGCTGATGGGTTATATTTACAATGTAGAACGGGGATACAGACTTGAAAGAGAAGAGGAAAACAGATGAACCAAAAAAACAACAAAAAAAATTAACAGGAAGGGTGGGATAGAATTAAAAATGAAGAGGCATTTCCTGAATGATTTTGGAATAAAACAAAATTAGGAGATAATTCAGGAAACAAAACCCAGTCCTTCCAGCAGAGACTGAATATTCTCCCATCTGAGATCCCAGCACAGAGCGACAGGCTGAGCCACCCACATGGTGGTACTGCTCCAGGATGTCTCCTCAGCCCCAGTGCAGCTCCTGAACCAGAGGTGGCACCTTATTACTAGAAGGAAAATCCACATATCTCTAATCATTTAAGGAATCCAAGACCTTTGGTCATCCACAGCTTCTCACAGTTTTCATTGTTTATTTGATAGTGTGAAAAGTGCTCTGTATGATTGATATCTGCCAATGGTACTTTCATCGGATGCTGGTTAATCCTTGTGTTATCAGAGAGTAATTACCATTCCCTTCCCTACAAAATAATGGATGACCTTGGGAAGGTGACATCTGCTGTTTCCACCATCCCCAGTTGCACAACAAATTGCTGAAATGTCCTAGTCAATGCAATTAATCCACATATGGAAGCTGTTCTGTATCCTTAATCACTCTTGTTACTCTACTCTTCTAGTCCTGGCAGAAAGAAAAATATTGAGGGAAAACTGGAAGAAAACACAAAGGAAACAGAAGCAAGAATAAAGTTTGCTTAAACAGTACTCCTCAGAAGGTTAAATTATTTATTAACAGAACCTGTCAACTATATCCAGCACATATACAATATTACTTTCCTAGCACACATGGGGGTTTGATATGAAATACTATAAATTAAAAAGTTTAACTTATGTTCATCCAACCATTCATATCAGTTTATATCACAGTCCCTAATCCTGCCTCACCAATGGCTCACAGGGACATTTCAGGGCTAGAATTTGGAACAGAATTCTTCCCTGGGTATTACAGTTTTTACAGTTTCTCAATTGTCAGAAACCACCAAACTTTGGAAAGCTTCTTGAGGCAAAAAAGTCTCCAAAGGGGAAGGAAAAAAAAAAAAGCAGCAACCATTTAATAGCTAGGGTACAGATCTTTCCTCCTCAACTTTTGATTCCATGTACTGTTTCCAAAACATCTTAAAGACAGTGAGTCCTAAAAATGACTTGTGAGCTGTTCATTGTGTGAAACAAACTACCCAACCAATATACCTGCTCATTTCCTACTGCTAGCCTTAATAATTTCACTAGATATTGTGTTGCTTTTCAGCTATTAAAAAAAACCAGTGAATATTCCTTCCCTTGTTAGCATTTTCTATACTGTTATGGCTTGACAGGTTTTAGCTGTCTCTAAAAAAACCCTAAACTATCCTTAGCTATCTCTAAACTAAACTAAACAGCTCTCATCCCTTTAGTCTCCCTTAGCACAGGAGCCACAACCTCTCTCTGGCCACCTTTTTCACAGTTATCCTTACTTTGTGTATAATTCCAGATCCTTCTGTGCAACAGATTCTGGCAACTACAGAGTGGATCATTTCCAGAAAAGGGAGCTCAGTGGATGTTATCTTCAGGTCAGGTTAAAAAGGACTGTCTGTGTATTTCTTAATCAATCTGAATATAGAGAACATGAGAAATAAGAGGAGTAGAGTAACTCTGCTGGCTTTCCAACCCACATCACCTCCATCAGAAACAGTTGACTCACACCTGTACATTTTATTTCCCCAAGCCCGAAGATTTCCCATGAAACACAGCGCTGTGGAAGCATTATTATTGTTGCACAACAAATTTCACTTGTAGCTGGTAAGAAAATGCAAGCGTACCCCTTTCAGTACTGTTATATAAGTATCAACACATGCTGTAACAGTTGCAGAGTTCCATAACAATGAAACCAGGACTTTCCAGGAAAGAAGTGTTTCCTAAAGCAACAACTGTGCTGCAGAGATCACAGTTCAATGCTAAATCATGTTTATGGGAAGAAATGCAGGGGAAAATGTTGCTGCGTAATTTAAAATATACCACCTATTATTTATATATACATATATAAAAAAACTTTTAAGCTAATTACTTCGCTAAGAAGTAAAAGAGCAGTAAAAGTTCTTGATGTTCAGTTAATCTTACCTGCTCTTGAGACTCACATACAGAGAACTTCACATCCAACTAAAGCATAAATGCTTTTAGCTTATTAAAATATCTTCTCTGAAGGTACCCAGTATGAATGCTAGTCCCATGGACACTGACATTCTTTCAGCTTTCCAGGGTTTCACCCCTTCCAGCTCTCCCAGTGATGGTTTAAGGCTACTGTCCCATTGCAGGAAAAACAACAGATGTCCGTAAGAACTGATGCAGTGGAAAGCCTGAACACACAAAATTCCTACTTAAAGTAATAAGGCATTATATAAATACACTTGACAGACCACAATGCCTGAAAAATGTGTTTATTCTTGCCATTATAATTAGTGGGCTAAACCTGAACTCATTCTGCCAATACTGATTAGTATCCTCTATGGCCTGTTCAAAGTGATAATCATAGATGATTTGGAATTTAGTAGATGTTGAGATGGTGTCACTTCACACAATGCTCATCAACCCTAAATTGCAACAACCACATGAAGTGGCTTATCAGAGTAGTGCATTTCCCAAATTTTGGAGTTAAACCTTCAAGGAAATTAACATTTTAACAGACAGAGCCCTTTGAAACTTGGCCATGTGGTAGATTAATGTTTCTGAGTCTTTTCAGCCCTCTGAAAAGGCCTCTTCATACTCCATTTTGGATAAGTATGCAGATCTTCTTCTGTTTTTTGTTTAGGTTTCTGTAAGCTTTGAAGAAAAAACACCAGGAAGTCTCTCTGACATCCAAAATTAATAAAACAGCTTGCATTATAGTATTATTATTCCAGATAAAACCTGTCCTGGGTTTCCTACGCAGTGTAAACATATCTTATAAAACCTATCATATGATACTAACAAAATAAAATCTTAGCAAGACAAAGCTATAGGCTTAGAGTAAGTTAACAGCTCAATATCTAACACTAATCTTCATTATTATCTAATTGTTCATTACATTTTAGGAGCATAGGATTGAAGGGACTTCCAAGGTCACCATATGCAGACTGCTGCTTCTCCAAGAAACTCTAATACATTAATTCCTTCCTAAAATGCAAGTTCTGCCTTAAGGCAATCAGATTTTCTCCTTGATCATGGTCCAGAATGTCACTGCTGACAGAACCATTCCCATTTCCAGACCAACTGCATCAACAGCTGGTTCACCTCTATCTTCCCTTGTGCTAACACTGTACTCCAAGACAAGTTAGTTTCCTTCCTTAATGCCCAATAAGAAAAAATAAAGAGCAAATTTATTTACTGTATAGGAAATGCAAAGAAATTGAAATTAAAACCCAAAACAAAATAGTAAGCTTTTATCTGGGCAGGTTAACAAAGGCAATCCCTTTATTCTTTCTCAGCATTTAATTAACTACACTAAAGCCCAGCTCTGTATCTATTTCACTTCCTGGGTTTTTTCCCCTCTCTTAAGCAGATAACCCAAATTCTACCCTATAACCTACAAGATGTCTCACCAGTGCCTGAAGCAATAGCACGGAGCACTCCTTATTTCATCCACCACATTTTAGGATGCATTTCCTTTCCCTCAAATCACGTAATTACTACGTGATCCTCTAACACATCCGGTTGTCTTCCTCATTAGTCACAGCCAACTGCTGAGTTCCCAGCATACAGCAAAAATTCTTCTAGCCCATAATGCTATGGCTGAAAAGCTATTTGAAGTCAGCACAGAAGAAATGTGATGAAATTTAACCAATGATATGCAGCCCATACTGTGTAATTCTGGCTAGAAAATTATTCCAGAGTTTGTCATCTTCCAATTTAACAAGCATATGTTTTCTTTTTACTGATAATATTACCATAAATAATCATTAAGACTGGCATCATGATAAAATCCATGAAGAATAACATGACTACAGCATTCTGGTCTAGAACTTGCATTTTCTTTCCCTTTTAGCCAGTTATTTCTCTAATGAAGTCAAACCATGAGATCTATTACCCTTTTTCTACAAAAGCCAGTTATAGAAGAAGGCATGAAGGGCAACTTTTCCTTGTTAAAATCTAACTCCTTTTACTCCATTTAACATATACTTCCATGTCTAATTATTTTTTCCTTCTAAGATTTCCTCTTACATCTTCCGTGAGAATCATATTATGCTCACAATTAAATATAAATAAGACACCTTGTATTTTGCAACCCTACAGTGCTATTTCTGACTTGCCAGATTTAAAAAAAAAAAAACAAAAACCAAACATATAATATGGCAAACATGCTGGGCATCTAGTTTTTGCAGGGTGTGATAGTGGAAGATAAACACCCCCCCGACTCGAGCATATGAATTTTGCTCCATATCAGCTGACACCACTGCCCTCACTGAAAGGAAGGACTAATTCATAAATAAAGACAGAGAAAATATTTGCTCTCATCTTACAATTTCTTTCCTCTTCCTACTTTTAGATGGGAGAACAAGTTCTGATAGTTGTTTTGCAAGGTTTAATTCAGCTTTGTATCTTTATCTACGCTTGTTGATACTCAAGTCTACAGTTTCTGTATCTACAGTGCACACAAGGTGAAGGGTCAGGTTGCACTCAAGCAGCTTTTAATTGAACTCTGATGACCAGGGTTGCTACTAATTAAAAAAAAAATCAGACTGCAAAGCTTGAGACTAACTTTTTTAAAGAGAAGGTGCAGCAGAACCTGTTGGTGAGTGTTTTACCCATGGCACCAGTGGAACCAGGACCTCACAGAACCCCTTCATGTCTGCTTTAGTCTCCAACACATCTAAGTGTGAGGACATAAAACTCAATTCTATTCACAGCAGCACAAAATCCAGTTTTACTTATGAAGGTTTAGAAGCACATGAAATGAGTTACAGCTGTTACTTTCTGTGCCTCAGTTTATGAGAGATATTTTCCTGCTGGACCACAGAAAATTTATATCAAAAGGAAACAGGTGGTAGAAGGGAAGAGAAATGACAAATAAAAACATAAACAAAAAAAAAGTGCAGCCCAAAAATTCCAATGGTACTTAAATAAACAATGTGAAATATACTGACTGGCAAATACTGGTTTCCTTGTTCCAGCTCATTCTTTAAGATTAAATCTCCCCAAACCAAGATCCATCTGCATGGATATCAAACCCTGAACAAATCAAGCCTACAGAAGAAGGAAGAGGTGTTGGAAAAGAAACATCTTGCAACTCCTCTCAGCTGGAAAGAACACATCCCATGTCAGTGAAGGCTACTTTTTCCTGTGACAAAGGCAGCAATCACTGACACAAATCAGATGGAAGTACATTTTAGCCTATTAAATCCTATATCCTATTAAGCGTCTTTTGCAGTTAATATACTAACTCTTTCTTTGGAAACACAATTGCTAAAGGTATTTATTATATAATGTAACTAAATGCCATTTCCAAAAGCTTTTGCAAGACTTGGGATGAATTCCTAAGCAAGCTTTGTCCAGGTGAAGAACTGTAAGACAAATCAACTGCTACAAACTGGGTTTGTAAAATCATTTTCACAGGAATAATGATCAATATTCAGGCAGTTATGGGATAGAACTAAACTCTCAGTAGGGAATCCTAAATCTTGTTTGCAGACTGGGGAGAAGGATATACCTGGAATGGCTCTTTGATTGAACTGGATTCCACATAGATAAATGTCTTTTATCCATCTGGTGCTGTAACTGGCTGACTTCGTATAGAAGAAACATGTTGCTCAGCCTTGCCTGTTCATATAAAATGTCACCACAACCTTTACATTTCACACAGGATATAAGTTTGTAAAAACCAGCAGGTCTACCCTGAGTTCCAGGAAAATCAACACACACTCTTTAATCCTGCTTTTCCTCTTTCAATTTCAGCTTGTTAGGAAGGCACCCACAAAGGTCACCTTGGACAGCAATGGAGAGTCAAAGGGAGCTCCTTTCTGGGCACTGTGTCCTTTCATGACTTTAAAGAGGAGGTCTATCAACAGCAGGTGCCCGTAGAGCACACAGTGTTTACACATGGCCACAGGCGAACACAGCAGCTCCTGGTACAGCACAGTTTGGCCATCAGCCACGTGCTGAGGCTGGACAGTCTCAGGACCCTGCTCGGCCAAGGTATATTCTGAAGGTGCCTCAATGAAGCTGAGTCTCTCCACTGGAACTACATACACAGCTCCCTTCCCCTTCCTTCTCAGGATCCTGTGCAGAGCTGCTTTCTCTGCTTAGGCTGGTAAATAAAATGTTGTAGCATCTCCCACTCATATTTATTTTGAGGCTGAGTATCATGCTTTGTCATTCCAACCCTGCAGTTCTCAGACTCATCGTCACCCCGTTCCATATAATCACATACTTGTACACACATCTCCTCCACGCCATCCACTCGCTTTTCTGAATGCCAAAAATAACCCTGAAACAGAAACTACTTCATGCATTACACTACTCATGAACTAAAAGCAAAGTATATTGTATTTTGATAAGAATAAGAGGTTTTTTCTCCACAGAAGGAACACACTATTTTCCCCAGTAGGATACAAAAGGGAAGGGTCAATGCTGTGCTAATACAAAGGTGAGGCAGGCAGCCACTGGTCCCAGGCTGCAGCAATGCCTAATGGCTTGGTTGCCTCATAACCTCATTCCTCATCTTATGCTTCATGTCACTACCAAGGTCTAACGACATAATTAGAGATTTCCTGCATTGAGTGGCAAATGCAGGTGAACCACTTGGAGTGCAACCACTACTGTAGGGAAGAGGAACAAATATTAGAGAACAACAACTTCAATAGCAAAGGTTGCTCAGTATTTACCCAGAAATCACATTAAAACTATTGTTTAAAACACCTGACTTGTTTGAAATTTCATCAGTTCTGGTAAGAAATGTGACTGCAAGACTACACACAGAGTTAAAACAGTCATCCAAACTATCTGTGAGAAGCAATAGTTTAACTATTGCCTGCTGTGTCTCTTCCTCGCGCTCTTTCTCTTACTATGCCTTCCAACACAGGAAAATTCTGAGAGGGGGAAAGGCAGCATCCTCTGGCAGCGTTCCTTCTGAGAGTGGCAGACAGTATTGCCCAAGGGACTTCAGATCAAGGATCACTCTCCCAAACTAAGGCTTGTGAGAGCAATGTATGTGGTCAGCACTGACAACACACTTGCAATCCTCCAACAGAATCAAGGAGAAAAAAGCCAAAACAAAAAGACATCAAATAACTTATGCATACATCAGCCACAGAGACAACTAAGAACATAAACCTGTATCTTCCCCAAAGAGAGCTTCTGACTGTTTATTTTAAATCGAGATGCAAAATGCATGTGGCAATAATATTAAAAAAACCCATTATGCTCAAGTAAGTGAAAAAATAATCTGGCATATAGATTTCCCCTATTATATATTGACTCCTTCTACTTGGCTTTTATTCTAAGATCTGTGAAACCAAGTCTGGAACAAACTGCAGCTGATTGTTATTTTTTTGCAAAATGTCTTATGGTCCAATGAAACAGGTACATAAAACAGAGGTTTAATTTGAAATCTGAACGTTGTTCTGGGAAAAAAAAAAACCCACAAACAAAAAAAAACCAACCCAAAAACCCTTTCCCAGTTTATCTCAGCAGTGATAATTTTCCAAATTAGTTAAAGACCTCCCAGTCCTGCAGTAACCTCCACAGATAACAGAGATAAATACTCATTCCTGTATCTATTTTTCTATTTTTACTACGAGAAATACTCCTTATCAGGAGTATCTCAAGTACAAAACATTGCTTCTATACTTGTATTTTTATTTTGGCCAGCTCTGTAAATAACAACATGCAAATGTCAAATTTCTTAGCAGGTCTTTGCAAATTGCACCTTCACAAATAAGCCTCCTCTGAAAATAAAGAGCTCCATCCCATACATACACACGAAACCAATTTTAAGGTTCCAACTCTCATATGTCTTTGAAAGGAAACCACCCAGGAACAAATTCAAAAGTTTCTGTAGTGGAAGGAGCACAATCAAGAGGAAAATTCTTTTTCTCCTTTTTTTTTTATTTTTTTTTTTTTTTTGAGAAGGACTGATTGTTTTCATCAATGTCACAAACTGCTTTATACATTCAAATACTTTGTTTAAAATAAACAGAGCAATGGACTATAATGGAACACGCTTTGTGCTGAATTACGTAACAGACAAGGTATGCAAGTTAAATCAACTATTACTTAGCATATTCCCTGCTTGAAGTCAGGCAGTGTTCGCACTACAACTCACACATTCCCCAGCCCTGTAAATGATCGGAGATTGTCAGCCACTCCAGGCGTCTCCGTAGCCCAAATTACACTGCAGTGATGCTGTTCCCTCCCAGCCTCACAGCACCGGCTTCGGCTACGGGCAGCGATCTGCAGCAAAGTGACCCAAACGCTGCTGCGGGCACCAAAAAACACAAACAAACAAAAAAAAATCCAAACCTCCCAGCCCTACCTGAGCAACCCTGAGCTACTCACCATTCACGGCTGCGGGAAACTGAGCCATCATGGTCCCGAGTGCGCCCCGCTAGCCCTCAGCCATCTGCAACATGAAAACATCGTGCCATTAATAATGCAACAAGGGCAGAGCCGAGCGGGGCACGTCCGTCCCCGGCCCCCACTTCCGACAGCAAACAATGCCCGGCCCGGGGCTGCTGCTGAACCAGCGGCATTTACACCGGGGAGGGGGTGGGGGATTTTTTTTTGTCTTTTTTTTTTTTTTTTTTTTCGTATAGGGTATGCGGTGCAGTCCTGAACCTTGTGGCAGTTCTTAAAGGAAAACTGTACCAAGTGTTCGCAGTGATGCACACAAACTGCTCCCGGCTCGCCGGGACATATGGCTGGGGACAGCACAGCCCGGGGTCCCAGCAGGTCCCTGCCAGCCCTCCCCGGTAAATACTTAGAGTTTCATAAAAACAAAAAGAAACAAGTTCAGAGCTCAGCTCCGTAAGCAAAAGCTGCTGCTAAGCAAAGTGGAAAACCAATTATTATTCAAATTCATCCATTCCACCACTCCACGCACTATTAACAAAGAAAACACTCTTACATTATGTATTCTGAAGAAAGGGCTTGTCCCAATAAAAATCTGTCATCAGCCAGTTTTGCAGAAGCAACACAATGAAGTTATTCCTTCTCCTGAGCTACTGCATAAAGACTCAAAAGCAGCATTCAAATGGAGTCTCAATACAATTCACTTTTATAACAAATATCAGAGTAGTACGATTTTGTTTTTCTAGTATGCATCCTTTCAGAAGTACCTGTATAAAGAATTCTTTAGAATTCCAAAATATTAATACTTAATGAGGGAAAAGCATGAACAATTCACTGCTTTACAAATGTAGAACAAAGACAATGAAGTGAGCTTGTGCTTTGGATAATTTTACTTAAATACTGAAATCTATACATCATAATTGTTGTGGTCTATGTGGAGGAACTATTGTACATGATGAAGCTACAAAAATAAAATTTTTATTTTAGTTTTAAAATACATGAATCACATCTCACTCACCCCCTTTTCAGACACCAAACCTCCTACCCACACACACACACACACCCTTCACCTCTCAATACAGCCACACATTTTAATATTAAAGTACAGAAATATCACATCCCCCATACTCCCTTTTTGCAAAGAAACTCCTGCACATGTCAGCTCAAAAATCACACAACTGGAAAACACTCTAGTTCCATCTGAGGACAGGAAAGCATTTTTTGTATCTATCGCACATTTCTTCAATAAAATTAAAATTGTCTGGAATCATTTGTTAGCAATTCTTTATGTACAGCTCACATCATCATTATTATATATACATACATTTGTGGCCACACACACATGTATACATATCTACTTAAAGAAAGTAAATGGAGTGGTTGCTGAGTCCAAATGATCTCTCACAATGACACTAGGTCTCAACCACAGAAAGATGAAAAAAGGAAGCATGGACCTATTCCAAGACATGGACCTACCAAGCAGCCTACCAAGAGACACTTGAGATCTATAAAGAGCCTTCCTGGAAAATGCTGCCAATGTTGTTAAACATTTCTACAGCGCATTTCTCTGCAAAAGCTGTTCTGTCAAGAAGGTCTAAAAGAGAACCTGAAACCATGACACAGAAGCAAGATGCTGGAGAACACCCCCAGAATCAGCAGATTTCCACCTGCATGTGACTTGTTCCAGATTTAGTGTTACTGGTTAAGGGCTACACATTTGATCTTTCCTCCAACTCACTTTATTCTCTTAATTCCAGGTGGCTTTTGGGTTGTTGTGGGGTTTTTTTGTTTGTTTGTTTTTTTAATGAGTAATCACAAAACCATAGAATATCCCAAGCTGGAAGGGACACAAGAGGATCATTGAGCCCAACTTTAGACTTCATGAAGGACACCCTTAAAAGTCAAGCTGTGTATCTGAAGAGCATTTGGCCAAACACTTCACAAAAACCAACTGGCTTGGGCCATGACCCCTTCCCTGGGGAGCTTCTTGTGCATGATTGCCCTCTCTGTGGAGAACTTTTCCTTATAGCCAATGTCAACGTGCTCTGATAGAGTTTCAAGCCATTCCCTCAAGTCCTGCCACCAGGAGAAGAGACCAGCACTTCCCTTGCTGCTCCCATCATAAGGAAGAGGTAGGCAGCAATGAGGTCACCCCCTCAGTCTCTTCTCTGAACAGGACAAACCTCATATCCTCAGCTGTTCCTCAAAAGTCTTGCCCTCTAGTCCTTTCACCATACTTGTTTCCCTACTTTGGACATGTTCTGATATTTTTATATGCATCTTACACTATGGGGCCCAAAACTGGACACAGCACTCGAGGGGAGGCCTCACAACAAGTCAGGTAATTATCAGACAATACAGGTCTGATAGTAAACTGATTAACTCTTAAAGCTCCAAATATTAAGATATACTTTTAAAATACTTTATATGACTCACAGTTATAGAGGAAGTCATATTTTGCCTTGGTTTTGCTGAAATGGCTTGTGTAGATTGAGCTTTCAAACTCTCAGCTGCTGAGCAGGTGAGTGGGAGAACTAACCCAGGCAGCTTCATGCACAAAAAATAGGGAAATCCCTTCTCCTAGTTTCAATGTCCCTAGAGTTACAACTGTAATTTTGCAACAACATTTTAAAATCAATTTAAGGGGAAAAATTTTGAGGACTTTGATGTTGCTTTCACTCAGTAAGGGTCATTCCTATTTATGAAAGCCCTGAATCTATGGAGGACATATGTTCCTGGCTCATTTTCATCAGCAAAAATAATGAGCACCCCTGCCCAAGTTATTAACACAGGGTTTTTCAGTGTACCTGAAAATTCTCCAAGTTTCCCAAACCTGGGCTGAACCAGCCTGGTAAATCTGAGCTAGGCATCACCATGTGGATGAACCACATCCAAAGTCCAAAATCAAGAGGGAACTGCACAATGAGTCCGTACTGAGAGTAGGTTACAGCAATTTGATGTGATTAAATCGTGTTCCAGCTCTGTTGTCTCACTGTCACATCTATATGCAGACCTTGGCATATTTTAAATAAATACTAAACTTGAAGTATTTCCCTCCTACCGTAACTCTTACGAATAGAGAAAACTATCACCTTACAGAAGCAACCAAAAATCATAAATGGGACTTTTATGAAATAGGATTTCATAACAATAAATAGGATTTCGTATCTCACCAGCACTGGTGAGTTACATTCTTATCCCTTTGCACAGACCCACTTCATTCAGGACTACACCAAGCACAGATGCTTCTCTGGTGACAGATTCTCAAGTTGTACCAAGAAGTAAAAACAAGGAAGAATAAAAGTATTGCTGCAATATAATTTCGCCTCACTCAAAATTTTCTGAAGAAGGAGGAAACAGTCCAGTAAACTCGAAGTCTACATGCTGCGGTGGGCAGATGGTGAGGTGCGGCAACCTTCCGGAAGCATCTCTCTGAAGAGCCACACAGCGGTGCCACACACAGAGCCCCCCCGGATAGCTGCTTAACTGCATCAACAACAGAGCCGGGAAGGGTCTTCACATAGAATTTCATGGGAGAAATTTATTGCAGCCACACGAACACATCCAAGGACCAAGAACCCAGAAACACCGAGGGTCCAAGTTTAAATCTGGGCAGCAGTAGGGGCGGAGACAGCATCAGGGAGGCAGGGCCAGGGTCTGGGAACCAATAGGAAAGCAGAGAGGGTGTGGCTGAGGAACAAGGGCCAATGGGGAAGCAGGGAAGGGAGAACATTCTGGATCCTCCACATATAAGGGAGAAAGGGGCAGGGAGGCCAAAGGCCAACCAGGGAAGCAGAAGTGGGTGCATTAACATAAGGGAACAGAGCATCCTGGGAGAAGCCTTTTAGGTTGCCCTAACCTGGGGAGCTTTTCTCTGTTTTAGGGTTCATCCCACCAAGGGGCTCCGTCTGACCCTTGGTCTGTGGGCTTACCCACCTCCACATCTACACACATTTTTCACAAGTCTGTGAAAACAATCCTTCTCCAATGAAGCTTGCCCTCAACAAGTATTCTGTCTTTTGCATTTCCCCAGCACATCCCAAAGGCTTGGCGATTATGCATATATCAAAGCTAAAAGCAGCTTATTTTCACAGATTGCAAATAAAGTTGCTGCAGTCGCTATCTATAAAGACCTACAAAGGTGTCAAAGCACCTTAAACCTTTAGGGCGCAGGTGTGAATCACTTATTTAATAAGGGAGATCTCAGCAAAACATCCTCGCTTTGTGAAGGACGACGCTTCATGATGTAGAATTTTAAAAGGTTTATTAACAAAAATCCAACTGGGTATGCCCACAATACAAAGCCACAATGCTGCACGCATGGCTGGTGTGGCTAGAGCCATGCCCCCTGGGCACATGCAGCTTTTATACCCTCCGAGTGTCCCTCAGGGGCTCAGATACATTTATCCAATCCCAGACCTGAGGGTCCCAGCCCACCTCTATCTCTGCCCATTTGGAGCTGGCCCCACCTGGTTCCACCCACTGGGAGCAGGCTCGGTTGTGAGGCTGGGAGGGATCCCATCTTGGCTGGCGTTCCGATTGACACTCTGCATGGAACTTTCTGGAAACTCCCAGTCGGCCTTCGTCGGCCATTTTATCCATAGTCCCCAGTACCGAAAATCATAATAATTGAACATTATTAGCTAATTATAATAACAGGAATATTAGTCAACTATAACAAGGGCATTATAACAATAACTGGGAGGTTACAAAGAAAGGGAACATTACAACAATAACCAGAATATTTGTAACATACAACTTGATCTAGCTATAAGCTCATTAAATATAACATGAACAATTAACCACAAAACTCATTAACATATAAAAATTAATTTCTAAACCTCATTAGCCGCTTTAACCATAAATAAATATACAAAAGCCAACTCCACCTTTTGTCATTTATATAACACAAGACAAACTAAGACTTTTTTAGAATGATTCTGATAACTTCAAATCATTAATGGAGGCGAAAGCTGTAAATTTCCAAGGACCCTTTTTATACAACACATTACACAATGCCATAAAGAAATGTTCACTGAAGAAAGAAAAAATAAAAATCAAGAAAATACTATAACCAGTGTGCAAAGAGATGATATTGATGAAATCACGGCCTTTACCACCAGAGTATTTCACAGAAAATTGTTTCCGCAAAGTGTTTTAGAAGATGTGCTTGGTGAACGCAGTCATGAGTCGTAAGAAACTGTGGCAGACACAGCACAAAATCCATGGTGTAACAACAGGATCAAACATCATTATGAACACTGTAGATGACATTAAGTCTTGCTGCCATTTAGGGTGAAAACAGGAAAACTTGGATCTTATATTTAACCAGCAGGACAGCAAGTTCTTGTAAACAAGCCATCTGACTAGCCCCAATCTGCAGAGCACTAATTGTTTTCACAACCTGACCTGCCACACCACAACTTCTGTTCCCTCTCTCTGCATTCATTATAGTTGATACAGGTGGAGAAAAGAAATGAGGAGATTGCAAGAAGCAAGGGGGCACATCAGGACCATACTGAAAGCATTAGAAAACATTAGGGCTGGGCAGATGGCACATGGAGGGGAAAAAGCTTTTTCTTTTCCCTGTCTTAGGCATATTGCCATTTTATGAAGGGCAGCCTTACCACAATCTTTCTTAATATTTATACTTGAATCAATTACTTTTTTCAAAACTTTTCTCAAAAAAGCCACAACCACATAGTTTTGGTAGGAATGAAGGTCTGGTGCACCAGGCTCTGTCTGGAAGAAAGCAAATACCATGGAAGCAGCATGTGTGGTCACACTGTTACTCTTTTCCTTTTCTCCATGGCAGAAGGAAGATACATTGTGGAATTTTTCTGCAAGAACCAATTAGCAAGTACAGAGACTGCAGCAGTAGTTACCTGATCTACTCTTTGCAACACCTGTAGATCTGGACAACACAAAGAAAACTCATTAGTATTTGCAAAGCAAGCAGTGACCCTGTAATAATAGCCCATGTAGTTGTTTCCTGCTTTTTTTGGAGTACTCTCTTAAAAAAGAGAGAATAAGAAGCATTAGTAAGGCATTATGAACCAGCACAGATGAGAATTCCTCTTTGTTCAAGACATACCAGTATGAGAGTTTACTGGCTAAATAAAAAAAAAAAAAAAAAGAAAAACATCTCAACAGTGTGGCAGGCGAAGCATTTATCTCCTTTATACAGTACACTTATACACAGCCACATGGCCTTTTCAAAATGCACTGTGGCCAGCTCACAAAATCCACCCACACTGATAACAAATGAATGACATCAGTGACAAAATGGAGGAGTTGACTGTGGGTAGCACATTGCTGGCTCTTCCTGCTCCTCCTGCTACTGTAGATAACAGTACTGTGAGCCTTAGCTTTTGACACTTGAAGGAAAAAAAAAAAAAAGAGTTAAATATTTTACTTCTTAACCCTGCGGCACAAAGCCCCTTCCTTGTTCACTGGGAAAGAGAAACTTCCTTCCCAACAGTGATGCAGACACAATGCAAAAAGTATTTTTTCTGACAAATATCCTTCTGCCCACCTTGCCTGACTAATAGGCTTTCTGAACATACTGACCATCCAAAATACAAGAATTTCTGTTTCTGTTCAAAAAACAGAATTGTGTGGTCACTACTGCTGGGTTTACTCTGTTTCTTACACAGCTGCTCTGCTGTGAAAGCACCCATTCAAAGTATCAAGACACAGTTCAGCTCTCTCCTCTGTTTCTGGAGATTAAAACTGAACTTTTCTTCCTTCTAGGAGAAGGTTTTCCCCATTTTATTGCACAGTCAATCATGGAACAGTGTTTGGAATAGTAATGCCAATTCAGGACTTCAACCTCCTACAAGAAATTCTCTACATTAAGGCAGAGATCTGCAGGTCCCTCTCTCTGTCCATGCCCCTCCAGCTTCAAACTTCTTTGCAATGAAGAAATTATTCTGAAGGAGAGAATGAGAATCCCACTTCAGGAAGCTCACTATTTAAATCCCTGGCCCTTCTCCAGCAGACACAAACTTCCTCAGGAAAAGATGGGAATTGAACCCGGCTCTGTCACGCCCTGGAAGAATACGTTCACTAACCTGGTCCCAGACAGACAGACATCCCACCTCCACTTGCTTTGCTTAAAAAGGAAATGAAAAAAAGCAAAGAGCAGAGGGTAGACTATTTATAAGATATTTTTTAAAGGCTCAGAGCTTCTACCTTAGAGAAGGAACTCCAGGCTGCATATTGTAACCTTTCCAGAGAGCTGAGTAAGATGTGCTTGCTCCTTAAGGGGTGGTAACTTAAAATACTCTTGGTGTTTTTTTTTTTTTGCTTCCTACTTTCTAATTCACATGACTCCCTAGTCCATATGCCATTTTTTCTAGATTCTGTTTTAAAAGACATCAATTCTCACATCTAGTTATTTGCAAGCATTGTACAAGCACCCTTAAATGGTGTTTGGTGAGGTCCACACACCTTGAAACCTGCAGTTCTCCACTTTCACACTGTAACTCCTAATTTACGTCAATATGGACTTGGGCAAGACATAAGTATTTGATGATTTTTCTTCTTTTCATTATTTTCTTACTTCAACCATGACTGGAAACATTGAGACCATATTACTTTTAAGCTTATTCATTTGAAATCTTGCCACTTGAGAGGAAATTTTTGAGCCCGCTCCTGTCCTTCCATCAGGAGCACAAGCAAAATGCTAACAGAGAAAAAAAAAAAACAACTAAAAGAAGAATTCTTCATGTTATTTTCTCCTTATGGTAGAAGAGATGCTACTTGCTGCTCAGCTTTCAGTCCCAGATAACAGTGCAAAATGTACAGAACATCTAATGGGCTGCTATAGCAAAGCATAAAACAAAAGATGCGTGAGCACTCTTCTGTGCTCGGCAGAGAACCACCTTTGACTATCTGTAAAACATTCAGTGAGAATGGATTTACAGTTCAGGCATCTGCTTTAAAGCTGGGCAGGTGCACAAAACCATCGCAGGCTTAACTTCTCAAAATTGCATGAGATGACAAGCAGGGAGGAGAAAGGCCACAAGAGGCCTTTAAAGCAAAGTAATAGTGTTTATCTCTGATGAATCAAGAAACAGGGGACCCTTGTGGGATAAGAAGCAAAGATCAGCATAAAGCAGTCAAAACAAGAAAAAGTAACTAGGTAGGAGTATTTCAGATGGATAATGCATTCCCCAAAGTGAGACAGAAAAGTGTGGGTGTAAAGGAGATCCCACCCAGCACAGGAACTCGGGGTCCAGCACACTGGTCCTGAAGCGGACCCAGGACACAGGCAGTGTGGCCATGGCACCTCTCACCTGCCCCAGGTAGAGACTCCTGCTCCCGACCAACTCCCATCCATGCTTATATTATTAAACACAAGCCTTCAAATCATCCAGTTGAAATGTGGTCTCTTAAACCTTTACCACTGAGCTCTAGAGCATACAGTAATGATGTTTTGACAACCAAAATTGAATTTCATGATTTTAGGGAATTGATTATCACCTGTGTTAGACAAACATCTCAATATCATGTAAAATCCAGAGGGGCAAAAGTATCTCAGTTAGAAAGACACTTGTCCTACCTTAAAGTCATAGCAATATAGTGGAAAAAGCTAGAGAGTTTTAGCTTTTGATTAGTAAAATTCTTGACCTTTGAAGGATAAGACTAAAAGTATTATTTAAATCAGCTCTGATTTTTGATACATTTATTAGTATAGCCATAATAGGTAATTTTTTTTTTCACATTCCAATTGTCATATTTTTAGAAACAAAGAAGAGTTAACTCCCATTTCCTGTTCTTCCCTTACTTCATGTGTATGTTGTTGAATCACTAACTGCAGATACTGCTCATGACTGATGCCACAGCATTTCACAAGCTCCACTTGCATCAGCCTTGAACATTTTCACTAGCAGAGCCAGCGCAGGATTATTACCTGCTACTTCTGAAGCAACAACATCCCATATCAAAGTGTCTCAAGTCAAACAGGCTGCTCTCAGAATCACTGTTCCAAAGAAGCTGTGACTTTTCTGGATCAACCATGCCTTTTCAACTATCTCTAAGTGCCAAAATGTTTAAAAATAGCTCTCAGGTACTTGTCTTCTCTTAGGTAA
>VZTN01035160.1:93019-106237 GCA_013400515.1 Erpornis zantholeuca
CGGGCCCAGGGCAGCGCCGAGCCGGGGCCGCAGCGGGGCCGGGCCGCGCCGGGAAGGAGCTGCTGAGCTTCGGCGGCGAGGAGGAGCGGGAAGGTGAGGAGAGATCGTGTGTGTGTGCCCCAGAGGGCAGGGCCGGGGGCTCCGGGGTCGGGCTGCCTTGGGCTCCCGCCTCAGCGAGCCCTGCGCCAGGCACCCGCCTGCCTCTCGCTGTAAACACACCCAGCGGTGCTGTGTCCGGGGAGGGCTCTCGGGAGGGTTTGCACGATAAACCCGTAATAAAGCATGGGCTAGGCCTGGTTAGTCTGGAGAAGGCTGAGAGGGGTCTCATCAATCCATCTAAATGTCTGGAATGGGGGTGCCAAGAAAATGGTGCCGGAGTCTTTTCAGTGATGCCCAGCAATAGGATGAGGAGCAGTGGCCATAAACTAAAACGCAGGAAGTTCCACTTCAACCTGAGGAAGAACTTACTTACCTTAAGGATGGCAGAGCACACACAGTTGCCCAGGAGTTCCAAACACACCTGGACATGTTCTGTTACCTGTTCCAGGTGACCCTGCTTTGGCAGAGGGCTGGACAAGGTGATCTCCAGAGGTCCCTTTCAACCCTTACAGTTCTGTGATTTTGTGAAAAGTACTTTAACAATATATGTCCATGTTCTTTTGGCCGGGAAGCATTTGAAATCTTACAGCTGGAGAAAACCAGAGAGAACAAGTACTGTGGGATTCCATGACTAATTAATGATGAACAATCTTAAATAAGTGAAACTTAAGTTTTTAATTGACACTTATGGGCTGTTACTGTTGTGGTTGATGGCAAGATGTGGCCACCTTGGTGGAGATAAGCTGCAAAGAGACCCTGCATTTCAGCAGTGCAGCATTGCTGTGTTGAGAGGGCTGAGCTGGACAGTTTTTAACTAAGTGGCGATGGATCATGAGAGATAAAGCCATAGTAATATTTAAAATTAATCCAGTCAGAACTGAAAGACTGGATGTGGCCCTTAGTGCCATGGTCTTGTTGACATGTTGGTGTTTGGTTGTAGGTTGGACTTGATCTCAGAGGTCCATTCCAACCTCATTGATTCTGTGATTCAGAAGTTATGCTGTACACACATAGAGATTACATGCACTTTTATATGTAGTACATATATATGTGGGTATATTATTGGCTTTAATGTTACTCAGAATCACTTTGTTTTATCTGGTAGGTGAAGAGTTTTTTAAAGTTAAAAAGCCGTCCTTCAATGAAGTAACCTTTAGAATTAAAAAGAAGGAAAGCCTACTGCCTGCACAGACAGAAGTTGAAGAAAGCAAAAGTAAGTCCTTTTCTTAGTTAAGTATATTATGAAGTGAAGAGTGATGTAAAAATACTGCTGTTAGATGTTACTTGTTAATTGAACCCAGAATTATACTTACAATGTTAGTTTATGGGGTTATAATTGTAATGTATTTGTGCTGAAATTATTTTCAGTTTGGTCTTGCTAAAAGATTATCAGAACTTGGAGGCTGTTCTTGAGGACACCTGATTATGCAGAACCGTGTACTACATCAAAGTTCTGATAAGTTTATACCTCAACATCTTATCTTTCAAACTATGGGCCAGGTACCCACTGCTTATTGCTGTCAGACTGCAGTTTGATCTGAGTATTGGCATTGTGGGAAAATGTGAGCTTAGTAGCATTTTGTTTGATGGAACTTAATGTAAACATTGTTAAATTGTGTGTTTTTACAGCATTTAAATATTTTAATTGAATGCAGTCAATAGCCTTTATTATTTTGGTAGTATCCCTAGTTTCATTGAACTATAGACAGTTGCCCAGAGAGGCTCTGGACTCCCCATACCTGGAACTGTTAAAGGCCAGGTTGGATGGAGCTCTGAGCACCTGGTCTAGTGGAAGGTGTCCCTGCCTGTGGAAGGGGGGTTGGAACAGGATGAACTTTAAGGTCCCTTCCAACCCAAACCATTCTTTGGTAAATTTCCTGTTGGAATATTTGGAGCCTGTGTGTTTTAGAAACAAATGTGTCTAAAAGTTCTCTTGCCCTGTATTCCCCTTTGGACCCCTCTGTCAATTCACAGTTATACCATATTTGCCTTTGAGATAGTGATTCAGATGAGATGGTAAATTGTCTTCTTAACTTCTTATAAAAGTGTATCATATAAGAGGTGGTACATTCTGCTGTTCTGTAATCTGATGATTTACTGAAAGTATAGTGGCAGATGAAGAGAAATCAATATTTTTCAAGAATTTGATAATAACTGGAGACAAGGCAGATATAAATGTTTATAGTTTAAATAAGAACTCCCTCATTGTTAATGCTTTAAAAAAGTGCTTTCTAAATGCAGTTTTTCAAGTCAAGAGTCCAAATACGCTGTGAGCAATAAGAATATTAATTAGTTGTTATCTGGGAGCTGATCTCATTTCTTTTGTGCATGTAAATACGCTTTGTGTCTCAGAAGGACTCCTAGTCTTTCTATGGGAAACATCATCAAAGATGCTTTTATTCAATACAAGAGCTGGCTTGTAAGTGACTGTCTTGGAATGTTACAATTTGACATGTTTTGATGAGAACAAGTGGAGTTAGACAAGTGACCAGTCTTTGCCACAGCAAGGTGTAAATAATTTCTGGTAACCAGTTATGGTACATCATGTTCCAGCAGCTGAAACTGAAATAATGGATCATTCTTTTTTTTCCCCTGATGCAGAAATCTGTCAGTTGGAGCCTGGAACTGGCAATACCAAAGGCACTTGTGAAGAGGAGGAGGAGAATGAGGATGAAACTTACTCTTCATTGAATGAGGACTACAACAGCTCAGACTCTGAAAATGAATCCAGCTCTCCACAGAGGAGGAAGGATTTGTCACCGGGTTGGTTCCTTGGCATTTTTTTTTTTTTTTTTTAAAGAAAGCTATTTTAGAACGTTCTGTGGTTGAAGTACATGACAAGTTAGGTGAGGTGAGTTCCACTCATCCTAAACCACCTAAGGTACAGGCATTTGTTTATCCTGAGTCAGGGCTACCCTTCTGGAAGAGTAGTGGTGGTTCCCCCATAGTTTTATTTCCAAACATTTGCTGTCTTTCTGTGCTAATTTTGGGAATGGAGCAGAAATTATGAGCACCAGTTATAGAAGAGAGATGGCAGAAAATTCCTCTTTAGTGATGTGCAATTTCCTTCATGAGATGAAAATAAAACCTCACTTTGAGGCTGAGAGCCACTTTTTCATCTCCTTATATTCTACATGGTAACTGTAGTAGGAAACCATCTTGTGTTCTGTATCCAGAGTTGTACAGTGGTGCTAAACAGTTGTGATGATTGGCATTAGATACAGAGTGTTGCTTTTAGTCTTTTGCTTAGATTTTCTCTCTCTTTGATGCAGGCAATATCCCCAGTGCAGATCATGTTGAGGCTGCTCGGAGGAAGCGTCACTTAGCCAGGAGAGAGGCTGATTATCTTCCCCTGCATGTGTCAGACACTCCTCAGGTCCCTCAGAGAAGAGGAAGCAGTGATTTAGAGAGTGAAGATGAGTCTGAAACAAAGAATCTCGAGTTTGCTCCTAAAATGAGAACTCTTCGGCAGAGGATGACTGAAGACATGGGTGAGTTTGTGTTGTTTCTCCCAGAGGCTTTGTTTTACTCTCTGAAACAATGTGGGACTTGTCCAGTAGCCAGTGAGGCTTTGCTCCACAGGGCTCTTGGAAAAAGGCTGTACAGTTGGTACTTGAGGTTTATTTGGGTCATTAACCTGGTTTAGCTCTCACTTGTGGTGGTGCAGGATACTTAAAGAAATGCTTAAAAAATTATTTTTGGCCTTGTTGACTGAAAAAAAAATGGCCTTGTACAAGGCACATTTACTGTGAGTAAAGTTTCTGTACATCCTGCCTCCTGCTTCTAGTCTGGTCTTTCAAGTGCTGTCCCTTCACTGACATTATAACTCATTTTGAAAATGGAAAACAAGCAAACCTGCTGCATGCAAAACATAACTGGCTTTTCCATTTCTTTTATTCTCTTAGAGCTTCTTACAGTGTTGTTTATGAAGCACAGGTTTACTTCATTATTTGAATAAGAGCTATAAGGAATGCATAGCTGTGAGCAAAATCTGCCATTCAAATTAATGCTAATGAGATATTTTTGTATCTGTAGCAGAGTGTATGTTTTGGAATGCTCAAGGGTTTGTTGGGTGTAATATCACAGTCTATACTTATACTCTTGTTTACATGAATTATACACAGCTTTGCTTTGAGACATAAAACCAAGATGTTTGTCTGCCTCCTACTACCGTAGTAGTTGCCTGAGAAAAAGTTGGGGAAATTAATGTTAGTGTGAATTCTACAAACCCTGGTAGCCTTTTCCAAGCCTTCCTTGCCTTTCAGTTTTCAAGTCCTCCATCTGCACATTTTTCATCTGCTGGTTTTTGTGTGTATCACTTCTCAGTAGTGTTTGGGAGACCCATTGTTGCTTCGGATGGAGGAGAACACGAGACAGGGAAAAAAATAAAAGGCATAGTTACATCTAATAATGATTGTTTTAACTTCCAGGGTCTGTGGGTGATGGATCAAGTGATGATGAAGCCAAGTGGGAAGAACAGCAAATAAAGAAAGCTGTTAAACTCTCTCAGGTGACAACACATGCTTTCCTAACTACTGGAAGTTCCTTTTCGCTCATGGGCAAGAGAGCTTGTCTGGAGTACTGTTGTATCTCTTTCCTCCCCTCTCATTAGAGAGCATTTTAGGAAGTTACTCCCTGATTCTTCAGGGAAAGCATGATTAGAAATAGGGAAGATGATAATGAAATCTGTCTGGCTGTCTGGCTGTTGAGAAGCAGTGTGGTGGTGTCAACCCCAAAGGCAGGTACCTGTTGTGATAAGAAATCACAAGAAGCAGAGAAGAAAATTCCGAGTTCTCTGCTGTGCAAGGGGTTTTGAAAGCAAGAGTATGCAAATAATGCAAATGTTGCAAAGTTGCAGAGCAAAAATTATTCTTTTATTCTGCTACATTTCTGTTGAGTGGCAGAATTTCTGAGAGCTCTCTTCACAGTTCAGCAGAATGCTGTCTTTCCCCAGTAAGTAATTGGCAAAAATAAACTGTATTCTGATGTGCTGAAGTTTTGTTTCTGGCTTGGATCACTTACTCTGGATCAGACTAGGAGCATCTGAATAACCAGCTCTTTATGTCAGAATTAACAGTTGTAGAAACTTTTGCAATCTGGGGAGTAGAGGAATGGGAGAAGGTTACACCTTTTTGAGGCTGGTGTTCAAATCCAGTATGATACATGTCTTAGGACCTCATACTCTACTTGTTCATGGAAAAGTTAGTTCCTGCTCTTCAGGAAACAACAGCAATATTTAGCACTAGACCTTGTTAGTTATGGACTTCATTCTTCAATTGATTAGGTTTTGTCTAGATTATTTTGTGATTGAAATAAGTATCTTCATATCAGATACCCAGTATTCAAATGATATGTCTTGTTGATCTCTAGAGTTGCAAAGGGAGAAATGGTGTAAATGGTGTATTAAAAATTGTCACTTAATTCTTGTAGGAAATTTGTGATGACGCTTCCATGCGTAAATATCAACCAGCCAAACCCAAGTTTGATACCTCTGTTTCTCTGCCACCTGTGAATTTGGAAATTGTGAAGAAGCGACTGACTGAAAGGTAACTCCTTAACTTACGAGTTGTCTGAGTTTTTGTCACAGAATGAGACAACAGCTTTGAAACCTTATTCTTTTTTTCCAGAGTGTTGGGCTTTTTTTAGGTTTATTTTTATGTGTAATGATGTCTAATGGAGTACTACAAATTTTTTACTTTGCCTGGTAATGCTTTGTTGCAGGGGAGCATTTGGACTTTCCAAGAGTGTTTTTGTCAACTTGAACTTTTGAAAGTAAATTTATTTATTTGGCAGCAGCTTTTTATGCTTGCTGGCAGTTCTTGACAGGAGCCTTGGCTTGCTACTCTGTTTGCCCAGAAAGCAGAACTTCACTGGGAGCAGGTGGAGTTGGCACTCCCACCCCTTCTATGGTAGTTCTTATACCAGCTGCAAAAATAACCCAGTATTTCCTAAAGCAGCCTAAGTTCTCTACAGGCTGTTCAGAACATGCCTGGATCTTTTTCTTTAGTTGTGTGCCAGGCTGTGACTTTTCTTGAGCAGCTCAGCTGCTGTGTGGGCAGCTGAAGTGTGCTGGGTTGGATGTGGGAACCTCTTAGAGGGTGTGTGGGAAAGACAGCTGGGATCAGGCGTCCCAAGGTAAGCCATCCCCTGTCATCCCTCCCAGCACTGGGAAGCAGCTGTTCAGATAAGTTTAGACAAGTAACTTAATACAACTAAACATAAATTGTACTGTGAACTTCCACCAGGCTCTGTCTCTACATGCTTTGCTTTGTACAGACCATCATTGATGCGTTTGTTTAGAGAATTGAAACTTAAATTGGACTAAATATTTTTTTAAATGGTATGCTTTCTTAGCTTTAATTATCTGAAGGGAATTGAGTTAACTGAATTAGGAATTTACATACACAATCAAATAAGGAAAATAAGAATACAACTGTCAAGAATGGGAAACCTGTCTGGAAAACAGCAAGAAGGGGAAGGGGAACCTGTTTAGTATAAACTTCGTGGATGTTTTTAATGTAATAAGTGCTGAAATAGATAATTCTTTTTTCTTTTCAATTTGTACCACAGTAGAACACAATAGCTCAGTTCAACTATTTTCTTTGGGAAGTGTTCAGTTCAGGGAGGTGAAATAAATTGTGGTCTTTGTCTTGATTCTGTTACAGGCTTGCTCAAGCTGAGCAAACACTTGGGATATGTAAGGAGGGAAGGGGTAAAAAGGAGAGGAAGCAGAGCTGTAATATATATAAATGTTAGTGTGCTTCCTGTCTAATAGTGACAGCTGTAGACAGAAGTTTTTGGATTTTGTCATGTACTAATAAGAGTTCTCAGTTGGTTTGTATCTAATAGTGAGCACGCTGTGAATGCTTACAGGTACTGCTGACCATGCAGCTTATGTTACTCTGGTATGGACATGTTGATGTGAGCTGTAGTTTTCCCCAGATTACATTGGTAAAATCTATTTAAAAATGTGATATCACATAATTTGGCTTTTGTTTTTGGGAAGTGTGGTGTATTGAGGAGTCTAGGTAAAATATCAGTGGTGCTTTCAAAACCAGCACCACATAAATGACATTTGGGTCTCCAAAGCATGACGTTTGTCCACACCCTGTGCTTTTGCAGGTGTTGGCATTCGTAAATCTTTCAGTGCTGCTCAGGTCAAATGTAAGTGCTATTATTAGCAGAGGCAAAGATTTTCTATGCAATTATAATGGGAAAAAAGTTTTGGAATGCATCAGCTGCTGAGCTGGCAATAGTTCTGATTGTCTGGGTTTCTCTCTTTTAGGATAACATCCTTACAGGACGTGCACCGTGCCCACCAGAGAGAGTATGAAAAATATATGGAGGATATTGAGAGCTCAAAGATGTCTGTCCAGGAATTAGAGAAGTCTTCAGATGCAGCTCAGAATTACAGATTCTACAGGGCCATGAAAACATACGTAGAAAACTTGATTAACTGTTTGAATGAAAAAGTATATATATTTTCCTTCTTTTTTTTTTTTTTAAATGAAAAAGATGGCCATTTCTGTAAATGAAAAATGAGGAATACTTCCCAGTTAAAAATCAGTTCTATCAGAATCAAATTCAATTTTAATTTAAACTTGTGCCATGTTGCAGTTGTGAATTTCTTCAGGTAACTCTAAGGAGTGGAGATGTTAGTTAGTGAATACATTTTCTTCAATGGCTAGTGCCTCAAAAGCAAAGTGACAGAAGACAAGAGACACCAATATTGTCATGGTGAACCCTTTTGTATGAAGTCTTAATCCTTGATAAGTAGCTGGTATTTGGTTTGTGTTTTCAGCCTCGTAAAAAAAGCCAGAAAAACTCCAGTGACTGGGGACTTACTTGTCAATCAATGATACTTCTGTTCTAATTTCTCAGCTATATGAAAAGCCCACAGAAATTGGTTTTTGTTCATTCTTGTGATATTTAAATTAATTGAAAACATGATGAGTGTTTGGTGTATTGCAGCTGAAGGACATTAATGAACTGGAATGGGCTGTACATGCACTTCTTCAGCAACGAGCTGTGAGAGTATCGAAGCGAAGGCAAGAGGAGCTGAAAAATGAATCTGCTTATATCCAGCATCTGACAAGTTAGTATGGAGTTCAGATTTTCAGTGAGAAAATAACTTCTGTCTTTGAGCAGAAATAGTTAATTTTTGGGTTAAGATTTTAATTTTCACCTTTGATCTCCTTTCCCCTTCCCATTGTCAGTAGGTGTGTTCTACTGTACCTCATTCGAAATTCTTACCTCGGTAATGCCCATGATACTGTTTTTCCCTGGTTTAATTTCTCTGAATATGACATGTTCAAGTACCTTGCCAATTTTTAGTTGTTCAACTCAGCAGTTTCCCATCAATTTTTAAAAACAAAAAATGAGAGTCAGTTTTCCAGTAGGTCTCAAGTTGGAGAAAGCTTGCTTATTATGGAATTCTGTGACTATCTGAAAAAGCTGAGTGTGTAATTGACAACATCATTTTTACCTGAGAGTATCTGTAAGGCTGTGTATGTGCTCAAATTGGAGATTTCAAGCCAGGATGTGGCATATGTGGCAGAGCACGAAGAGAGAAGCCACTTTGTGTAAGGGTTTCATCTGAAGGAAAACTGTGTTTCACTCACTGTAGGAAAAATTAGTAAAGTTTTCTCAGCTCATATTTTCACCAATGTATTGTTTGTATGCTGTGTGAGTCTCTAGCTGCTGCTATTTAAAAAACCCAAACAAACCAGACCTCCAAAACCAAACCCTTTAAAACTGTTTAGGCAAAGCTGAGAGCAATATGCTTGGAGCTGCTGGGAACAGATGGAGGCCAGATGCACTGGATCCTGGTAAATACTAAATCATATGGGTTCAGTCTTCTCACTTGAGAGGATAAACTGGTGATGAGAGAAAGTAGCAGACCTGGATGGTTTTGTAAAAAGGTGTAGCATACTGACAGCAGATGTAAGGAGAAAAGGGTAGTGCCATAGTAAGAGGTGCTATTAAAATTACTTTACCTCCAGCTCATTACAAATGAGACTGTGCTTGCATGTTTAGCAGTTTTTAGCATTGTTTTTTATGCTCCTAGTTGTATTTAATAGAGTGGAAAGGCTGGTTTTGCTTACATGACAGCACTTCGGTAGTAGTACACCCTTTTTCTTTGGCATGTTTTGCACATATCAGCCAGTTATTAGTGCTACAAGAAATTTACTCTGGCTTACTCAGGATACTGTTACAGGTTTGGGTTTTTTTTTTGCTATTTTCTAAATTTAAAAAAAACAACAAAACAATAGAAAGAGATTCTTTGTTTCCTGTTTGAAAAGAAAACAGGAACTAAAAATGTACCACTTTATTTTTGGCTGTTTCTGTCTTCTCACAGGTGGGAATGACAAACCAACAAAAAGTAGATTGGAAGGTGATGAGAAGACACAGGTTCTGGAAATGTGTGAGCATCGAAGGTAACTGTTACATAGAGGTGCACTTTGATGAATGTGCTGTGCACTGACTTCCTGTCATTCCTGCAGTCGTGAATGTAAACCTGTAGGATTACTAAATGAGATTACACTAAAAGTATTTCAGTTTTTGCTTTCCAAAACTTGAAATACTTGGAAGCCATCTATGTATTAATGTTATTCTCTTCATGTTGATTTGAACCTGAATGCTAATAGAGCTGGATATTTTAAATTTAAAAGGTCTTAAATGAGACAAAACTATGAGGGGAGCTTTTTTCTTCCTAATTTAATTAATAATATGCACTTTTACAGAAATATATTTTTGTATTACTGTATAAATAGCAAAATTGGGCAGAATTGTTTCTGCTGGAGAGGTGGTGGTGAGTGAAGCAAATCAACCTCTAGCCCCAGGTCTACTATCAGTGTAGGTCAGACAGATGGTACATTTTGGATGTTCAGAGATTGGTACCAATTTTTTTTATCTTATTGGGAACTTTGAAAGTTTTACAGTTGCAGTGGTACCCCAACTCATAACTGTACTTGGAAGCAGCAAGTACCTTGGAAATTTAATGGGTGAAAAGTGGTATAATAATAACAACCTCCACTTGAAGTGGTTAACTTTTAATGCTAATCGATGTAAATAACTATTTAAAAGTATTTATGCAATATCACTTCCATTTCATGTATCATTTTCCTGTGGTAGAAATTCAAGCCATTGATTTTGCAGCCTGTTTTTCTTGATGCCATGGCAATAGTTTTTAGAACCCCACTGGCACATGGGTGCTATCACCTTTTCCATGTAGGCTGTTGAAAAAGTGATCAAGGTCTGACAGCATCACTGAGTCTGAGAGCTTGGTTGTTCACTGCACACTAAACTTGAGACAGGATTCCATGCCAGATGCTCAGTGTTGCAGGGGGATGAGTTGTTAGTCCCATCAGTGGGAATGAGGTGAAGGGAAGGTTGTTGCATAGCTTGTGGGAGAGGTCAGAGATGTTGTTCTAAGCCCTTGGATGTCAGTTCCCAAATCCCCTCCTCCTTCCATAGTTTAGGAGTCCTTTTGGTTCTGTAGTTATTGTTCCTCCCCCATTACCTCTCCTTAGGCTCTTGTTCTCATGACTTGTTTTAAGTAGATTTTTTGAAGTTGGATTATTTTTAAGTGTTCTCCTGCACACAGAGGAGAGGATAACTCAGATGAGTTCATTCCAAAATGCAGGACTTGCAGACGGCAGGTGAGGGAGCAGTCAGGAGAAGGAGATCACCATGAGGGCTTGTCGAGTGACGAGGAGCTGACTCCCCCAGAGGTGGACGAGTTCCAGAAGAGCAAAGGTAGGTGAAAGTTCTAATGTAATGTCCTAGAACAAGATCTCTTGCAGATATTTCTTTAATTATTTTTTTTAAGGGAAGGTAGAGGAATACTTCATTTGAGTTCCATGTTTTTAGTTGCACACTGTAGAAAAAAAATGTACCCAGATAGCTCTGACTAATGACTTGGGAAAAATAAATGAATGATTGTAGATATCTTTTGGTGTCAGTTATGTGGTGGCAGCATTATACATGGCTTTTTAAACTAGAGGTAAGATCTGTCAGATTATGCCAAAGCTGATCTGACAGTACTCAGTGCAGTGCTGCAACGTGTTTTGTATATTCAATTTATTTCCTGAAGCTAGAGAGTGAATGAAAGGTTGGTGTTTTAATTATCTTGAGTGAATGGATGAAGAGGAGGAGGGAAAGGCATGATACATTTTCTTCACATAACAGCAGAAGGGTTTTCATGCCTGAAATTTTATCATTCAGGAATAAAGTTTGAAACATAGTACTTACATAAATCTCTGAAAGACAATGAAGAAACAATGATCAAAGACAGATCTGTCAAAGACAAATCCAATTCTTATAAAAATATTTATGTCCTATAGATACATAAACTCTTTAGCTTATGCCTCAATAAGTTCTGTGATTGTTTCTTTTTATTCCCAATGAATATTATCCATAGATAACGTTTTAGAGGATAGTAGGAAAATCTTTGAAGATGTACATGCAGATTTTTGTGACATCAGAAAAATCCTGTTGAAATTCCAGGAATGGAAGGAGAAGTTTCCTGACTCCTACTGTGATGCTTACATCAGTTTCTGCCTGCCTAAGCTATTAAATCCATTGATCAGAGTTCAGTTAATAAGTTGGAATCCTCTTGAGGTAGGTGCATTAGCTGGCTTTTTAATTAAAAACTGTGTGTTTGTGTATTATGTATTATTATGAAAAAGGATTTTTTTTCTATACATAGCACAGTGCATTAGAAATTAAGAAAGCTGCTGTGTTATCTCAAAAATTGAAGCATGTTGTGGAATTTTCTTAACTTTCCACTTTTACCTCCAGCACCCTTTGCAACACCACCACAAAAATAGTTCTTCTGAGTTCTTTGGAGACACTTGAACAATTGCACCCATTAAATTCAAACTTTAAATCTAGTTTTCTGTTTTGCTGTGTTGGCCCATTCAGTGATGAGGGTGGATCTGAAATTAAGTGGGAATCTGGGGTGTCATTGGATAGAGCTTTTCTCTTAATGCTGGCCAGCTGAACAACTAACAGGAGTCATCTTTCAGCAGAATTTTATGGAGCTGGAAGAAATGCCCTGGTTCAGAGCTGTAGAAGAATTCAGTGATGCAGAAAATATATCTGAATCAAAAAGGGATGATGATCATGATAAAGAAGTTTTGTCTAGAGTGATTGAAAAAACTATTCTTCCCAAAATGACAGGTATGATAGATTGTATTGAAAATGTTCACTGCAGCTGTGCAATCAGTCAAATATCAAATACTGTTGGTGCTATCACAGTGCCCCAAGATGTAGTGATTATGTAGTTTCACAGTGTGAGGCTAAGGTGGCCTCTTTAAAATTATTGTGAGAGGCTGAGCTTTTTCTATGTTTACTTCTGTTACATTGTAATGGCTTGAGATTAGGGCAGATAAGTACTTCCATATCATGAATGAAATAAATTCCTATTATTTTTCTTCAGCATTTGTGAAGAGTATGTGGGATCCTTTATCTACTTCACAGACAAAGAACCTTGTACAGCTTTGCAATAACATCTTTGGAAAACAAATCCTTTCCAAAAATGAGTCCAGTCGAGCAAGAGAGGTAAAAGCTCCTGTGGTACTGAGAAAGGGGAACTTCACCCACTCTGTGTAATTTTGTGTGTGCTCCTATGGGCACTGAGAATATTCTCCGGAAGTTGTTTGGTTCTGATTACATTTTGTTTTCTCACTTAGTATTAAGATGATTTAACAGTTAAACTTCCATCTCTCTGATTCTCTCCCTGTTGAAGATGATGAGGCAGAAAGTAGCTCCTGTTTGTAGAAAAATCCTGCATCTATCCAGAATCTGTTTCTACATCTAATCTTTCTTCATTGCAATAGCAATGATTTGCATTAATTGTCTTTCCAAATTTGATCTTTAAATGCTTGTAATACTTCAGTGGTCCGTTCCTTAAGCTTTTATTTATAAAGTTAGCCTAGAATTTTAAACTTTGAGAATCCCCAAAGATTGGCTAATTGTTGAGGAGAAAAACTACTGTGTAATCCTAGAAATCCTTTAATAATTACTTTTGTATACAGTCACTCTAGCAAGCCCTTCTTAGCCTGATTCTGGGTTTATTCTGATGTAAATTGGGAGTTTTACCTAGTGAAAATGGGA
>VZTN01035160.1:114756-390134 GCA_013400515.1 Erpornis zantholeuca
AGGAATAAAGGAATAAAGGAGGTATTTATTTGAAAGGCCTTCAGATGTACACTCTGGGGTCCAGAGGGTCCTGCCTCAGTGGATCTCAAAATGGACGACAGGTCACGAGTTCTTCCCACTTTGATATCAGCATCAATTCACCAACCAGAACCCAGCCAATGATGGAATTTCCCCCAGGCTTGCTCCCCTCTCTAAGACGATGATTTACAGTTCTTGGGCCTAGGGTGGTCTGGGTGTCCTTGGAGAGCGAGCTGGAGAGGCTTTGTTCTGTCTGTGTGAGCATGAGAGAACAGCACTTAATGATCTCCAGGGAACTTTGGAGTTGCACTAGCAGTACAGGATTTGAAAAATATAAAAGTTAAAACCTAAGGCATCACCCTCACAAGCAAAACCGTTCTGTGGTTTAAGGATGAAAGGAAACAAAGCGGCCCCTTTCACCTCCATCCCTCAGGGAGATTCTGGCTGTGGCAGAAGGACCGCGGCCCTAAAGCATTGGAGAGGGGCAGGGGCTGTCGCTGGGATGTGGAGCTAGAGCTCCCAGTGCATCTCCTGGGATCATGGGTGGTGGTGGGAATGCAGCACAGGCACGCTCGCAGTAGCTCCTTGGACACCACAGGGATCCACCACAGTTTATTAACTCTGGCCTTGCTGCATGGAAATGGTGATAAGTTTTCCAGAAACAGACTTCCGTGTGTCTTCATGACAAAAACACTCAACTAAATTTTTTTCGAGGCCATTGTTATCTCTGTCCATAATTCAGATATCCCAGTGCTTTTCACCAAGATTAGTTTAGAAATTATTATACGCAAAAGTACTATTGAGGTACTTTCAATATGTTTGTTTATTTCAATCAGGTTTTCATGGCCAGTCTGGATTCAATTAGTGGCTACAGAGGCAGGAGGAAGATGAATTTTAAATGCAGGTCTATAAATAGCTGTTTAAACTTCTCAGAGATTCACTTCAAAATATCCTTGACCTCATGAACTAATTAGATCATCATGTAGCCTGCGATGTTCCCCCAACCCCTTTTATTGGTTGCAGCTGACTGCCCGAGCCCCCAGGTTAACAAGAGTAATTTCCTACTTTGTGGTCTGGTTCTGGGTTTCTTAACTGTGCTTTATAAGACAATAAGGTGTGCAGAAGACAAGTCTTTCTCTAGTTTTTCTCTATAATCTGCTGATTTAACAGGGAGTTAATAATCAGGACATGGATGGAACAGAAGAGGGCGCTCTGACCCTTAAAATGCAAACAAATCTCCACCAGCACTGAGTACACTCCTCAAGTTTAGTCTTTTTTACTGTTCTTGTCCCTTATGTAAGAACTATTAAAAAGATAAAATGATGTATCTCAGGGGGTGAGGAATTATCATGTAGGGGTAATTCCAATAACTTAATGGTGATTGAGGAGATAACAAAACAGCTATAAGGAAATGTGTCTGCTACGACTTGTAAAACTGAAGATTTGAAGCTCACAACTGTCTTTAAAGAAGAGAATTGGATGTTTCAGTGTCAGGGAGCTGTTTCTAACTCTTTGACAGACCACTGAGGATTTCAGGCTAACAAAACCATCTTGGCAGGCTGGAACTGCTCTGAGCTGAGGGCTTCCCAAGTGAACCTAACTTCTCTAGAGGTGTGATAACCTTGCCCCTATGCCTAATTCCTGTGTGGATTGTTGAGGCACCCTGGCATCAAGACATATGATCATGTATTGTTTAGTCTCTTTTTTTCATGAACAGTTTTCTTGAGTTTTAAATGGAGGTGCAAGACACTCACCTTGAGTTTCTTCATTCTGTCACATCAGACAGGGTAGGAAAGGGGCTGCCTTCCTACTTTTCTTGCCTATATAGCATGCAAGTATGATCACTTTACAGTCACTGGAGTAGGGTGAGGTTGGTAAATGAAAGGCAACACTATTCTCAGGTGATATAACAAAGGAGGGCAACAAAGATGGTGAACAAAGACGGTGAAGAACTTGAGGGGAAGCTGCATGAGGAGTGGCTAGGGGCACCTTGGTCTGTTCAGCCTGGAGGAGACTGAGGGGAGACCTCATTGCAGTTACTAATTCCTGGTGAGAGGAAGAGGAAGAGCAGAGAATGATCTCTGCTCTGTGGTAAGAGTGACAAGACCCAAGGGAATGGCCTGAAGCTGTGTCAGGGGAGGTTTAGGCTGGATATTAGAAAAAGGTTCTTCACCCAGAGCATGGCTAGGCACAGAAAGTGGTCACAGAACCAAGCTTGACAGAGTTCAAGAAGTGTTTGGACAATGCTCTTAGGCACATGGTAGACTTGACGATCCTTGAGGGTCCCTTCTAACTCAGCTTATTCTGTGATTAAACAGACTTTGGGACTTCTCAATTAATTCTGATTGAGTTGAGCTTATTTCTAGTCCCTCCTGTCCAATCCTGAGGAAGCTCACTTATGGTTCCTTACTACTCAAATCTGAGTTTCTTTGGTAAGAAGAGCAGGATGGGTAGAAAATAGTGCTTAGCCTGATCCCCTCTCATCTATGGAAGTAGGATACAGCCAAGATCTTCCATTATTTCAATACCCTTCTTGAGGTATTTGTTTCAAAACTGAACACGGCAGTTCGGCAGTGCTCACAGTCACCCCAAATACCCTCTGTTATCCAGCTGGACGTACTGCCACTTCCAGCCTTTTTGAAACCCAAATCTCTTTTGACATGAGCTTTTCAGTATCTTCCTCCCTTGATGCATCCTTGCAGTTGTATCAATAAAGTCAACAGACTGTCTCCCAGATCAGCAGTACAACTGATCCCTCTTCGCACTTCCTTGCTAAAGATTTCATTGAATGATGGTCCTGGCTCATTAGAGGAAAAAAGGCTGATATTTAAGGATAAAGGAGACCTTGTGTTTTGCTCTACCCTTTCTTTGTCACTCATTTTTTATTTCTGTGCTTTAACTCAACTTTTTTTGTAACAAGTGTACTAGCTTGAAAACCAGTGGGAGATCACAAATCAGAATTATAATTAATAGGAAAATTACAATAATTGCAATAATACAAAAATACTGAAAGAGTCAGGATACAACCTGACCCTGTTAGTCAGGGTGGTGGTAGCAGTCCAGATAAAGTGGTTCTGTTGAAGTGGGGATCCTGTAGAAAAGAGTCTGGTCTTTACCTGAAGGTCCAGTGGTAGCTCTCGTCCTCTGGGAATCCAGTCAGTAAGGGCTGTTTGTGCTGCTCCAAACCCCAGATTATACCCAGATAGGAAAACTTGGCTCCTCCCCCCCGGGTGGAGCATCTCACAATAGGCTGATGTATTCTGTGAGTCATGTGGTGGGTCCTTGATGACTCATTAACAGAGACAGCTCCTGGAGAGTTATCAGGGATGAGTCATGGTAGGAGATATTGAACACTGCCCCACGTGCTTTAACAGCTTGTGAAGATGATAGCAGAATACATACCATTGGGTACATCTTACGCTGTAACCTGGGACACAAAGCCTGAAGAACAGACCTTCTCAGACCATATGCTCCATTTGGAAGGTAGGGAAGAGGTGCACATTTCTAGTCTGGAGATCTCCATCAGATTGTACTGGCCTGAGCTGCCCTGCCTACCTGCATCTAACACATACTGTCTGGATTTAACCTGCTCATGTCCCCAGGAATGCAGTGCTTCAGTCCCAGCACCACCAGGATCAGGGCTGTCAGTATCACCTTCCAAAACTGTCTGCATTGCAGTCTGAAATCCCAGAGGTTTCTTCTGAACACCTGAAGCCATGTTGCAGCAGGCCCAACACAGCTGTCTGTGGCTTGTTAGAGGGTGTGAAGAAGGGAGTGAATTTTCATGTTGCCCGAGGGAACATGGACGTCTTTTTATAGGAAACACAGCAAAAAGTGGTAACACCTGCTGTTATTATAACTGTGTCTCTAGACAGAAAGAGATGTCTACAAGGGGCTGAGCTGCTCTGGAGATCTGGTTTGCTGTCCATTCAGGGTTCAGAAGAGGCAGCTGGATGTCCCTGGATTACACAAGAAATGACACTGGCTCATGGAAGGCCTCTCCACCTCCTAGATAAATTGTGCCTTTTTCGGAACACTTGTCAAGCCATTCATAGCTGCTCCACCTTACTGGTGGCTGGTGGAGCAGAGAGAGTTCCTTTCAGGCTGTCCAGAGGTATTTGAATCCTTCAGGCTCTCTTGCATACCTGTGTCAGCAGAGACGCAAGGCTGTGCCTGAATCCCTCTGTGTCCTGTTTATCTCAGCTCTATAAACTACTCTAGAAAGGTTTGAGTATAGTGGATTTTATTAGAATATATAAACAATTTGATGGCAATTCCAGTCTTTCTGGAAGCTTCCCTTTAATGAGACATGAGTTGTTGGTTAATTTAAGGTAGTCAGCCTATATTCTTCATGAATGAAAATAATCTGAGAAATCTCAAAATGTTATTTAAAATTACCTCAGATGCCAGACCCTTTGGAGAGAGCAGCTGCTGATTAAGGTGGCCATCAAGCATCCACAATTACATTTTTTACCTTATTGTAGAGCAAACAAAGAGGAGAGGGAGAGCTGTTCTTCAGACACAGCATCCCAGCCCTGAGCTCAGGAAAGCGATGGGCTGGAAAATCTTCCACTCGTTCTGTCAAAACAGCCCCAGGCCTTTGTTGTTTTGGAGCGTGCATCCTGCTGGAGCCACATGCAGTTAACCCTGCCAGGCCAATGCATGTTCTCCCCTCGGTGTGCAGTGCTGGGAAAGTGCACACATCTGCTCCTCTGAGCCTGAGGCTTCCACAGGGCCTCTGGCAGTGGGCACGGCTTCCATGGCATATCACTGGTGTTCATGCACACCTATGTTCTTCCATTTCCCTTTGCTGCATTCCAGCCCTGGAGGGTAAATTGTTATTGTATAACCTGTATGGGAGAAGAAAAAAACTGTGTGCCAGTTATTTCTATGAGGGTGCAGGGGATATATGCAATGGGAACTGGTCTGTTGGCAACTTTGCCAGTGTCTCAGTAGATACTGGCTCTGAATTCAGTGTCAGAAGTATCTTTAAATTCCTCTTGGAATCTGTGATGTTTTCAGATCATTGAGAATTTGAGCTGTGGCTGGCTTTGTAGTTTTTCTTGAGTCTTTTGCTCTTGATATTTGCCCACTCCTCTTGATTATGTCCCCATTCAGAACTGAGTTCCCTCTGGGACGTGTGGCACCCTTACAGGTTACAGAAGGGACAGCAACACTGGCTGATCTCAGCATTTATGAAACAATTGATTCTCCTAATTTTGTCATTTAGTAAGACATTTTAAAGAGGAACTGTATCTAGTATGGAAGCCAATGTTGAAATTTATCCAATAATCTGATAATCTGTGTAGAAGACAAGTATATCATTGCTTTAGAGGTTAAAAGAGTGAGGTGTTACAAGTTTAGAAAGTTATGAAGATTAAGTTCAGTATGTGATGCCAGAAGTCTTTCCCTTAGGCAGTAAATTCTTGGTTCTTCTTGAGTCCTGTGTGGGTCCATATGCCAAGGGGTGTCTGTGCCTCTGAGCTTCTATAGTATGAGTGATGGAGGCTGAGTTCTGGAGCCATCCTACAGAAAACTGCACCAGAAGCACCATCAAACAAAGAACTCATTGACTAGTCCAGGCATCTCCTTCAGAACTTATCTCAAACTGAAAGACGTGTCTTGGGTTGGGAGCATCTACCTCATTCCAGAAATCAGGGGTACTGTCCTTCAGAAACAGTCTGGAACACCTTGGGAACCTAAAGAGACCACTTGTGGTGATGATGAAGCCCTAATTCTAGGGCTTGTCCACAAATTGACTCAGTTTTCATAGAATTTTCAGAAGGCTGTATTTAATATTTCATTTCATTGCATGCATAGCAGGTAAAGATGCAGAAAATGCAAAGCAAAAGGCAAAAAGGCTTTTTCTCTCTCTAGCAAGCAATGTCTGCTCACGCAGAGATCGTCTGTCTGACTGTGTCAGTCTGTGTCTGCAGCACAGTCTCACAAATACGAAAACAAACAAAGACAAAGCTCTTTCATTGGTCAAGGAAAACACCTTACCAAAACATCTTTCATATTTACATTTTTTGTCAAGGATTTCTCCTGGGAAGCTTCGAATGTTCCCTTTAGAAATGGAGTTAAATGCTACAATTCAAGACAAGTGTGACAACTCAAGCTTGTTGCTGTAATCTCTCTAAGATCCACTAAAAAGTCAGCCCACAACCACTGATGTCCTCCTCCTGTTTCCTGAAATGCCAAAAAATCCCAACTGAAATGGATTATAAAAGAACTCCCATTCATCTTTAAAGGCAAGTGTAATCTAAAGGCTGATGGGTGAACTCCCAGGTGCCTTTACATTTCATAGAGTCAATATTTGTTCTTTCTCCATTTATAACCCCATTACTCTCTCTAGGTGGGCAGGAGATTTCAGAGGGGGACCATTTGTTTTTCTTGATTAATGCATTAATGCTGGTGGTTTGTCATAGTAAATTATATCTACTATCTCAACCTCCATATGAAGGAGGAGAAGTGAGTAAAAAATTTATGATCAAATTGCTCAAAGCCATGGTTTCTTATTATTTTTAACAAAACCAATCAACTTCTGCTCTTCATTATTGTGTGACTACTGACTAACCTGAAGAGAAAATGTCATCCAATATCCTTTGTTTTGCAAAACCCCTTTAGAAATCGTAACATTATTTTCCACTGCACTGGTTCAGCTGTGTGCAATACTATTGTGTAAAGATAGGTGGGAGAGAGAAACTGCTTCTTTGTTTTATGTCTCACTTTGCTTCCCTCTGGACTCACAGCAGGGCTTTCACCTCAGAACTGGGCTTTACAAGGTTTGTATCTCTGCCTCTTCCACCACAGAAGCAGCAGCAGCTGTGCTGCTCCGGCTTCCTCAACCAGCCTGAAGAAGGCCTCAGCTCTCCAAGTTATTCACAGCACCATTCATGGCCATCTTCTTTGGGTGAAAACCAAACTGCCTTAAATCAGACTTCTTTTAATGGTCAAAGCTGCTTTTCCTCTAATGTCAGAAGATACATTTTACAGAGGGAGCATTACGTGGAGGCGAGCTTGTGTGCTGTATTGGGATAGATTTGGTGAACTGAAAAAAAGTTATTTTACCTGCTACTGTGGGAAAGGAGAAGGGGATTTGATTAGTTTTTCATGTCCAAGATGGGGTTAGCAAGTGAAGCAAGAAATCACCAGCAGTGTAGTAATAAATATAAGAGATTCTCCATGGACATCCGAGATTGAGGACAACCAGCCCCAGAGAAGGGCTGTGCATGAAACAGCACCTGGGGGATAAGTGCAGGACAGGGCAGAGCACAGCACCAGTGTGTTGGGCAGGGAAAGGCTGGGAGGGTGATGCTGGTTTGTCAATCTTCACAAAGGGATAGTCCAGCAAAAATTTAAAAGGTGTTGGAATCTAAGTGGGCTCTAGTCTCTTTTTCTGAGGCAAGTTATTTATGTTAGAGAAGCCGTTTTTTTATACTAGTCTTGTGTAGCCCTGGGATGCACACAACCACTAAGATATGCCCCTACACACACAGCTCTGCACATAATGCTGCTGTCAGTCCAGGCACTGCCCTGCCTGGTGAACTCTGACTTTTGCAAAACTCTTGTAAAAAAGCCGTAAAAACCTGTAAAGTTTCCTTCTTTCCTCTGCATCCTTTGTAGTTGGTCTGGTGAGTAGCCTTACTGCAGCAGGGATCAGTGATGTGTGAACCAGGTGTCCAGAGACAAATTTCAGAATGAGTTTTCTGCAGTGGGAAGCATCTCTTTCCCTAGAAGCAAGTTAACTGGAGTTCCCTTATGATAGTGTTGTGGCTACAAAGTGCAAAGGTTTGGGTGGCTTGGACTTCAATGCCATTGGTAAGTTCCTTGGACTGTTTTAGATGACATAAACCGCCCAGTACACCTAGACTTGGTCACTAAATAGTCTCTTGGGACCACTGTGAAACAAATACCTGGTGATATTATTTGCCTGAGTACTAAAATGCATATGAAAGCATATGGTTACTCTTGAAACAGCCCACTTAAATGGAAAAGATTTAAAAGAGGAAAGGAAAATGTATGTTTAAGCATATGTGAAAGGAGAACACAAACATGTTCTTCTTGCAAATGGTAAATGTATTCCATTGTTGAATTTGCACTGATGCCTGTGAAATTACACTTGGGATTAATCTTCCGCATTCAGCAGAAAAGCATTTTCTCTGATTCCCTTCAATTTTTACCAGCTTGTGACCTCTGAGCCAGAGGTTTTTTGTGTAATTTGTTGTCTGTACAAAATCAAGGGAAATACCCTGTGCTCCAAGGTTGAGGTGAAAGCTGATCTGTCCAAATTATGTTGGAACCAGGGAAGCCAATAAGGTTTTTTTCATTGACTTCTCCACATCAAACTTAGGCACAGTCTATGCTGAATGCTCCTGAAGGAATGGTCTGTCCTAGTGATCACTGTAAATTGGTGGGAGCACAAGCATGTAGCAACCTGGGCTGTAGCTGTGCTGGAGCCTGGAGCCTGCAGGATGCACTGTCATTACTGGGCAGGTCTAATCAGCTTTGCCAAGGTACCAGCATGAAGAAGCTGCTGTAGCACTGACAGACAGTCTGCCCTGGGTCTGGGGTAATTTTTTCAGGCCTCAGCCCATGCCACTGTGTCTTCAGCAGGGCTATTACAACTTCTGAAACAATGTTGGGTCTCTTTGAACACATCATCTTGGTTATGTTCATGCTATCAAACTCCAAAGCAGGACTCCTTCCTGCCTGTTGGGAATAGCAAAAGTTCCTACCAACTCCTAAGTCATGCTCAGAAATACTCTGGATGTCAGGTGGCCTGGGTCAAAAGTGAACCAAGGACTAGTCCAAAATGTGAGTGTCAGTGCCTGTGTCCAGACCCTTACGTGGTTCAGCCTATTAGTACAGGAGTGGATTTTATGAAAAGGCTTTATGACAACGCTTGGAAACAATAATTTTTGTGGGAAAGGTCTCTGGCAACAAAAATGGCTTTTCCATAGTTTCCATAGGGATGGGCTGTGATTGTGTGTAGAGGATGTGCACCCATGATGGACAGAAGGACCTGGGGGAGTGCTGAAGGACTTTTGTTGTCCTTCATGCTACTGCCTTTGCATGCTCTTAAAATGGAGTACAGAGCTTTGGGATAAATGCCTGTGGTAGCATTTTAACACAGAATGTTTAGATGATTCCCATTTTTTCTCAAATAGCATCAGGGCATGTTACTTCCACAAGACAGGGAGAGAACTTATAAACAAGTTAATCTGAGAAAGAATTAGCTGCTGTGGAAATTAAGGACAATGTAAATTACCTGTGACTTGGTAGTAAAAGAGGAAAAAAGGGAAAAACATAGTGCAGATCCAGATTACAGGGGTCTGTAACCTGTAGTGACTCATGCCTACATAACAGCAGGATTGAGACAATTCTCCCTTGATTAACATGGGTGAGATAATAGGAAAAACATACTTCTGCTCACATTGAACCTGCTGGGATGTCTCTGCTCTTCAATGCCAAGATGAACCAGGTCAAATAGATATCTTCAGGTGTCAAATTCAGCCTATCACCAAAGAAGCACTCCTAGAGAGCAACTGAATATAGTAATGGAAAGATAGTGGTGGAAAATAGTAAAGCCAGTACCTACCATCATCCAGTAAATGGAAAAATCTACCCAGATAAACTGTTAGAAGATGACTTTTAAGCCAGATCAAGTGGAGAATAGTTTTACTTTACAGATATCAGAAGACAGTGCAGGTCCTGAAGGTCTCAGTGAACTTCAGGGTCTCAGCTGGTGCTACTTGCCAATGTAGCAACAAATCTCAGGGAGCAAATCCAAACAGGCAGGACAAATGAAACACAGGGAAAAGGAAGGACCCAATTCAAAGCTGGGGAACTCTGATCCTTGAAATTCTTGTCTCTTTAAACCCTTATGTGACTTGCAGTGTAGTACAAAGATCAAGATGACTCCAGATTCCTGTAGTTCTAGTGCAGTGATTAACCCAAGAGCATCCTCTGCACAAGGCACCAACTAAACCCAAGTGGATATGCTGATCCCAGAAAAATCACCAGACTGCACAGTATCCTCTAACTTGGGACATGGAATCATTATAATGAAGAGAATGCCAACTGAGTGAGGTTTCAACATCAAATACTTGGTGTGACAGGAGGAGAAAGTTTTTGGCTTTGTTGTGGATCACTTTGTAGTCTTCAAATATTTTATTTTTGACATTTTCGTGGATTGGAGGATTTTGCACCACTTTGTTCAGTGTTTCCCAATGTCTCAGTGGGATAAATGTATCATTTGGGGCTTTTGCTCTACACAGAATTTGGTAGAAGCACTACCCTCACTCCAAACCTGTCCCAGGATGATCCAAAGTCCTCCAGGTTTTATGTTAGTTTTGTAAACTGATGTGATTGAGTGACACAAAATGTGAAAACTTCAAAGGCTTTTCAGTTTGAATATTCTGAACAGCTGTTGTTTAGCACTGAATATGGAGAGAGAGGAGGATTTTACTTGTGAGATACTTGGTGTTGTATTGCAAAACTGCATTATGTGAAGTTCTCTGCCTTCAAATTGATGAAAGCAAACAGTGCTTACTTCCATGAGTAACCCCATCTGTTTCCTTAAGACAGTCTTAGGGGAAAGATTAAAAAAAAAAGAGAACAAAGATCTGTACTCTGCTGGGAAGCTTTGCTGTTTTATATTGAAGCTCTGACCACCCACTTTACATATATTTCTGCAGGTATAAATGCATATATACTTTGTTATTAATATACATTCATTTAGAAGGAATGTGGCCAAGTGGAAAGAGCTCTGGCTGGACTTAAAAAGTATTTAATATTTTCTTATCTCTGTCAATTTCCCCTGGCTGACATGGAAAAAGTAGTGACCTCAAACATATGGCTGTTCTTTGTCCATGTGTGAAGCAGCAGAATGCCAACAGCAGCTTTTGGGGAGTGCTTTGAGACCTTATGAAAAATACAGTAAGCAAAAAAACCCAGTAATGTTACTAGGGTTAGAAAAAGACTAGTCTAAGAAAATTTGTATTTATTTGTACTAATAAATCTTTTTCTGGCTGTGTAAACAAACAGGACTTCAATCCTACAGCTGGTTCTCTAGCTGGGAGATATTCCTGGTCCAGCTCTTCTACTGACCAGCCTTTGGCTGTGGATGGTTTAATCAGCAAGGAAGAGGTTAATGGTGCAGGGTCAGTAAAAAATACAAAAACATTACCAAAAATCATCCCTGGAAGGCAGGATCAGCACATAGGGCATTAAACTGGGAATCATCCTAACTGAGTTCACTTCTGATTACCATTTGGGAACTGGGTAATGTTGGGGTTACAAAACTGAATGACAAATGCTTCCCTTCTCACTGCCTCAGTTTCCCCAGCTGCAGTTGTATTTAACTGCACTTTGGAAATTTCCATGCATGTTTCAGATATTACAGTTTTATGTGCAGCAGGAGGAGAGGATCTGCAAGAGAGGAGCATGGGAGGAGAGAAAGATGCACTTAAGTAACATAGTCAAAAAGGAGGACTGAGCTACAGTTGTTAAGCATCTTAGACTTAGTGAGGCTTCTCCACAAGTAATCTGTGGAGGGAAAGAGAGCAAATATCATTCCTCCAAGCTAAGATGTAATGCTGGACTGCATCAGTAATGGCCAGTTTCCACTTCTGGGTGGCTTTGGGGACAAGGGATCCAAGAGAATGTGTATCATTATATGTGTTATTAGCTGTCCCCAGAGACATATTTGAAGGCATGGATGGATTTCAAGGGCTGTTACTCCTAAAAGTAAAGTTCCATTTTGGTGTTGCCTTGATTCATGTTTGCCCCATGAGACTGTCCATGACAGAGAGATCATCCTTTGTCTGTGCTGTGCTGGGACAGGTGGCCTCTTTGCCTTCCAGACACACAGCTGATGTTCCCACATGCCCCAGGGAATAAGAACATTATGGAGATGGGCTTTAACTGAATTGTATGCTTCTCAAAGGCCAATTTTTATTTTCTATTTTTTTCTTTTTCTTTTTGGCAAGAGTTGCTTTCCTCTTTCCTTTTGGAAGGCATCTTTACAGGCTTACTTAAAAACAACGCCCTCAGAGGACAGGACACTGATGTAAACTTCCTCCCCTTTGGTTTGACTATATTCATAATAACCTGAAGGGCTGCTCAAGCATGCTTCCCATGTTTAGCCTTAAGCCCTTTGTCACCAGAAGTTCTTTTTTTCTTCCCCATATACTGAGTCAACCAAACCTAATTACCTTTTAATCAGTAAAATCAACACCTGCTAGCAGGGTGGGCTCTTTTCAGCAAATAGTGCTTCCCTTTTGCAGAGGCTGATAAATTTCCAGGGGTCCTATTGTTTCTTTGTCCTGCTGATAAGGAGCTTTGACTGATAATCTGGTAATGGGTATGGTTATCTCATGCCTATAAAGCAACAGTGGTGAATCTTCCTCTTGGCAAGGACAGCAGAACTAGGTGAAACATAGATGTCAGGAGTCAAATCTCCTTGTATTTTCTCTTTAAAACTTAGGTCAGCCATGGAAAAATATGGGTCAGATAGGTCTGGCAGGTAGGATTAAAGTAGCAGGTGAAATAAAGAGCAAGGCAGCCCGTAGAAGTTCCTGGTTTTTTGATCTTGCTTAAATAGCCCTCTGCAAAAAAGTAAGGTGGCAGAATTGTCTGCAGAGAGAAGGGACTGGGGCTGGATTGTACAGAGCCTGTTGAACCTCAGGCTGTGTCTGTGCTCTCAGATCAACCCAGAGTCACCACTGTCCTTGAGGAGATTCATCTGCAGCTTCACTGGAGACCCCTAGTGCTTAGGTGCAGATCAGGCCAGGGCAGCCTCTTGTTCCCGTGGCCATTGACAGGATTTGAGCTCAAACTCCAGATTTACTACACTACTCTCTGTGTGGCTGGTTGGAACTTAACAAGTGGCTGTATGTGCAGAAGGCAAACAGGGCCACAGGACTTACAGTTCCTCTTGGGGTCTGCTTCTAGCATGCAGACTTCCCAGGACAGACTTCTGGTGGAAAAAATTACTCTGGTATTCATGGCAGCACTCTTGAAAGTGTCTTTCACATATAATTAGGCAACCAGTCTGATATTCATCAAAGAACAGCTGAGACATTGCTAGAAATTTCAGAACAAGAAACACTTTACAAGTTCACTCAACTCTGGAAAAACACCAGAGCCCTTTGGGCTGAAGTTTCTAACACTTGTTTTTAGCTCTAAGATCAATGTTTTTGAAAAGTTTCACTTAATTCCATGTGGATGAACAGGACAGAGGAGTAAAAACCACTTGTGGTTTTCCTCAGATGTTTCCATTGAGGTTATTTTTGCTGGATAGGAGCTGCAGCTTTGTTCAGCAGCTATGTATGAGCCTGGCCCCATGTTCCCTTGGCAGCCCCTCACAGTGCTGCTCCATAGGTTTGGATATATGGATACACAGGCTGCTAAATGTCTGGCGTTGGCTTCGTCTGTGAAGTACATCCTCCTCTGTCTGCACCAACACTCAGCTTCTGCTCTAGCCTGGATATGTGGGATATGTCCATTATTTACATGCACACGTGTGCCTGAGCTGCAGCTAAGGCTGGTGACCAAAGCCCAGGACCTCCTGCACATGGACAACAGAGTCCACCCATCTAGCTGTGTCCCCAGTGCTGAGCTCTTTCAAGTTAGCATGACTCACTTGATGCTGCCAGGAAAATCAGGCAGGTTCAAATACTGGATATGCTTCCAGGTGAGCTGGAGGCTTCCTTTAACTGCAGGGTGAGCCGTGCTCATTGGAGGTTAAAGGAGTTGCTATGGAAGGAGCCAGGACTCCTGGGTCTCTAGGCCAGGCTGGGTGGGCTTGGAGCAACCTGCTCTAGTGGAAGGTGTCCCTGCCCATGGCAGGGAGGTTGGAGTTAGATGGTCAGTAAAATCCCTTCCAATCCAAATCATTCCATGATCTTATGAAAACCACAGGTTTGGATCTGCTGAAAAACCCTCTGCGGAGTTTGATGGAGAATAGAGAGGTCTGGTGGGGTAGAGGGAGCCTGGCATGGCTTTCTGCTGTCAAAAGAAAGGAGGATTTTAGATATGTGGCTGATACCAGTCCCAGTCCTGCAATGAGATCCAGGAGGCTTTGATCCCTGGGCCTCTGCAAAGTCTCCTCCAGTGTAGGATCATTCTCAGCAGGGGACACAGAATTGGCCTGTCACCAGTCTGGCAGGACACCACTGCTCACACTGATCTCAGCAGCAGCCACAAATACCCATCATACCAGAAATCTGTTTGAATTCAGGTGCTTTGTTTTTGGCTCCCTCCTTTGAAAACTCTGCTCATCTTCTGTCTGTCCGCACCAGAGAGACAAGATCCCTGGATCTCTAATCCAACAATAGCCGGGCTGCTCCAACCCAGCCCCCAGGGCACCCTTTCCCCGACTGCCCCCCAGCAACTCGCAGTGCCACAGCTGGACAGCTGCACACGACCAGTCTGCAGAAAATTTGGGCTAAGAGGTGGCTTTTAGGACCCTGGGAACTCCGTCAAGGCTCAGGTAGGTCTGTCTCATTCGTCAGCCGGGATTCATTCACTCCCGGGGATGTGTGTGTGTGTGTGTGTGTGTGTGTGTGTGTGTGTGTGCGCCGAGTGCTTTTCCTGCCCTGCCGCTGGCTCTGAGCCTTCCAAGCAATGGGACTAACACTGCTCTCCGGGCAATGAGGAGTGCTGGGCTGGGGCAAAAACCGCTTTTCTTTCCTCTGGAAGAAAACAAACCGTGAGGACACCTAAGGATGTGCTGCCCAGATGTGTTTCCCACCTCCACCTTCCTGCTAGGACTCGTGTGCTTGACAGCTTTCAGCAACTTTGCCAAGACCTCTGCAGACTTCTCAGGTAGGGAGAAGCGCCGATCCTTTCAGGTGCTGCTCCTGCATGGGAGCTCTGAGTCCAGTGCTCAGGAGCAGCTCAGGGAAAGTGAATGTGAGCAGGTCTGGGATAGTTATGTGGGGAGTAATTTTAATCTTTTAAAAATAAGCCAAAGATGAGAAGTGTCCTCTGTAAGAGGATTTTGAGTTTCTTAAAAGCCTTTCTCAATAATTAGCAAAATTATTTCCAAAGAGTTAGTCTTACTAACTTTGGGAACAAGAAAAAGAACTGTGTTAACTTGTGTAAGTTTGTAGCAGGAAAGGTATTAACTTGTGTAACTTTTTAGCAGGTTTTGTGCTGTGTTTCTCATAGGAGTGAAAAGAGGTAGATTAGGAGACTGGGAAGGTTTAGGACATAAATTAAAGCTAACATTGCAAGACTAAATTATTTTGTAGTGGGCCAGATTCTCTCCTCTTAACATACAGCTCCTGATTGTTGCAAAAGCCCCCTCAGCTGAGATAAAGAGATTGCATGCACAGAATGAATTATATTCTGAGCCTGTGTGTTCTTAACCTGGAAGAAAAAGTGTCTCATTTCTTAAAATTTTTTGAATCTAAAAATGTTGATAGCATTTGTTTTGATACTGCAGGTAAATACCCAGCACTTTGAAAGTCTGGAGTCCCATATAAGTTTCATAACTCCATAGCTGCATCGGTCACTTTAAAATTATGTTTCTGCTTCTGTTCTTTGTGGATGTGCATCTGGATTTGCAAAAGCATAACAAATCTCATTTTTCTACTTAAGCAGAGTTGATTAGTTTGCTTGGGAATGACCAGTGAGGGCCACTTTTCTTTTAAGATATTGGTTCTAATTTTGGGCCTTAGTGTGAAGAACTAGTTTAGTGTACTCTTTAGGGGTGTTTTGCTAAACTCTTGTAGTGGATAAGAGCTGCCAATTATAGTTTGCTGATGAAAAAGTGTCATTTGCAAGTGTTGAACCTCACTGGACTTGGGTTTCAACACATCCCAGCACTGCTGCTCACTGCTTGGGAGCACATGTGTCTGTGTGCTGTGAGAAATTTGTGTTAGAAAGGAGGAGCTTGCAGTGGAGGGCGGGGGGAGGAATATATACAGTAGCTTGAAGCCTTAATGTGAATCGAAGGGGGCTGGCTTGCCTGTGATTCAGTCTCATTTGGGGGCAGATCGGTCCTGGGGGCTCCCATTCAAGGGAGATCTGCCTCTGAATGGAAAGGACTGAGGCATTTCCCTGTTTCTGGTGTGCTTTTATCCTTTTCTTGGCACTGAGCTTTCTCTGTGCTCCTGCTTGTAAGCAAGTTGATGCAGAAGGGATGCATGGGGTGGGCACAACAGGAGCAAAAGCTGCAATGGGGAAAGGAATTGTCCTTCTGAAATGTAGATAAAGTTTTCCCAGCCAGGCCAAATTGTCAAGCGTTAAACTGTGTACAGGTGTCCCAGGGCAAAGGTGCTTTACATTGTGTTTGTACAACACAGCTGAAGCAGTGCAAGGAAATTCGATAGGCTTCAGTGGTGCTGGCAGGGGGAGCAGACACTGTTCTTTTGAAAAATGGGTAAGAAGTTTGCTGATAACAAAATAATGTTTTCTGTAACATCTGACTGCACTGTCATGCTTTGGGAGAAGAGGGGTGGCTTAAACCCCTGTGTATGTGTGTAGCTAAGTTGTACTCTGAAGCAGGGTCTGTTGTCCCAACAGCACAAACTCCCACGAGTTTCCACAACTGCTGAAACCTTCTGCCAGGTCCAACCTGTGTTTTCTGATAGCAGGCTTGGTGAATGTCCCCAGTCTTGTTGAACTGACTGTACTTTGCAGGACAGGAAACATGATTTGCTGCAGGAAAGGGCTGTACCCAGTATGTAGCAGCTCAAATATAGCTTTATAAGTTCAGGGGCTGAGTAGCCAAAAGATGAAAGGGGGCAGGAAAAGATACAGTATTTCCAAAACCACACCTTATGCTTTCCCAGCACATTTTGCAAAGAGCCCATTCGTCTCCCTCCAGTGCATGAGGGTGTGCACCATGTGCCTCTCTGAAGGAGCAGTGGCCCAGGTAACTCTTCCTACCTGATGGATCCTTTTTGTTATTGTTAGCCCTATAAGTGAATTGTCAGCTGGCATAAGGAATGGAAGGGGGACAGCCTTCTAACATTATTTAACTGTAATTATTTCTGGCTTGTTATACACTTTTCTATACTTCAGAGTGTTCTGAATTCTTCTCTGCCATAATTGGAATTGAGCAGGTGAACATCTTTGGGGAAGCCCTATGCCATCCCACATATAGGTGGTGCATCCAAAACATAAGTTGTCTGCACCCTGGGGAGATTTGTATTGGGTATTACTGCTGAGGAATGTAAGGCTGGCAGTGATCCCACAGAGGTTTCTGCAGCAGTTGGTGCTGCAGGGAGATGACACAGCTCTTTGGGATGTAAAGGCTCTTCCAGCTTGTAAATGAATAACAGTACTGTCCAGAGAGAGCAGCTGATGCTCTCTGGGGAGAATGGGGGTTTAAAACTCAGTCCTGTTGACCTTGTTTAGCAGCAAAACCTCTCTGGCTTCTCAAATTGGTTCAACTCAGTATTACCAGGGAGGTGCTGCTATTTGTAGTAAGTCATGGCCCTGTGGTGGTGGGCCAGAGTGTGTGGATCCAGCCCTGGAAGGAAAGCTCAGGGACAACCAGTCTTGAGCTCTATGCAGATCATAAGTCAGCAGCACTGACCTGGCTCTCATGCTGCAGCTCTGCAATAAGGCTGGATGAAAGACTTACCAAGAACTTCACACCCAACCACATCACAGTACTGCTCTCAGTACTCTCCCACCAGCTGGGTCTTCAAGGTATGTGTCTCTGGGCTGCAGGAAAATTTCATTTTAATGTAGGTCATGGCAAGGCACACCCAGAGAAGGTTCCCAGAGCTGAGGTAAACTGAGTCTGTCACAGCAGAGCACAGGCAGGGCTGGTGGGCATTTCTAACCCCTGAGCACATGGTCTCACACTGGGGCTCCATCCCTCCTGTTTGAACAGCCACAACGTGAACATGAGCAATTTGTGTCCTGCTGGGGACTGGTGCAATCTGAGATGTAAGAATTCAAATTCCTTTTAAGTGAAGTATTTGAACTATGTGAAGAGTTTTGAAATTGTTTTCTTTAATAGTTCTTTAAACACTGATGTTTGCAGCAGGGTGTGGGGGTAGGAAGCAGGTCCTGAGGGAGAGAGTGGAGTTATCAGGCACTTTGCAGCCACTTCTTAAGAAAACCCAAACTTTTTCTCTGTGGCTGCTTGTAGAATGGACTCTTGGTCTAATCTCATTCTGTGATCTGTTCTTGTGGTCAGGACTGCTTGAAGGCTTAGAACCTGCTGTCTTGATGTGTCACTTACCCCTTACCTTACATTCAAGGTGATACTTGAGGACGAGGTGTGGGGTAACAGTCTGATCTTTTGAATCTCTGTACATTAACTGTAAACCTCTACTCCTAATCTCAGTAGCAATAATGAATTCTCCAAAATCCTTGCTGTTAGATAAAAGTTCACCTTTGTTTTAGGCCCTTTCAATTTTTAGTGAGAGCCCAAGAAAGAGTAATGTCCTTGCCCTGCCATGGAAAGCTATGCCACAACTCCTCTGCATAGGCTCCTGGAGGCAGTGATCCATGTACAGTGCACAGGCCTTGCTCCTTAGAGGGACAAGGTTAATGAAAATGGTGCCAAAAGTAGGTTTTGGTGCTAACTGTAAGTGCAGGCATTGAAATCTTAGTGAACAGCTATTGCTTATATCCTGCATGCTCTCTCTGCTCAGCCACTATGTTCCTGTCTCTGAAGCTAGTCATGCAAACACATGTTGAATTCTGCTGCCAAGGTGACCTTTTAACTTCCAGCTGCATACCTGCAAGGAATTAAACTTATGTAGTTATCATGCCATGCTCCAATTCTCCTCAAGGATTTTGCCATTCATTAGCTGATTTCGGGCACATTGGGCAGAAGGGTAGTGGCATCAGATATGTGTGATTGCCACAAGTTTAATGCTGATGGAGATGTCCCTCCACTATTGCAGAAAGGGTTGTGAACTTGAGCATTTACAGACATCAGAGAATCCACTGCAAGGACCTAAGCCAAAAATGTAGGTTTCTAGGCATGGAAATAGCTTGGCTGGGAGCTCATGCCTTTTCTGACACAGGAGAACCCAGCTGAAGGAAAAACCAGCCCTGGTAGTGCTGCTTCCCTTGGGCCTGCTTTAATGTTTATGTTCTTTTCATTAGATTTTGGCACAAGCTGGATGTGAGCAGCACTTTGCTTAAGGGAGCTGATCTGGCATCGAGCCAGATAAATACTGATAACTCCCATCCACACCCTGCAGGTGAGCCCTGAGTAGCTTTTGGAACCTCTCCCTGGAGGCCCATCTTGGTTTTGTAAGCACAAAGATTTTTTTGTTGTTGTTACTGTTGTTTGTGGTTGGCTGTTTTTTCTTTTCCCCAAGAATATCAGGTTTCAAGTGAAAGCTGCTTTTGCCACCTCCCTGCTAATTGGCTCAGTGTGTTTGTTTGAGCTGATGAGGGCTGGAGTTGGGGAGGAGAAAGGCACTTCTCTCTGATTACATTTAATCAGTCCATAATAAAGGCAATTTGTTTGACAACTCCATTCACCAAATTATCACCAAAATCTACATCCTAACAGCTTCTGAATGCCTAATAGCCCTGAATGGGTCTGTGGTGTCAAGGGGGATCCATGATTTCCATGTGTTGAAAGTTTCAGGCTGTAAAAGAGGGCATTCTTAAGAGAAAGGCAGGTACACCACCACCACACTGGAAAAGAAATTGTAACTCAGTAATGAGGGTTGAGTTTTTGACCCCAGGGGGCAAACAGACATGCTTTAGACTTTGTTTAGGGCCAAATCCAGGCCACCTCCATACCTTATATTGGGGAAGGCCTCTGAGTGATGAGGTAGGATGGACCTCAGGTTGCTGCTTACAGAGGTCCATGCCCCAGGTGATCTTTTCCTTCTCAGCTAGAGGCCTTATGTGCCACCCCATCCACCACAGCTGCCTGGGCTGCAGTTTGGCTTACTGAGGGCAAGCTGCCTGTGCTGGGTAGAGTAATTCTCCTTTGCAGAGCTGACGAATTCAAAAACCTCATCAAAGCTGGTTTAAACCACTGCCCCTTCTGGTAATGTTCTGGAGATGTGGCTGTGCAGGCTGAAGAGGATGGTTGGGTCTGGGAGCCATGGCTGAGGTGTTCTCACAGGGGGAAGCTGCAACTGGGGTTGGTGTCACGTATGTCTGTTTGGCAATGGAAAACTGTTGGAGTGGGCAGATGGTGGGTGCTGCAACCTTCCAGAAGTGTCTCTGTGTGAAGCTGCTTGGCAGTGCCAGCAAACAAACACACACACCCCCACACACCCACCAGATAGCTGATGAACAGTCAACAGCAAAGAGATGTGGGAAGGATCTTCATATGGGGTTCCACAGAGATGTTTATTGCAGCCATGCACCTGAAAGGGTCCGGGGACAAAGATGAAGACAAGAGAGCATCAGGGACCAGTGGTCTGAGGGCACAGGAGTGGTGCACAGGCAGGGCCAGGGTGTGGGAGCCAGTGGGGAAATAGTGAGGGAGTGGCAGAGGAACAAGGGCCAGTGGGGAGCAGGGAGAGAACATTCTAGGGCAGGGACATGTATGGGAGAAAGAGGCAGGGAGGCAAACAGGCCAACCAGGGAAGAAGAACTGGGATATATTGGCACAGTGGAACAAAGGTCCCTGGGAGAAGCCTCTTTCTGTCACCCTAACCTGGGGGTTGCCTCTTAAGGTCCTTTCCTCCATAGGCCCATCACGGTCCCTCTGTTAACAGGCCCACTGTCCTCCACAGAAGAGCTGGGAGGTGTTGGAGGAGGAAATCAGTAGGAGTTTGAGTGGGTATCAAGTGCCAGATCTGCTGCTCTTGGGAGAGCAGGAAAAGAATCAGTGCAGAAGCTGGGGCTATTTTGGTGCCTGAGAGAGTTGTTCTGGTTTATCAGTGGGGATGCAGCTTTATGGCATCAACAAAACCACGTCACCAAGACCAAATACCATGTTAAGCAAAGGTACAGATCTCTGTCCACCCATGTCCAGAGGCATTCTTCAGAAAACACTGTGGATTTCCCAACCATTTGTGATGAAAATGCTGTGAGGGAGGATTTTTTGTCTGCTGACTCTAAAAATATTCAGCACTTAATTTTACTGACAGCTGAGGGAACCAAAGTGAGCTTCATGAAGACAAACCCATGTTTGGAATTCCATGTGTTTGTGGTCCTCGGCTGTGACCAGGGGCACTGCTGTTACTGCTGAAAAAAACCAGCTGCTGGTTGGTATTTGTGGTACCAGGGAAAGGAGACACAGTTTGGGAGGGATGGATGGGGCTGCTGTGGGTGCTGGGATGTCTCATGAGGGGTCTGTGTGAAACCTCATGTAGGCAATGACTTCAAGCTCAAGAGCCATATGTGTGCATCTGGCTCCTGTCATGTGGAAATCCACTGCTTTAGCCATCACAGCTGTGAGCAAGGGCCAAGGGCCCTCAGGGATCTCCATGTCTGTGTGATGACTGGCAATATTTATATAGTATCTACTAATTGCAGGGGTCCAGACACTGATGAAAACTTTTGTTAGTACCAGGAACACTTTATTTAATTAGTGGTATTAATAAAAAAAGGAAAAGAAAATCTACTGTGGTAATTTTAATCACTTCAAAGTATCCCAGTATCCCACTAGATGCATAGACAATTTGAGGAAATTGTCCTTGCAGCATTCTTCCTATGTCTGTGTGTTATTAGGGATACAAATGCTGCAGAATTAAAGAAAGCAACTGTTTGTGTCCTCAGATAAAAATTTTCCCTGAATTAAGGTGCTGTGAAAGCAGATTTTATATGTCACAAATAGTTTGGTCAATTAAAAAAAGAAAAGTGAGAATTTTGACATGTCTTTTTTTTCAGCCAAGATACTTAGAAGGTAAACTCACAATTTAATCTGGGGGGATGGGGAGAATAAGCTTAGTCTCTGCAGGAGGAGAAAAACTGTGTATTTACACTTGGCACTCGTGCTGATCCTTTTGTTGATGCTAATTTAAACATGGTCTGATCTCCCAAAGTGCTCGATGTTCAGAGCTGAAGATTGGCCTATGCTGTGTTTAGGTGGGTGTGCAGTGATTTAGTTGTCTAACACCAGGGCTGTTCACATGTCTTGTTTGGGACTGGTTGCTTATGCTTGGCATGTTTGTGCAGGTATAGATTGAACTTTCTGCTTTCTGTTCCAAAATAGCAACCCCAGTCCCTGGGCAGGGGAGACTATTTGAAGCAACTACCCCTGTTTTGTTTTGGGTTTTTGTGCTCTTGTAATTTCTTCACACACATACCCAAGATCTTCACAGATTCTGTGCCTTGAAAGGTGTATGACTGCCTGCAGGAGCAGACCCAATGTGCTCCTTAAAGTGCTTCAGAGGGTTTTTTGGTCAGGCTGGTTTGGTACAATATTTCAAGGCTCCTTGCCAGTGCTGTGCATCACTGATCCAGCACTGCTGTTGTCTGGGATCTTCGTGCTCTTTCCAAAAAACAGCCACAGGCCAATATCAGCTCTGCTGTGAGGCAACTTTGCTGACTTGCCAAGAGCTGTGCAGAATGAACAGAAGTACAGAAGTTAATCCCAACTCATCTTCTTGCAGATTAAAACTAATGTAGATGTAATAATTGCTAACATGTTTAAGAGAGATCCTTGGATTACCTGTTATTATTGTTTATTTACTTAGCTGTTCCTCTTGCCTGAGGAAGGATGGTGAGTTGTGACTCTCTCAGCCTGGGTTTGGGCTAATCCAAATGTGCCTGGCTCAGCTCACTAACTGAGGGTATGAACTTATTTGCAGTAATTACAATTATGAATGCCTGCTCTTTCAGCATATGCAGTGCATGGCTGCCTGGAGCCCAGTGTGTGTCTTCTCACATCAAAGAGAGGATGATGAGTTGGTAGTTCTCAGGAAAATAAATCTTGGCCGAGTCTTTTCAGATATACTCTGTGCTTTTAAACTATGTTGGTAGATGCTGTGGTGTCAGTGTTGATGGGGCTCCTTTGGGTGCTAAGGCTTGCTATTTAATAATCCCTCTTGGATCCATCTGGATCTTTGCATGAAGGTGGAGCCGTGTGTTTGTGACCTGCAGTTTGGGCAAACCCTCCGAGTGCTCAGGTGTCAGAAGTGTGTTTGAATGAACAGATGGATGTAGATCCTGCTGAAGAGTTTGCAGCAGATGTTGTCCAAGCACTTTAGTTTTAGTGGACAGGAGAGCTGACATCCAGCTGCTGGCAAAGTATCCCACATCCTTAACAATGAGGAAGAAAGGTTTTAAAAATATGTTTCCTTTTGTTAATGTTACATTTAGAGAAGAAGGCCTAGTGACCCAGAAAAGATCCATCAACCATTTACAATCAAATAACTTCACTATGTACATTTGTGCACCAACTTTTGACCTGATATCAACTCACTGTTTGCCAGGAGAGACATTTTTCACACCTCCAGCAGCCTACAAAAGAATCAAAATCCTCAAGGTGTGAGAGGGAGCTGACTTCAGGTGAGATGCACTAAATCCTTGACAGACAGGGTACCTGATGATGCTGCTTGTCAAGAAGGGGCCATTCAGACCACCTAGTCTGAGACCCCCTGGGTGCTTGTGTTATTTTATTTTCATCTGCTATCAGATGCCTGTGGTTTTGCTGCTATGATATTATCAACATGTGTTGTATCAGCCTTGAGGGTTTAAAGAAGCCTTTTTTTACTTCCACTAGTAAATATGAAAACAAACAGCAGCATGGGGATTTTCTGCTAACGTTTACTCTGTGCTTTTTGTATCACACTGTGGCCTGGTGTTGCTATTAAGGGTGCTCTACAGCAGGTGCATTTCCTGACATTAATTTCCCATGTTTGCTGTATTTTGCAAAGGCTTTTGGCTCCCATTTTTTTCCTAAAAGTTGTGTTGGGCCAAGAGTTGGGCAGATACTTAGTGCAATTAAAATGATAGGTGGTAACTTGAGCTCCTATGGCTAGATTATGGATATTGTTTTGGGCCTCAGTCCTTGGGAAATCTCTTCCTGCTGTGGTCTGTGTGGTGCCTGTATTTGCAGTGCTGCTGTGGCCCTGGCAGTGCCCCTAGGATGCCATGGGACAAAATTCTGCACTTTGGTTTTGAAAAAGTTTAGCTTTTGTGTGCAACATTCAAATAACAGTATTAGACTTGCAAATCAAACATTTGGAAATTAAGAAATGTTAAAATTAAGGTATTTTTAACTGCTCAAGTCCAGCCCTTGGGGTTTTTATATTACTTTTTAATGAGAACATACTTTTCCTCTACTTCATGGGATTCCTGTGTTGTGCAGGGCACAGAACAGTGGCCTTAAAATTATTTTCTTCATCCTTCTAGTTCTTTATGGCCAGGGGCCTTATTTCCTTTATGTTCAATGGTATTTAAATCCTATTGTGTTATTTAACCCCTTTTCTGCTTGTTGCGAGGGATGTACTTACAGGGATGTACTTAGCCTTCTGGAAGGAGTCTGGAGTGTTACCTGCACTGCACAGGTGGAGATCCAAGGCAGAGAGAATGGCATCAGAAGCTCTAACTGCCCAATATTTCAGAGACTGTTCAGTATCTACTTTTTTCTCCAGGAGCAGCCCCTTGCTTAATCTCTTAAGCTGTGATAAGCAGGAAGAAATGTGTGGTACCCAGTACACAATTCCTTCTCCAATATTAAAATACCTATATTCAAATGGACTGCACAGGTTAAAATGAACATTTCAGTTGCAAGGTCTAGTGCACATAACTGAGTGTTGTGGGTTAACACCTGTAGGCAGCCAAGCACTACACAGCTGCCTTCTTGCCTCCCCTTACTGCCCCCAAGTAAGACAGGGGCAGGGGGAGGGAAGAGTAAAATCAAGAAAACTCATTAGATGAGATAAAAATGATGAAAGAGAAGTGGAAGAAATAAAAAAGAAACCAAAATAAATGGTACAAAGGCAATCACTTACCTCCTCCCACAGGCAGACTGACACCCAGCCAGTTCCCAAGCTCACTTACCCACTCCACTCTTATTGCTGAACATGGCAGTCCATGGCATGGGATATCTCTTGGCTTAGCTGGGGTCACCTGCCTGGTTGTATCCCTCCCAAAGTCTTGTGCACTCTACAGTCTGTTTGCTGGGAGAGCAGGGTGAGGGACAGGCAAAGTGCTGTTGTTGTGCAAAAGCTGTTCAGCAATAGCTAAAACATTAAGATATTACCAGAACTGTTTTGGTTGTGGATCCAAAGTACAGCACTATACAAGCTGCTACAAAAAAAAACCCCAAACAACAACTCCATCAGAGCCAAATACAGTACAATAAGGAAAGGGAAACATTACACCTGTATTTCATGTGTGATATGAGCTAGAGGTTGATATCATAGGAAACCTTCAGCTGGCAGATATGATCTGAGCCATAAATATCATAGGAAACCTTCAGCTGGCAGATATGATCTGAGCCATAAATATCATAGGAGACTTGCAGCTGGCAGATATGATCTGAGCCATAAAGTGCTGTTGTGAGAAGGTTCTAGTTTTGCATAATTTTTGTTGTGGTTACCTTTTTTTTTCCCCCCTAGGGCAGCCATGCTTTGGGGGTTACTTTATTTGGGATGAGATAAGAATACTTAAAATTGGGTTACAAATTTGGGGTCAGTCCTTGAAACACATTCTAAAAGGTCTTAAAAGATGAGTTTTGAAGACATTCCCCTCCCCATTTTTTTTTCTCACTTCTGTCCCTTCATAGAAGAAGAAAAAGAAAGGTGTATGTGTCTATTCAAAGGCACAAATAAAGATCCTGCAGTGCAAGTGACATGGCTAAAAATAGACCCTCTGTGATTTATTCAGTTTATTTCTCTCTGGATTTTTATTGTGTGGGTAACCCCTTGGAAACTGAGGTTGTTGATCTGGCTGTTTCCAAAGCATGTCTCTCTCTTCATGTGTCCTTTGTACAGGGGCCACTTCTGTTGTGTTAACACTCTTTGCTTCCTGGTTTATGTGCTCATCTGAATTCCAGCTCAAAGAGGTTAAGGTTTTGTAAAAGTGAGTTGGGCAAGGAAGTGGCTCCACAGTTGATGCCAGAGCGTGCACATCTGTGACCCACGCTGTGCTCACATGTTAGTTTATTGTTGGCCTCACAATAAAGGATAGTGCTGGGGTTTTGTTCAGCTAAACAACTTTGATGGAATGAATTGTATAGAAAAAAAGAATAGATGAAGCCTGGCTGTTATTTGCCATAATGTTCTTTGTTTTAGCTTCAATGTGGGGGATGCAGAACTCCCAGAAGAGGATGGCCTCTATAGCAGCCAAGGGGAGCTGATGGATTGGAGAGGGATGCAGAGAGAAATTCAGCAAGAAGGGGTGAAAAATTTTTCTGATTCTGTCAGCCCTTTGGGTTTGCTTTTCTTTAGTTAATGGCCCCAAGCTTTCACTTTGGCTTTACTATGGGAGCAGGGACTCTACTGTACCAATAAGTTGCACTATAAATATGTTTTGTGCCATTTGCCCTGGGTTTGGTCCAGAGTTAATGTGCATAGATAGTAGTTAGTGCATTTGGCAATGGTACAGCCAAGTGGCTGGATTGTAAAGGTCTATCAGCAGCTGCAGGAAACGGAATGCTTGGTGTTAGACAATCCATTTTTCTTGCTGGATAAATGAAAATCTCTTTATCTCTTTTCATAAACATTGTCCATATAATTGGAGGGCAAGGTTCAAGTTCAAGCTGATAAGATTATTTTGCTTCCCTAAGCTGCATGACAATGGTCCCCTTGGCAAATTAAGCCATGGATCTCCTTTTGCTGTAATGGGAACCAATCTCATTAGAAACAGAGCTGGATTAGTGATGAGTCCAACCTCCTGTACAGATACACACTCTGACCCCAGCAGGCCTGAAGTGCCTTTTGTTCGCTCAGCCTCCTCTGCATTTTCCCATCGCTCCTACATCTGTGTGGTGGAGTAGGGGGTGATTATTTCTGCTCAAGCAAAGCCTGCTGAGGGATGAAAAACAAGCTGATTGGCCAGTGATATCACAGTAGGAATGATAAAGTGTTTTAAAAATGTTTGTCTTGATTTAAGTCATTGGAGTACAAGATCAATTAAGTTGCCTATTCCAGGGAAGAAGAAGATTAAGGGCAAATTGTCACTGCTTTGACCTGTGAGCCAGAAGATGAACCTTTTCTGCCTTTTAGCATTGCTGTCATCTGCAGACCAGAAAACCTGGATCTATTCACACCAACTTCCCCAACATCTGAACACAGGAAACTCTTTTTTGGGGACAAAGAAAGATAAACCTTTTCACCTGTGACTTGTGTTTGTTCTGTCTGTCCTCCTTCATGCTGTTTTTGGCTCCTGAGGGGTTGTTTGCACCCACAGACTTTCCAAGCTGCTTGATCAAGTAGGTGGGACTGAGAGCCCTGAGCTGACTCTGTGGACACCAGTGCCAGCAGGAGAGCAGCATGGCTGTGCTTGCAACAGGCTGCTGGGCAGATGTTGTGTCTCAGGAGCAGTGCTGAGCTGTGGGGGTGCTGTGTTGGGATCCACTCTATATGTCTGTCTGTCTGTCTGTCTGTCTCTATCTATCTAATTAGCAATTTTTCCTTTTGCTGAAGTTCCTTAGCTCTGGGGGATTAGAGGTATAGCCCTGGCTTGTTCCAGCTGCTCCCATGAGATGGAGCCTTGCTAAGGATGCTAAGAGGGGTGAATCCCAATGCTTCCTGACTTAAAAGCCATTTTTTGATCCTAAAGGAGATCCTTGTGCCCTTGCATCTCTCATATGTCCTACGTCTCTGATCTTGGAGGTATTTCCTGGAGCTTGACTCCTGGATGGAAATTTGTGCTTGAGCTAATCTAGCAGGGAGAGAAGACTGTGGGTGTGATATTTGAAAGTAGCACCAACAGAAAAATGAGCCTGGCCAGTTATTGTAGTAACTAGCTGCTATTAAATAGCCTTGAGGCTGTTGCTGAAATGGTGAGGAGTCCTGACTTGGTGAGTAACTCACTAAAAATCAGTGGGGCTGCTGACATGAGGGAAAGTTGGCTTCTCTACATGCCTACTCCTAATGGGTACAAGGTTATTTAAAAAAAAAAATTATTAAATGTGATTATCAAGAACAAGGGTTAACTGGGGTAACTAGCACTGCAAAGCTGTAGTCTGTGCTTCACCAGCCAGACTGCAAATGGGCAGCCAAAGAAACAGATCTGTTTTCTGTTCTTGTTACATTTCTGGATATATTTTAAGATTTCTCAGAAAGACCAGAACAATGAAACATCCTTTGACAATAGCAATCTCTTTTCTTCATGGTGCAGCCTGAGGAAGCATTCAGACCCTTTCCTTCTGGGATTGCTCATTTCCTCTTTTTTTTTTCCCCTTCTGAAATAAAAACAATACTCTCCCAAAAGCACAACTTCTGCAGTGCTGTGGCAGAGCCAGCCTCTGTTACTCCATCAGGCAGACGTCAGATGGGACATTGTCTTCTGTTTTACCCCTCTAAGCTGCAACTCAGGAAAAACAAATCACAACAAAAACACCCCACCAAAAACAGAACAAAAAACCCAAAAAACCCTTTTCATATATTGTTTTAGTGCTATCAAAAATAGTAACTAATGCCCACCCTGAATTTCTCTCAGTCCTTTTGCCAAGGTTTCCATCCTTTATATGCACAGAGGAGAATGAGCCATGTGGGAAAGAAATCACATGAAGTGAAATGAAATATCATCAAGTCAATGGGAGCCACAATCCCTGGGTGTCCTGAAGCATGAGACTGTAGACCCAAGCGTGGTTCAAGTGTGAGAGGACCCTGTGTTTAAAGAGATTGTCCCAAAACTCCTGTGTCCCTGCCTACAGAACCCTGAAGCTCCCTGTGAGAGTCTGAGGTCTGTGGGACTCTGCCTCCATTTTCATCCCTTTTCATTACATGATTCCTGATTGTCTCCATATGTCTTTCGCTGTAGCTTGAGTCCTTGCTGGTTTTCTTGGAGCCCAGATTCCACAGTTACCTGAATTGTGGTGACTTCTAAATAGTTTGGAGGCAGAGAAGTTGAAGGATGTGCGTACTCCTCCATTAACAGTGCTGCCTCTCTGGAGACTTTCTGATACAGAAAAGTCTCCCAAAGTAGGCAGATGGTTATGTAGATAGTCCTGTCTGTCCTCTGCTTTTGAGTGAAGATCCTGTCTGGGACTAGTTTGATGTAGTTTCTCCTGGGAAGGAAGTCTTTATTTCCACTGCTGCACTCCCAAACATTGATGTAGGCTCAAAAGTGGCATTCAGAAAGTTTACCCACATCTGCGAAGTTTTCTTGCAATGCTTTTGATAAGACACTGCTGCACAAGTGTTGCCAGCCTCTAGGACTGATGGTGGCTGCCTGCCTATACCAGGGAGATGTGGCTGGTGGGAGCATTTTCTTTGTGAGCTTGGCCTGATGATGGGCAGCGTTACCTTTTCTAGTGTCCCCAGGCCTTTCTTTTGGAGGTTGTAGAGAATGAAACATTTCTACTTTTTTCACCACTGCAGCTGTGGTTCACCCTCTTCTGCTCCCCAGTGCTGTGTCAGAATTATGTTGATCGTAATTTTATTTTTGTCTCATTAAGGTTCAAATCAGCCTGACCCGCCTTGATCCCCAGGGGAGACCTTGTCACAGCCTTTCAGTACTTGAAGGGGATTTAGAGAGACTTTTTGCCAAGGCCTGTAATGGTAGGACAAGCAGTAATGGTTTTAAACCAAAATATTTAGACTAGGCATAAGAGAGATTTTTTTTATGATCAGTGTAGTGAGACATTGGAACAGATTGCCCAGAGAAGCTGTGGATGCCCCATCCTCATTCAAGGTTATGGTGGGAGGGCTTTAGGCAAGCTGATCTAGTGAAAAATGTTTGGGGGAGTTTGACTAGTTGGTCTTTGAAGGTCCCTTCCAACCCAAACCATTCTGTCATTATGAGATTTCAGAATTCTTTTTAAACTCAGACTTGTCCCTTTTTGCAAAACTTTTCTGTGGGTTGAAAACTGCTTTTCTTCTGTAGGGTTAGAGAGGGCTGCAGGATGCTGTTAGTACCCTGAGTGAGAAGGTATTACCCTTGTATCCATGCCTGTTGATGTGGAATTGCCTTATAAATCCCTCCTCAGCCTTGTCGGTATTGGTAGTTGAGTGCAGAGCTGCATTTCTGTGTCTGCTGGCCAAAGCAGCCCAAGCTACAGAATGCTGGAAGGGGAGGGAGGCTGGCCAGATGCCTGGTCCCTTGTTTCAGGGCCTTTCTGGCCCATTTCCTAGTATAGTTTTCTGAAGAACATCAGAGCTGCCTCCATCCCAGCTGTGTGTCATCGGCATTATGGCAGCACTGATGGATGGGGAGAGAGATCAGGCCTTTTCCTGAACACTTGGCCTGGTGGTGGTGGAGCAAGAGTGAGGTCAACACCCTTTTCTGCTCCAAAGGAGTGGCTATCAAGGGGCAATCACTTCATTTAGAGTTTTTTCCATTGGTGACAATGAGCCTGATTTGCATTGTGGAGAAGCTGGCAGGTAGATAGTGTCTGGTTCGTGTGATAAGAGAGCTCAGCTGTGCCTCAGTCCCTGTGGGATGTGCAACGAGGGCAAAAAGTTTTCTTGGACTTTAGGCATGGGGAAGGAACACATATAACAGAAATGTGGTAGGAAGAGGTAGGGAAATATCTGTCTGATGGTGTGTTTAAGCAGAAACTGAGCGTGCAGGAAATTGGTGGACAGAGGTGAAAATTTTCTCTCTCAGACTGTTCTCCATCTTAATCTTGCCTGGCCATGTGAGGGCAGGATCCAGCTTTCCCAAAGCCCAGGCACAAGCCAAGCTTGGTGTATTTTCAACACTCTGAGGAAGGTTGTTTTATTCTCAGTCTGGTGGCTTGTTCATGCTACTGCTTCATGGATAAATAATTATTGGTGTCTAATGAGACTTTTAGGATTGCTCTGGAAACTTTAAAACTTGCAGTTGTAAAGGCAAGGCTGCGAATTAAACACCTTAGGGGCTTGGTGTGCCTCCAAGGCAAGACAGGCCAGGAGCTTTTTGTTTGTGACTTCACTTAATTTTCTAACTTTCAAGTAAAGTTGTAATTTTTTTTCCTCACTTCTTCCTCGAGTCCTGAATTTCCAGCAGATCTTCAGTTAACCTGTTTAAACACGTTCAATAAATCTATCGAGAGGAACTCACAGTTAGAGATCAGTGGTCATTCATGGCAATAGAGAATAAATACCAATAGATGGAGATGAAGAAACTGAGACAGAGGCTGTACCATTGGCAGTGGAATTCTGTGTTCCTTAACTGTTCCAGAGACCTTAATCTCATCTAAGTTGTTGCTTTGGACTTCTGCATCAAGAAGGGGATGCATCATCTGACTTGCATTACAGCTACTTCTAGAGATCACTGGCATCCCATCCACAGTTGCTGGTTCCTTCTGATTGTCTTTCTAGGACAGGAAACTTCCTATTTGGGGTGTGAGGTGTGAAGCTGGAGTACCACCCTCTGTCAGTGTCCTTACAAGGAATGTCTGTGCAGGATTACTAGACTTGCAGTTGCTCCCTTACCCCGAGGAACACCAGGTAAAACTCCCTGTACTGCTTTGATGGAGCTGAACAAGCCCAAGGAGCTATGCTGGCCTCAGTGGTTTGAGATGAGTGCATCTGGGTTTTCTATTTTTCACTTTCCATCCTAAGGACTCATCATTTTGATGTACGTGCCATCCCCTATTAGAAATGGTGTCCTTGTTTAAAAAACAGAATGGCATTCACTCACTCTGAAGCAACCTGGGGATTTGTTTTCTTGGGTGGTGTAAAGCAGACAAGGTGTAACTGCTGCAATTAGGAGGTGATGGGCTAATCTCATTAGACAGTGGGAAGAGACACTGGGGTCAGTGGGTTGCATAATGAAATGTGAAGATGAATTTTGGTGTGCCAGATGGCCTGGCATAGTGGTTCCGCTAATCTGGGAGGAAGGGGAGCCAATAGTAGCTTTGAAGGACAACAGCCATAGCAATAGGTGGCATGTGAGTTTTCTGAGCAAAAACCCTGTGATTTCTCAGCTGAATGGAAACTCATGGGATCCATCCAGGCCTACTGTTTTTGGACCAATTTTGGGCAGTAAGAGACAGTCCTCCAGCAAAAATTAAGGAGGCACTGACATTATATGCATGTGCTTGGATGATCAGTGGCTGAGCAAGAAGAAATAATCCTGACATCTCATTCTTTTAGAAAAGGTTGATAATTTAAATATCTCTGTGAGGAAAGTTGTGTTTATGGTGTCCCCTTATCCACAAATGTGTAAGATTTTAGATTCAGAAATCCTGATATTTGTTTTTGGGATGAGATTGTAGGCTCTTTCAGCACAATGATTTGTTTGGGCTCAGCTCTTCATTTTTTGAGACCACTCTTTTCATTCTTATGGGAGTAAGCAAGAGATGGAGGTTTGGAGGATAAAAAAATAGAGAAGAAAAAAAATTGTAGTTTTCAAGAGTGACCTCTGAGACAGGAACGTCTCTGCTTTGGCTTGGCCCAACTTGAGACACTGTCAGCAGGTTTTGCTTTCACAAAGGACCCAGTGGCTCCTTTAATTTCCACTTATTTTTGTGTTCTTGGTACCAGCACACACTGAGGCACTTCCCATCTGGAGTCTCTCTGCAGGGCTGTGGCCCAAGAGATACCCAGAGGTAAGTGGGGAGAAGCTGGATGGAGTCCTTTCTGCTTTGCTTCACGCTTGACACAAACACTCCTTCCTTACCTCTGTCACCTACCCTCACCAGTATTTTTCCAGGAAAAAAACAATAAGCAGGGTTTGCCAAGCTTGGCTGTATGGCCTAAAATAAAAGCTGAGGAAATCCAATTGCACACTCTGGCTACTTTACTTGGCAGCACCCCAGTGGTATTTTCTTTTAGAGAGCATCCAGTGTAGGAAAAAGCCTGTTCTGGGCTCTGGGCCATTACAACAGCTCTGCTGAGGAGTGCCCAAACTTGGAACAGTCTGATAAGAGCTCTTAGTCTCTAAAGCAGTGTCCAGAATAGTGGCCAGGCTTCATCTGGCTGTGAAATAATGAAAAGTGTATTTATGATAAGAAGCCTTATTGAAAAATGTACTTGTAACTGGGACACAGCCAGTCAGCACCTGCATTTCCTGGCAGAAAGGAAGGGAGGAACTTCTTAATAGTGATTTACTGTGTTTGGTATTATGAAAGCTCTTGGGCCTGGATCTTCAGCAAATGGAAAGCAATGTATCTCTGATGGCAGTGATACTGCAGTGATAATGATGTGTGTACAACCTGAGACTGCCTCAGGTTAAACATAGCTGGATCCTCTCCATACCCAAAGAGCAATAAGGGCTATAGTTTTTAGCTCCCATCTTGAGTCCTGTTTACATTATCATTGATCAAAAGCAACACATTTTTTACCTATAAATGCCATGCACACAGCAGCACTTTGACACAATACCTACAGCTGAGCCATTTCCAACCCAATGCCTTCCTAAGAGCAGGCCATGTGCTGCATGTAGAATTTAATGTGGAAAATGTTAATCTGGCAAGAGATTTCTTCCTTCTGCAAAGGGTATGGGTTCTGCTGCTGTAAGGGGACATGACTGCCAGGCACTCCTGTGAGCAGAGGCACTCAGCAGTGTCAGGGAAAGTCCCCGTGAAGATGCAGCCATAGAGAAGGCTGTTGTAAATCAGACTGGCCCCAAATGTCATGTGGGGCAGAGGGGAGATTGATGGGGTGGGTGGGGAAGCTGAGGCAAGGAGAGTTCAAGCATCACCCTGACCCTTGGGAAGGGAAAATAGCCCCAACCCTCAGCAAGGTTTGATTGAAGCCTGCTGTTCCCCCGAAGGGGAAAGGTCAAGCTCTGCTCTGTCAGACGCTCTCAAACAAAAAACCTGTTTATACAGGACCCACCCCTGTACCCTGTGAGGTGGAGGGTAAATGGGCTTGGAAACATTCACTGCTCCTCTCTCTGGTAACGCCTGTGTCAATGAACAGTGGAAATTCAGATTGGGCTGGTAGTAAAAGCCTGGAAGGAAGTGGTCAGATCAAACCCCACGTAAACATTAACTGGAGTTAGCCCCCATGAGCGCTCTATTGGTGGTCCTGGGACAATGCTGTTCAGCACCGTGGTTCCTTTGCAGAAGGGATGGGTTTGGGGTGGTGGTGGTTGCCAGCATGTGCCTGAAGCAGGTCACCTGGCTGGCAGTGGAGTGTGGGAACCCTTCTCTGCCCAGGTGAGGAGCACCTTGCGCTGTGCTCAGGCTGTGAGGGTGTGGGGCTGAGCGCGGAGGTGACCTGCTGGGTTTTTCCAGCCCCAGTGGTTTAGCTGGAAATGAGATGTAAATTTGCTGCATGTCTGGGGACCTGTGGTCAGGAGGGCAGACATTTAGATGTGTCCTGAATTTCCTGAAGTGGAGATCTCTGCCAGGAAAATTGACCTATTCTGCTCTCTGCTCCCAGACATCCTCTTTCCCGAGTCACATCAATGTACGAACAGGGAATAGTTTCTGGCTGCCTGAACTATTATTGTGACCTGTGGCAGTCTTACAGAGGGACTTTTATGATCCCATGTCACTGGATGGGTACTTGTTCAAGTGTCATTTGATAAAAAATGCTTCTGTCACCTGTATATATGGGACAGAAACGTGGATATCAGGAGTCAGATATTACTTTTATGTCGTATCCTGCATCTGGTTTGTGCTTTCCAAAGCTTTTTGGAAAGAGCAACCTGTTTGATTTCCCCTAGCCAAAGGCTGAGCACCTCTTCAATTAACCACAGTAAGAACTGGAAATTTTTGGAGTGAATGGGATGTTTCCATCAAAGGAGAGGAGGCAGGAGAATGGCTTCCACTGTCTGATTTTAATATACCACCATACATATACTGGAGCCCTCCCAGCTACTTTCCAACCTCTCCTCTTCCTTTCTACCCTTGGAAGAAGCTGAATCAAGAACAGCTCAGCCAAGCCTGGGCAGTCTGGCACCTCTGCTCTGGTCCTGCATGGCTTTTATATGTTTGAAAGTTACTGATATATAATACATTGATTAATGGCCCAGTAAATTAATTGGCAGCCTCTGTAGCTTGCTTTGCCTTTTGATGGTTTGCAGGGAGCTGTTGGAGTGGAAAAGCATAACAAAGTGCCAACTTACCAGGCTGTGGAGGTGCCTACTTTTCAGCAGGCGTTTTCCTCGCAGGAAAGAAAACAAAGGCATTTCTCTGAGGAATGTTGCAGCCAGAGACTGACTCACAAGTAGGATGAGGAAAAGGACTTTTTAAAAGTCTAAAACCGGGGGGAAAACCTTAAACGTGTAGTTCAGACACAAATTTGGCACTGTTCAGATAGTGGAGATTTTACCACAGGATTGTAGCTGAAAACTGACCTGGATTTATTTTTTACAGAGTTTGATTTTATGGTGTTTGCTGCGTTGAAGGGAAGATCAAATCCTATCAAATCTGAGGCTGTGAAGTTTTCCCTCCTGCTCTTTCTTTCCAAAGCAGCAGATATGTAACTAAGGAGGGAAGTACAGGCTGTATCTCTGCCTGTATCTCAGCTGCTGCTGAGGCACCAGCTTTCCCTGGCTCTTCAGAGTTGCTTTCTGATCAGGAAGCAGAGCAGGGACTGGGAAATATGACCTTAGAATACTGTCCATGTGAGCCAAACAAACTGCTGATATTAATTATCAAAAGCAAAAAGTTTCTGTTTTCCTGTAACAAGTCAATATTCCGATCTGTGGGGGGAGCAAAAGGTGCCAAAGAAAGAAAAAAATGAGACTTGTTGACAACAAACCATATAGCATCATTTAAAAATGTTATGGAGAACATCCTTTTGTCTGCCTGATGCATTCATTCACCTCTCTGTGTATGGTGTGAACCCCATTACTTTGTTTCTCCATTTTTGTATAAAAAAATCTGTTGAGGCTTATTTGAGTTGTCCAGATATTACAGGAAATAAAGCAAAATTGCCTTACTCTGCCCTGGTCTGAGGTGGTTTCTTGTGTGAAAATACTACTTTACAATGATGCCTCCTTACCTGGGGGTCTGGAGTTTAGCTTCTTCCATGCTCAGTTTTGTTATATTTGCTTTAATGGGCAGCAAGAAGCGAGATGCAGCTCCAGAAGTCAGTTCCTCCAAAGGACTTTGAAGCACTGAGACTTGGATCCTAACCAAGTAGCATCTTAGCTCTTGCTCAAACTCCTGGCTTCTTGGTTGTGTTTTGGTGGGAAGTGAAGATTCCAAGCAGGATTGGAGAGCCAAATATTGCATTGAATCTGGATTTTAAAGTCACAGGATGGTTTGGCTTTGGAATAAGGAATGGAACAAAACCTTGCCATGGGAGTCTAATCTTACCAAAAAGGAAATCTGACTTTAGGGATTTTGCGATTCAAAATGCTGAGCATTGTAATACAAGAACTTCCTCTGTGTGTTCAAAGTTGTTAAAAGTGAGTTTGATGGGTTTAATTTTACATTAATTCAGAAGTGTGGTCTTGTTCTGAAGTTGGGATAAGGGAAATGCGTATAGGAGTTATGGAAGGGATCACAGCAGAGAGCAGATTTCCAGCTGTTTCCTGGCCCCATGGCTTCTTCCCCACTCTGTGGCTTGCTGTGCCTCTGCCTGTGCATGGAGGTGTAAGAATAGTCAGGCCAAAATAAAATGGTTTGGAGACGAGAGCTAGAGATAGTGGGGCAAGTCTGCTTGTGTGATGGGTGCTATGGGTTCCTCAAAGAGTGTTGAAAGACCAGGAATATTTTGCCTGAAAGACCTTGCTGTGACTTTCTGCACACATTGCACATCCAAGGTGGTTGATCAATAGGATTCATTATAGGAAATTAATGCCTCAGCCAGCAGATCTTTATTTAAACACAGTCACGCCTCACACCAGTTTATGTGGAGACAGACTGGCAGCCCTTGTGTTTTGCCTTGTCTTTGCATAATGAGACACCTAAATATTGCTTGTCTTGGCTAAACAACAGAAACAGGCTGTGATGAATTGCATTTATGCCTGTTTCTGATTGTTTTAAGGTGCCTATTTCAAGTGGCCAGGAAGAAAGATGAATGTTTACATTTTCTTTAAACTCTGATGCAAGCTCTCTGCCCTTGAGTAGTCCAGATTAACACATAGCCAATAGTTCTGGCATAAGTCCACGAGGACAGATTATTCACTGTACTTTGAAAGGGTGTTGGGTTTCTGTATCTGACCTTTTGGGTGGATAAATGGGAGGATTAGCTGCTAAGGAAGCAATTATCCACTCTCTATAATTAATATCTCCTTCTTATTCTCTGGTGTTACTTGACCTGGAACTCTGAGAACCTGTTGGTGGTGCCAGTTTTGTGTAATTACCACCTTTAGAATGAGGGCTGGAGTCCCCGACCTTTCCAAGTCCGCGTGGTGGAAGTGGGGAGTAAGAACACAAGGGTGAAGTTATTTAATCCAGCTTCAGTGACCAAGACAATGGAGGTCGGGATGATTAAAGACTGTAGTTTTGTTCCTGAGGTAAGTCTCTACCCTTTAATGCCACTGTGTCTTTTGACATGAAGATTAAATATGCCTGCTATTCTTCTGAAACAAAGCCCGCCCTGCCAATAAAGCAAACAGGTGCCTAATGCCTCTGCACATGCCTTTGGGAAGGTTGCCTTTCCCATCAATCCTGCTGTGTTTTCAGCTGTCACTGCTGAAAATGCTGTCTTGATCAAGTGCAGCTAAAGATTGTCATTCTGCACTATCATTTCCCATTTGCAGATGTAGCCAGAAGCTGATACCATCTGATGGTTCTAGGAGGAGGATGCTTTCCTTTTACTCTACCTTTAAAAGCAGTCCTGGATTACTCACTTATCCCTCTCTGTTTTGAGGTATTTATGCTGTCCATTGCCATTGTAAAGAAGATTGAGACTGAAATATTCTTTAATGATTCTCTGGAAATCTTAAATTCTGGTATGTATCTGGATTTAAAAAAAATATTTAATATAAAAGAAGATATCAATATATAAATATAATTACATATATTACAGATAAATAAATTATTTCTATAATTTTACAAATAACAGAGCAGTGGTTCAGCCAAATCAAATTGTATTCTCCTATTTGAAAACATTTATTGTTTTCACAAAAATCACTTTTGAAGCAAAAAGCCCAAGGAGCACAAACTTTTAAAACATGTAGGTATAAAGTTAATATTTAACTTATTTTTAAACTTCTAAAACGATTAACTGGTGCTTTTAAAATGTGCTTGTCAGTTAGAGATTTATGGCAGACTCTTATTTGACAGCAGTGCTGAAGAAGCAGCATAGGTGGAAGTCAGTTATTTTCCCCCTGCACTGTATTTTGAGATAAAGAGAAATCAGAGTTAATAAATTAAGGATAATTAAACTTTTTATAGATATGTGCTATCTGAATACCAATGGTTATCAGGGGGATTTCATCTGAGTGAAGGCTCAGTGCAGAAATTTTTCTGGCAATGATGAGGCTTGAGCAGGTAAGGTGGGATTTTGTACAGCACAGAGGTAAATGGGAAAATCACATAAAAACATGGTGAGGCTGAGCACTGCATCCCAGATGTGGGATTATCTTCTGCCTGCCACACACTGAAAGCAAATACATGCAAAAAGGGTGAAGCATTTACAGTGCTGGAGATCAGCATTTACTCAGAGGAGACCTCAGATGTTGTCTCCTGGGACCCTATCTAAGGAAGAGCTAATCAGTCAAATGGTCTTCTGCAGAGCACTAATTCAGGAAATAATCTGTTTACTAACCCTCAAGTGAATAGAAACTTTTGTTGAGTAGTCAAAAATAATGCGGAAATTTGTTATATGTGAACTAAAATTTTTCTCCTGCTGAGCAGGAGGGGAGGCTGAATTCCCAGAGAAAACACCTTCCATGCTTACTGCAGACACTAGAAAATGTCACTTCACTGATAGAAGAGAGTGTAAACTGCTACTAATAGTGTGAAGTCATTCTCAAGTGGTGGGGTGCCTGGGGTGGGCTGTTTGTCTGAGCTCAGTGGGAGACTGATTGAATTGGCCTGACTTAGTCCTGTGCATCGAGAGCCCGAGGACTGTTCTATTACCCTTATGGCAAATTGAACTGGGAGACAAACATTGACAGTGCAGATTCAGAAGAAGAAAAACATGTGAGGAATGTGAAAGCTGAACATCCTGTATGCTCTTGCAGATTAGTTGGTGCTGCCTTTTATTAAACCATGGAGGTCACTCTGTGTTGTAAAAGATGTTCGACTTGGTTCTCAGAATTCACATGGACCAACCTATATGGAATCTTCAATTACATCTCTGTTGTCTTCTGTTAAACTTACTACTTCAAATAACAGAGTAACACAAATCTTTTTCAATTAATGAGTCATAATTAAGTAGTACCAGTGATAGTTTACAGTAGTCATCATTTCTCAGTTGCTGTGTAGAACTTGCATGTCTTGTGCCAACACTTGCTTTTTACTATCAGGACTTTTTAATATGCAGGATGTGTGTCTACCTTGACATGCTCAGATCAGGAGCATGCTGATTTTTCTGTGTCTCAGCTGATATTGCATAGAGCTACAGAATGGTTTGGGTTGGAAGAGACCTTAAAGATCATTTATTTCCAAGCCATCTGTCAAGGGCAGGGACTGCTTCCACTAGATGAAGTTGCTCAGTCCCTTCCAGCCTGGCCTTGAACACTGTCAGGGATGAGGCATCCACAGCTTCTCTGGGCAACCTGTGCTAGGATCTCACCACCCTCACAGGGAAGAATTTTTGTAGGTTTTCTTGGCTAGAAAAGATTTCCTTTGGCAAAGCAGTCTTTGGACTTTTCCAGTGATGAGATTTGATGCTCGATCTCCCAGAGCTACCAGCAGTGCTGGTGTAAGCTCCCTTGGTGCCTGTGTCATTTCTGCCAGTGCTGACTGTCCAAGCCTCAAAACTCACAGTCACCTTTTTTTCTCAGCCCCAGAAGAAAGGCTTTTTGGTTCTTTTGATATTCTCAGCCTTTACTCATCTTGGGGATAACTGCAGTATCTCTCACTCTGAACATTCAACAGCAGCAAATCATGACATCTGCTACAGCAATAATAATTACTTTATTGAGAAAGGAGTAAAGCTAGACTTAATTCAATCTGTCTGTGGTTGTACCCATACTTCTGCTAGGGTTACTCAAAGCACTTCTAGATTTTTTCACGGTGTCTAAAATGTACTTTGAAAGTAAAAAAAAATAAGGGTTCTCCCATAATCACATCTCCAGGAGATGGAGCTCCAAGAAAAACACCAATTACCATTGGGTTTGTAATTTAAATTATGAAGGTTAGCAACAATAATTCTCTGTCCCTTGCTGGGAAGACTTGTCAACAGCTCAATTACCATGAGTGGATCTCATTTTGTATTCCAGAAGTGTAGGGAAAGGAACTGAGAGGAGAAAAAATACACTCATTGCCTGGGCCTGTATCCAGTTATGAGTAATACTCATGGGAAACAAGACGAGCACTTAATATGGAGGGTAATTAACTGTTAGTGTAGTTTATGAAGATAAGCCACAGATTTTTTGCTTGTTTGGAGCTTTTCAATCCGAAATGCAAGGGTTTGCTTAGTGAATGCTTCTTTTTGAAGTTACCGAGCTTCAGTGAAAGGTTTGTCGTGTGAACACCTCAGGCCTGTGTTATGGTGGAGGTCTGGCTAAACAGCCTTAATGGCACTGCTTGGCTTTGAAACCTCTGTAATTGGGTTGCACACAGTGCTGAGATTTGCTTTTTACTGATTAAAAAAACTTATGCCAAAGAGACCCTCTGCATTTGGAACTTGAATAGGCCACTCTCTTTTGGCTCTGACAGCTTTCGAAAGAAAGTCCTGAAAGAGGGGAACCGCCTGACCCCTGTGCGGCAGAGCTCTTGTGCCCCTGCTGTTCCCCCTGCCCTGGCTGCTTCTCCTTCCTCCCTGCCTGGCCTGGAGGTGCTCTCCTGTGGCCTTTGGGAAGGCAGGGCTTTGCCTGGAAAGGGCTCTTCTTTCTAAGGGAGAGCTGGCTGTGCACAAATGAAGCTTAGCAGATCCCGGGAGGAGGTTCGATGGAGAGAAATCCAGCCTGTTCAGTGCTGGTCTTCTTTGCAAATGGGTTAAAGGAAAATTTTGCTTCTTGAGAGGGACCATGACTTCATCTCAGCCTTAACAGACTACCAGCCAAATAGTTCAAAGCTATTTAGCAAATGCCTACTCAAACGTGTCAATTATTATTGTGTTGCTATAAAAATATCTCACTGTAAAACACAATGCCAAGAAACAGACACAGTTTTTATTTTAAATAAAAAGGAAAATGGGTTCTACATGTTTTGGGTTTTTTCTATGAGTTTTTCCCACCCCAGTTTTTGAATTTGAAAATTTTCATTAATGTGACTGATGCCTTAAATTGGTTACTTAGAAACGGAGACTAGAAAGGAATAAAGGAATAAAGGTGATATTTATTTGAAAGGCCTTCAGGTGCACACTTTGGGGTCCACAGGTCTTACCTCAGTGGATCTCAAAATGGATGCCTGTGGTCATGAGTGCTTCACACTTTTATAACAATATCAATTCACTGACTAGAACTCAGCCAGTGATGTGATTTTCTTCAAGCTTGTCCTCTTCTTCCCAAGATGATGGTTTACAGTTCTTGTTTTTAGGTGTCCTTGAGGGGCAAGTTAAAGGTTTTGTTATGTCTATCTTAGCACAGAGAACAGCATAAGAAAGCAGCATTTAACAAGCTACAGTTACACTAGCAGTACAGGATTTTAAAAATGTAAAGGTTAAAACTTAAGGCATCATGACAAATTTGAATGAAGAAAACAAACCAAAAAACTTTTTCTCAGAAAACTTTTTTTTTAAAAAAAGGAAAAATGATGATGCCTTCAATGGCTACTTAGAAACAGAGACTAGACAGGAATAAAGGAGGTATTTATTTGAAAGGCCTTCAGATGTACACATCTGGGCTCCAGAGGCTCCTGCCTCAGTGCATCCCAAAATGCACAATGACAGCTCACGAGTTCTTCACACTTTGATATCAGCATCAATTCCCCAAGCAGAACCCAGCCAAGGATGGAATTTCCCCAAGCTTGCTCCCCTCTCCCCAAGTTGAAGGTTTACAGTTGTTGGGCCTAGGAGGGTCTGGGTGTCCTTGGAGAGCGAGCTGGAGAGGCTTTGTTCTGTCTGTGTGAGCATGAGAGAACAGCACTGAACGAGCTACAGGAAACTTCAGAGTTACACTAGCAGTACAGGATTTGAAAAATATAAAAGTTAAAACCTAAGGCATCAGTGATAAGAAGAATCAATAGTGAAGTGCACAGTCATGTTTTTAAATTTCTTTTTATTTTTAATAATCAAGACAAATAGGGGCCTTTGGTCACAATGAATTTTTAAGTGCTTTAGGAGTTTTTTAACCAACACCAAAATCAATAGTGTTGATTATAAAAGATGGCAGTTCAGCCTGAAAAATAGCTGTTGGTTGTGCAGGCAGAAATGTTCACATATACGCAGCTGGAGCCCTGAATATGTTTTTATGAGTTCAGACCAAACATCTACCCCAGTAATAGTCCATCTTGGGGATGAAATCAAATTAACAGATAGCTTCATGCTGTTGGAAATGTTCACAGCCCTTTTTCTGAAGATGAATAATTCAGAAATTAAGATGTACCTTCAGACAATGGGACCTGCTTTTTTGAGTACAATATCACTGTTCTTTAATGTTATTTTCTGACGATGTGGGAATGCTTCAGCATGCAGGTGGTATTTTGAAGTGCTGAGTTCTGTCTTTATAAGCTGTAATTCTCTCTGAATTTTATTATTTGCCATAGATTTTGGGGATTGATATGCTCCAGTCAGTTTCAGACTGTGCATGAAGTACAGTAACAACCGAAGTGTTCCTGAGAAATTCCTGCTAAGCCATAGTTTTGGTATTGGCTATATCCTCTCTCTGGCTTATTTTTCTCTTGTGATTTATGGATGAAATTGTGGATAAGGACCATGGTGCCAAGGTGCTTTTCTACTGTCACACAGGTCCCTTGGCACTTTCCTAAACCGTTAGTGTACATTTTCTGGAGTTAAGGATGGGCACATAGGCCCAGAGGACTGCTTTGAAGGTTTAACCACATAGCCAAGGCCAGGCTGTGCCAGTTGTCTCAGGGCGAGAGAATGGCACCCACCACCAATTATTTTTGAGGCTGTACAAAAAAAATAGGCGATCAGGGCATACTTTCTTGTCATATTGCAAATATGTGAAGCCCAAAGAGAGTAGGAAATCACCTGTGTCAGCTGAAGATGATGGAGTCACTTTTGGGGCCTGGGTATAGCCACGGGTGACTGCATGGTGTGGCACCTGGAGAAGGTCTTTCCGTGGAGGTTGTGCTGCAGTCACGGTAGCTCTTGCAGGAGGCTGGGAGAGCTCCTTTTTAGGAAGATCTCCAGGCAGTATCAGTGTTAAGGCATTACAGCAAATGTGAATGGGCTAGATGGGCAGAAGTGAAAAGCTGTGAGATAAGCAAGGCCTTGAGCACAATCGAAACTTTGGAATGCTCTTTGGGCTACCTCAAACACCACCAGCTCCACTGGTGCTGCCATTGCAGAGGCTGAAGTTCTGTGGACAGCCTCAAATTTGGCTTCAAATAGAGGCCCAAAGCTGCCCCTGTGTAAGGCTGTGCACACAGATAGTACCATGTGTTCACAATCACTAACATGTTCTCTTCAGGAGCTCAGGGATTGGAATAACTTTACATAGCCTTCAGCTCTGATGTGCTTGTCCTTTCTGGAAGGAGGAATAGTTCCTCTGGTCCTTCACTCACGATCTAAGGGCAACTTGGGGAGGAAATGTCCCAAGTGTCACATATTCATGGAGCCAGACTTCTTAAGAAATAACTTGGTGCCACACAAAAGCTTGGACCAGTGTTTCCAGAGGGTCAGATGTCCTCATGGCTGCCATTGTTAGTTCCATGGTGTGCTTGCAAGTACCAGTTTTACTTCAGCTGTTTTAATGGTTGGCGAGAAGTTAGTTTGCTTTTCCCCTTCTGGAATCATAGAATTGCTAAAGGTTGGAAAAGACTGTTAAGATCAGCAAGTCTAGCCATCAACCCAGCAGCACCACCATGTTCACCACTAAACCATGTCCTCAAGTGCCACATCCACACGTTTTTTTGAACCCTTTCAGGGATGGATGGTGACTCCAGCACTTTCCTGGGCAATCTGTTTCAATGTTTACAACCTTTTCTGTGAAAGAAGTGTATCTACTATCCAATCTAACCCTCCTCTGCCACAACTTGAAGCCATTTCCTCTCATCCTGACACTTGTTACCTGGTGAGAGAGACCAACCCCTACCACACTACAAGCTCCTTTCAGGTGGTTGTAGAGAGCAATAAAGACCCTCCTGAGCCTCCTTTATTTCCCCCAGCTCCCTCAGCCACTTAGAACTAAGACTTCTAATTTGGGTGCTAGTTCTTGGCTCCTTGTGAATCACTGCTCCACGTTGTTTATTTTTGGGGAGAGCTGTCAAAGGCTTGGGGGTCTGGAAAAGCAGTTGAAGTACATTGCCCTTCTCTCTGATTTTCCATGGCAAATTCTAGAGGAGGTCCCTCACTGCTTGTCAATGTAGAGTCATGAACTGGGCTTTCTATGAACCCAGTGTTTCTTGGCAGCCTTCCTCATACAGGCTGACTGAGGAAATAGGAGATGTTGCTGCATGCAGATTTTCCCCGGATATTTCAGGGGTGATTCAAAGAATCGTGAAGGGGTTTCATTCCTCTCCTCACCAGACCCTTTCCCTCACTTCTCCCACCAAAGCAGTGGAGATGATGCTAATTGGCCTGACAAGTGGAACAGCTCCTTTCTGAGGGGACCCCACACTCCCTTGTGGAAAGGAATTTGCTTTGAAGTCTTCTCTCTGCCCTGTATTGCCTACACACCTTGCTTTGTGTGAGTGTGATAAATGGAAATCAAACAGTCCCAGATCAAGGAAATGAGCACTAAGTCCTGCCTGTCATTCCAAAACTTTTGCTGTGTTTATTACAAAGCTGTCAGGGTTGCACTGAGCAGCCAAATTCAAAGCAGCCAAAATGCTGAGTGGCCAAATGCTGCTCTCCTTTTGACTCATTTTCTGATGATGAACACATCAAAGCTGATGGAAGTGCTAAAGTGAGCTTGTTGTTACTAATGTCCATGTGTGAAACAGTGTCAGAAACACTGTGACCTGGCCCAGCTATACTGTTGCAGTAAGAAACTCAAATCAAAGTTTGTAAGTAGGATTCTCAAATGGATAATTCCTATTATTACTGTTTAGAACCCTCAGACTCTTCTCAGCCATGAAAAAACAGAGATTTCATGGTCTAATGGTTAGATGAATAGAGCAGTATCAGGAGGGCACAGGGCTGGGCTTCTGTTCCCTGGTACTTTCACAGAATTCCAGTGTGAACTCCCTAAGTAATTTTGTCTCCATGTCTCTCCTCTTCCTCTTTGCCTCTATTGTCTGTTCTGAATCAGATGGTAAGACTGAATTAGACCCTGCACTTATAGGGGTAATAAATCCCTCAGTTTTCTTTATTTAATGCATCTGGACATGGAAAAGGATGCAACTTTTCTTAAGAAAATAAAAGGGGGGAACTCTCATTTAAAAAAGCAAAAAAAAGGGTGCAGGGTTTCAGCTGCTGCTCATAACAGCTAAAGTGCCTCGGTGGCTTGAAAGGGAGCCTGGGACAGAAGGGGGAATTCAAAGGATGAGGCTTCACTACAGGCAAATCGTGCCTGACAAATTTGGTGACCCTCTGTGATGGGGTTACAGAGGCAGACAAGGGAAGCAAAACTGATGTAATCTACCTGGACTTATGCAAAAAATTTGACACTGTCCGACACAACAGCTTTGTCTCTAAACTGGGAAGACATGGATTTGATAGATGGACCACTCAATGGATAAAAAATAGGCTGAATGATCACACTCAAGGAGTTGTGGAAGATGGCTGAATGTCCAGGTGGAGACTAATGACGAGTGTGATTCCTCAGGGGTAGTATTGTGATTGACACTTTTTAACATCTTTGTCAGTGACATGGACAGTGGGACTGAGGCACCCTCAGCAGGTCTGCTGGTGACACTGAGCTCTGTGGTGCAGGGAAGGGATGCCATCCTGAGGGACCTGGACAGGCTTGAGAGGTGGGCACATGTGAACCACATGAAGTTCAACAAGGTCAAGTGCACTGTCCTGCACCTGGATCAGGGTGATCCTAAGCACAAATACAAGCTGGGCAGTGAATGGATTGAGGGCAGCCTTGGGGACAAGGATTTTGAGTGCTGGTGGATGAAAAGTTCAAATGTGAACTGACAAAGTGCACTCACATGCAGAAAGCCAAATGTGTCCTTGGCTGCATCAGAAGCAGTGTGGGCAGCAGGTCAAGGGAGAGGTTTCTTCCCCTCTGCTCTGCTTTTGTGACATCCCACTTGGAGTGCTGCATCCAGCTCTGGGGCCTCCAACACAAGAAGGGTGTGGACTGGTTGGAATGAGTCCAGAGGAGGCCATGAGGTGCTCAGAGGGCTGGAGCAGCTCTGTTGTGGAGACAGGCTGAGTGAGTTCGGTCTGTTCAGCCTGATGGAGAGAAGGCTCCCGGGAGACCTTGTAGCAGTTTTCAGTACCTAAAGGAGCTACAAGAAAGCTGGGGAGGGACTTTTGACAAGGGTAAGTAGTGATTGGATGAGTGGAATAGCCAATTGGCTTGGCAGAATTTTAGTTTCTCACCTAAGAGATTTCTCTTTCTAAAGATGTAAACTGGGCAGGGCGGGAAAGTACCTGGCTCTTCAGCCTGTCCTGTCACTCTGGAGTGTGAAAGAGGATGTCTACCAGCTGAAGAGCTGAGCTGTGTGGGGTGGGTTGCAGTGGCTTTGAATGCCAGCAGGAATAGTTCTGTAATCCAAACTTTTTGTTTCCTGAATAATCCAGTTTCTGGGCACAACTGGGCTTCAGTGATGTGGGAGGAATCTTATTAGGAGGTTGCAATGAGGAAAGACTGGCTTTTGTAAGAGGTAAATGAAGTAGTTATTAAAAAGGAAGGACAAAGCTACCAAAAGCCTCATTCATGTTACAGGTTCAGGCATGGGACAGAAGAGAAATCCACAAAAATCTGCCTTTCAGCTTTTTCTATTGCCTGTGTTTGAATAGGAAATTGGATATCCCCAGGATCCTGGGAGACAGCAGAGATGAAAACAGCACCGAATTCCTTCAGAGGGATGTGAGGAGGAAGTGACATCTGTTTTGCATCCAAACATTACATAAATGTTAAAACTCTTGTTGTGACAGGGAGGTGAAAAAACACTGAGAAAATCCTTCTTCCCTTATGGCTGGGAATCAGGGCAGCCAGGCAGGGGGAATACTAATGGGGGTCTCTGATCTTTTCTCCACTTTCAAATCAATGCCGTCTTCGTTTTGAACAAGCCACTTAGTCACCCATGATCAAGTCTTCAGTAAATGTGGAACAACTTGTTGGTGATAGATGGGGTCATTCATGTTGGGCTAACTTGGCCTCTCTGTGTGAGAAAGAGAACAATATTAATCTAAGCAGGTATTTATTCACTGTTTTTCAGTTAATTATCTTGACTTATTTTGATGTATGGAAAACAGTGGCTCATGTAAGTTAAGGCTGGTACTTCAAAGGCACTGTGGGGATTTGGGATGTTGAGGCCTCTTGGGATAGGGAGGGACAGAGAACAAATCTGTATGTCATGAAATGTTTTGAGGCTTTTTGAAGTGCCTGAAGACCCAACATGCAGAGTCTATTTCTTTTTGAATCCCCCAGATTAAGCTCTTCTGTCCTGTGAAATATCCCTTTGGTGAATGAGATATTACCTGATCTTCACCATGGTCAAGGAATAACCTGGACATGGCACTTAGAACTATGGTCTATTTGACAAGGTGGTGATTGGTCAAAGCAGAGACTTGATGGTCTTGGAGGTCTTTTCCAATGTAAAAGACTCTGTGACAAGACTGCAGTACTTATGGCAGTTGGCTGAGATAAAGAATTAATGAACAAGAACCTGTCCCATATAGGACAGCTCAGGAACTTCCATATCAGCTGTCCTAAGGCTGTAGCTGCTCTTGCACCTTGCTTTGGGAGTCATGAAACATCCCCATAAAAATGAAAGAATAATGAAAACAAGTTTGGAAGTGTGTAAATATTGCATGTTTCTTTGGATCCTTACCCAGAGAAGTAGCTTTGTTTTTTTTAAATGGCTTCTAGTTCTTTCAGCCCCCAGCTATGCAGGTAGGTATGCCTATATTTAAAATGTCACCACATTTTGCATGTGCCCTACACTGACTGCTGCAGTAGTCATGTGGAAGGCTGTGGTGAAACAAGAGAACAGCTGAAGGCTGCATGTGAATGCCTCCCCAAGAGCCTCTGTTTTGGGGCAGTTAGGGCAGCCCATCTCTTGCCCTGCTTTCCAGGGGCACCCGAGCTGCTGCTCTCTGAACCAAGGTGCCTCTAAGCACCTGAGTAAAGCAGGCTGAAAACTGAATTAGTTCTTTTTCTAGGCAGAAAGATCAAACAGGCAAGTTTGGGCTAACGATTACTTTGCTTTATGAGACCACACAGCCAATCTCACCTGCTCTCTGCTAGACAAAACACAGAGCCTGGAGGTGGAAACAAATGCTGGAGGAGGCTGGAGTGGGGAGGGACTGCTGATAGTCAGTCAGGAGGATTTACCTGTGTGGTATGATAAGCAAGACATCTGTGCTGGCTTTCTTCTTCATATGTGGAAATGAATGATCAGCATAGTAGCTGTCTGGCATTTTTCCTATTTCATAACCCAGTTTGGACAACATTTCTAATTAGCAGAAGAATGAAACAGCCTTATGCTTGCTCTAAGTCTAATCATGGGAGCAGGTGCCTAGGATGGTTTGTGGATTTGCGTGGTAAAATCCTACTTTCTCCCTTCCTCATTCTTGACACAGTTCCACAGTCTCCCCAAGCAGGCTTGAACTCCTCAGCATGTGAGGCAGAGAGGGAAGATAGAACACCAGAGGTATCCTGGCATGTGTGAGACTGAGTGCCATCAGTCAGATCATGTTGGTGTGAAATCTGCAAGGAAGAAGACCTCCCAGTGCAGTTATTTTTGGCTATGGAAAATTGCCACTCTTGGAATAAAGATGTGGCAATTTTTGCCAGAGAGCAGGTTCTGGAGCTGAGCTCCTAATCTTTGTTATAGTTGTTGTAAAGTTATGTAGAATATTAGCATGAAGGAGATGATTAGAAGTTTAGACCTTCATGTGGTGTGGGGGGGGGTTCGTTTGACTCTTGTGGATTTAAAGTGCTGGTGTCTTGCACGGCCTTTCTTTGACACAGGTTACAGATACATCTGCACAGACCCCTCTTTGGAAGGCAGAAGCAGCAGAGTTCACCTTGCTTAGCATGGCAGAAATGGTGATTTAATGCCTCAGATCTGCATAGACCAAGGCCCTGGTCTGTCAAGACATGAGTGAATGCAAACTCACTTTTTTCAAAAGCAGTTTATCTTGCCTGAGTTGAGGGTCAAATACATAAAATATTTGCTTGGAATTAGACCTAAATGACCTAATAGCACTAGGTTCTGGCTTCAAAAGTGTACAATGTCAGGAATGACGCCAGTTCTTGAACTTAACCTTGATAAAGCTCTGACTACTCCAGCAATCAGCATTTATAAGGCTCTGGAAGTGAATATTCAGTTCTGTTAAGTTTTAGCTCCTCAAACTGCACTGCTGTGGTATTGTTCTCCCAGGGGTCCTGATGCACTCCAGTGGCTGTTCTTGCAAAGAGCTGGATTATAAAAGTCTCTTGATTCTTCCCCTGTTAGAGGCTTGTGGTTTATGAGGTTAGGCTTAGGCTTTCACTTTGTCATGATAAGCTGTTTTGCATCAGTGAAATTAATTTCTCCTTGGTTAATTTCAACTAAATAGGCCCTTTTCACTGTACCTACAGCAGAAGAGACCATCTTTGGGATTTTGAAATAAAGTCTTGCAAGTGAGAAAGTCACAGACAAACAATGGGCAGCTGTTCCCCTGAACAGAAAAGCAGGAGACGTTTATTGAAACCAGGAGACTTTTTTTTTCTATTTTTGTTGAACTTGGGAATTGAACTTCAAATTTATTTTTTCCATTACCATGACACCTTTGCACAGAAGGCAATGCCTGACACAGCCCTCCTGCAAAGAGTGGGTGGATTGTGAGAGGTTGGATTTCTCTGTGTGACTCCCCTAGCTCATGTATTCTTCAAAACTTGCCTAAGTGTCAATCTTCATATGAGTGTGTGTTCTTCGTGCTGCAGACTGTAAAGGCAACTGCAGCAGAGAGTGGATTCAAAAATTATTAGTATTGGTGCTGAGGTATTGGGACTCTAATACTGGGGACAGAATAGGTGCACTTGTAGGAGCACTTGGTGAGACTTTCAGGGACGAAATCTGGGGCATGATGGGAGAGGACAGAATGGGAAGTTACATGAAATGAGGGAAGACTTCTGGAACACCACCAAGTAGTTCAGTGACATGTCTGGAGCCTCAGAAACCCAGTCTATCCCTTTATCCATTAGACATTGGCACATTCATGGCCCATTCTTGGCACATTCATGTTTTATTAAGGTTGCAGCCATCACATTTCACTTAATGAGCAGCAATATGTGTGCTGTGGTGTGGAGTGGGCTGTGTCACAAGTGAACATCAGATGGTGTTTCTTGTGCTCTCATGGCCTCTGTGATGACCACGTTCAAGGCACCCTGTGCAGGTCTTCAAACAGAAGTGATGGAAGTTGATTTCACTTCTCCCCCAGCCTCAAAGTGTTCTTGCCCTGGGAGTGACCCAGAACTATTCCCTGCCCCTTGGATTCTTGCCTAGATGGGGACATTCTCTGAGGGTTTCTTTTTCCCACTCACGTTGTGCTCATTCAGGCAGTGTGTGGCCCTGCTGACTGCAGAAGGTCTGGCTTCCTTTCTGTGTCTCCCTAGCATGCTCTAATGTTTGGTAGTGAAAGATACAAGCACAAGAAAGCCAAATAATTAGCTATCCCAGCCCTAATTCCCTGGGCAGAAGTTCACTTTTCAGTAACTGAAACTGGCTTAATCTTAATCCCCTGCAAATCCCCCCTCCTAAGAGTCTTTGTGAGGCTCCCTTATTGGCAAGAGCTTCCAAAAAAACCAGCGCTGCTTTTAGACTGATTTTTTTAAAGCCTGTAAATGTTGTACCTCATGTGATGTAATACAAGGACAGTGAATCTCTGAAGCCACAAACCCCTCACTGTATGAGTGGGGTTATTAATGTGCAAAACAAACTGCAAGAAGAGCTCTAATGTTGCAGGCAGAAGTCTTCTCCCCTCTGGTATTGCTATAAACCTCGTTTCTTGCTTCTCCTGCAAGCTGGCCATTTTCTGGGAGACAGCTTTCTCTGAAATAAATCCCACTGCCTCTTCTGCTTTGTTGACTGATCATGCTGGACATGAGGGGATGCTCTGGGATAACTTGTCATTGCTGCCTTATTTAGCCAATGGAGAAAGTTTCCAATAACTGATACATTTGGCACTCGTTTCTGATGGTCTGAGTGATGGGCTCTGCTTCTCTGTGTTGTCTGTGGAAGGAACCAGAGCCTGACTGTGCAGATCAGCTCTTTGTGCTCTTGATGACTCACTAGTTAGGGCAGTGAGTTAGCTTGTCTGAGTTATAGCTCACGGGCTGCATGTCTCAGGCACCTATGGGATTTTAAAAAGGTGGAAATCTCAGCCGTGAATCCTTTTTCATCTTCACAGGAAGAGAGAGAGATATTTGAGAGTAAATTAGATGTTCCTGTCCTTTGCCTAGAGTGGATAGTGAGTTTGCTCATTGCTGATGAAACCCAGGTTTCTTTTTGCAAACAAATAGGTCAGATTTTCCTGTCTCCTCACATCCTTCTTTTACCTCTTAGTTCTCACTTCTGCTGATCCAGTTTTCATCCTGGGAAAGGACTGGATGAAAGACTCTGAGTTGTACAGGTGCTGCCCACACTTCCTCTACCTTCTCCTTTCTCTGCCACAGGGATCAGGTAGGGCACACCTAGAGCAGGGGAAAAAGTTATTTCTCTTGACCACTTGGTAAGTGAGCACCTTTCTTTATATATATGCTGATAGAATAGATATGCTGATTAAAGGCAGTCTATGTGTTAATTGCATTTTCCCCATTGTAATCAAGAACTCTAGGAAACTTGCTGCTCTCAGCAACAAAATGAACAGAGGTTGGTTCTGGGAAATTTATGGTCTAATGCTGAGGGAAACTTCCCTTGTTATCTCTAGAGATTTGAGGAGGAGTCTCTGCTGTCTGCTTTACTTATTTCCTTCTTAAACCTTTGGACTTATTAGCTTGGATGACTTTTCTCCTGAAAACGGTTTAAGACAAATAGGAGATAAATGAACATTGAATGTGCATTTTGACAGTGTTGCTGGTATTCTTTCCTTGCCCCCTCCTTTTTCTTTAAAAATCCCAAACAGCTTCCATCTCCTTTTCACTGTGCACTTCTGAATAAGTGTCAGGGGTCTGATATAATTCTGAAGCTTCATCCAGGTCTTGCAATGGAGTTGTTTGGTAATTGCTTCTCCTCCTCCATGAGCTCACCTCTCACCCCAGTTCAGCAGGGTCATGGTGGTTTGTCCTAGATCTAAGCTAGGAGATCCTGAGCTAAGTCCTAGGTCAGTCCTAGATCCAGATGCCTGGTAATACCTGGGTGGGAGTTAAAACTGTTGTGGCTCAGATTTGTGAAGCTGTTACTCAGACGTGGAAATGCTGATGTTTCTTGTCTTTAGATGAATTCACATCTGTCAAAGGTTTAAACAGCACTGGGGGAAGTAACCTGCTCACTCCTGTGTTTAAAGACAATATCTGTGTTAGGAATGTATGTGTCCTGGGCACACCATGTGATCTGTGAAGGGACAAGAGGCCAACTTGAATCCCAGGCTGGCTGAAATGCCCTGCTGAAGTGCCCTTCTGTCTCCACAGATGGCAGAGGGACCCTGGGGTGGTGGTTCTCCTACACACCTCAGTAGATTGGTGATATTTCATAGGTGAACCTGAACACTTTTCTATGGCCTGACCAGGACTGCAATGCTGCTTTTAGAGATGCTCTACAAATACCTAAAAAACGCTTCTCCCTAACCTAAAGTGAGTATGAATTCCTGGACTGTCCACTGCAGTGCCAAATGCAGTCCCTTACCTTGCTTGCAGAGGAAATGTAATTTTCAGGCTGGGACACTGACACTCCTTGTTGCTGAGCTGCCTGATGGGGGAACTAGGTGTGAGCATTAGGATGTTTCCAGAGCCTGCACTAATCCAAATAGTTCAGCTGAGGGAGAAGAGAGTGACACAAGTAACACTGGCTCAGTTATCCTTGAGGACTTTCTGTTTTTCTGGCTTTGCTGCTTTAGCTGAATCTGCCAGATTTTGTCCTTGCCCTTCCGTGAAGTGTGCCTTGGTAGGAGTCAATAGCCCTAAGGTGAGGGAGTCCTGGCGTTGGCTTTAATGAGGGAGCTGACTTGAGTGTACTGATGTGCAAACAAAGGCTTTGTGAGAGGACTTGTGCTCCTGAATCTAATCCTCTGTGCTTCACTGCTCCAGAGACTCACTTGTCTGGGACTGGGAGAGCTGCATATTGTTATGCTTAATTTTAGGAGATGTCTAGGAAATGACCTTCCCAGCCTCCAGGCTGAATAGAACTTACACCAGCCTCCCCTTGTGTCCATGGGTCATTTACATTTTATGTTAAGGGACAGCAGAGCTTAGATCATGGTGCTTTTCAGAGAAAGGTGATAGTTCCACTATCATCTGAGATTTAATACTTCCACGGCAGGCAAAGCCTGTGGTATCAATTTGTTGTTCTGGCCCATTCCCAGGCAGCATGCCATTCCCTGCTACAAAAGCTCCTTTTGTTGCCACTGGGCTGGTTCCTAACATGCTAAATGCTTCCTCCCTCACAGAAGTGCAGTGTGCAGTATGAAATACAATTTTAAGGCTTGTAGATTATAACTAATTCTCAGCAGTCCAGCAGAGCAGACTGATAATTACGGAAATCTTAGGAGCTACCTGAAGATGAGCAGGAGATGGATAAATTAGTCTACTGTTACAAGCTTTAATTCTTCCAATTACCCAAAACACATTTAATAAAACATTCTATCTTTTGGCAAGAGAAACTTTGATTAAAATTTGTGGGTGAAAGAGGATGTAAAGGAACAGCTCCTTGATTTGGGAAATTATACCTGTCCCATGGAGAGCTGCTGTACCATGTGGTTATGCCTGTACAAGAGAATGAAACACTTTCAAGGGACTGGAATTCAATCAGAGAATCATAAATAGATTTAGGGCAGAAGGGACCACTGTGGGTCTTGTAGTTCAAGTCCCTGCTTAAAGCAAGATGGACTGCATAGTTGTGTTAGGGTGGTGTGATCTTGCCCAATATACCCTGAAAATCTCCCAAAGATGTGGCCTCCACAGGCTCTCTGGGCAACCTGTTCCAGGACTTACCCACTCTGGTGGTGAAAAATTTAGCTTGGTTGGGTTTTCCCTTGTTGCTATTTGTGACCTTTGCATCCTGTCCTCTCTCTGTGCACTTCTGGGAAGGATCTGGCTTTCTCTTCAATAACCAACCCCATCAGGAAGTGCAAGTCTGCAGTCAGGTCCTGCCCTTAATCTTTCCCAGACTAAACAAACATACTTTCATTACCCTTCTGTGTTATGTGCTCTAGTCCTCTAATCATCTTGGTGGTCCTCCTGGTGAACTCTCTTCAGTTTTTCAGCATCTCTGTCTGACTGGGATTTCCGTGAGTGCTGGGGAGATAGGAATCATCAGTCCCTTGGCCGCTGAAGTGAGGAGGATTTCAGCACATGCTTGGAGTGTCTCTAAGTGCTTTCCTGGAGCTGGAACAAAGCTGTAACCACAGAGGTTTTGAAGTTGCTCAGGGTCTTGTTCAGCTGAGTTTTGAGCAACACCAAGAGCAGAGATTACACAGTTTCATGGTAAAAGGATCTGGGACAGCTCACAAATTGTTCTTGGAGTTGACTGTTTTTCACTGTTCACTTTAAAGAGATACAAACATTGATAGTCCAGATTTTGATGTAAATTTACATGCCTTCTTATCAGGTTGATGCCTGCAAATAACATCCTTACACAGTCTGTCTCAGCTTAGATCTGCTTATGTAGGAGGGGGTGGTGAGTCAGGTGTGAATAGGGTAGAGCAGGTATGCTTTCCTCTGCTCATTGGTGTAGGAGTTTGGGTTTGAACGAGGATGTTGTGTGGGTATTGTGGCAGTAAATCAGTTCAGTATGCCAAATAGGGAAGGCAGAAGTGGGTAAACTTTGTATCATTCTCATTAGAACTGGGTAAATTACCATTTCCTGTATTTACTCTGGAAAACACTGATTTTCACATGAGTGGATGTTTTACCTGGTGACTGAAACGTTCCCAGACGTGATTTTGAGGAGTGTGATGTGGTGCTAAAATATGGGGATTTTTGTGTTTTTAAAAGCTCCAAGTCACCTAAAAATATCAAGCTGGGTTTGAGTCAATATTACCCCTCTCAGTGATGGGCATATTAGTTAAGAACTTCAAAAGCTTCCAGCTTACACAAGCCTTTCTTCTACCTTTGGAAGGATTTCCATGGATTAGCTACCTCTAGCACTTTTTGGGAAAACTGTGCCCTTCAATCTTCCCTTGAGATTTTGATGGAGAACTAGGTGAAGTGTTGGAGTGACCACAAGAACCTGATGACAGCCATGTGCCTTGTCTGCACATGAGCTACGCTGAGAGCTGCTCCAAATATTAATGATCCTGTCCCCCTCTGTCTCGTCTGAAAAACATCTTGATACCCAGGCTGGTTCAAGCCTGAATGAAGAATAATTCCATTTCACTCTTGTTAGGGCTAGTGTCTTGACAGAAAGAAACAGACTGAAATTCTTCCAACCAGTCCTTGTGCCTGGGTTGGACAGATTGTTGAAAGGCTCTTTGTATTATTGTTGGTTTTGTAAATCCCTGGATCACAGAGCTGTATATGAGGCTCTGAGTAGCAAATCAGTCTCTTTTAGCTGTTATTCCCAGATGGGTTTGCTGAATTAAGTATCCTAGGAGCCTACCATTTTTTCCTTTTCCTGTGGGGAACAAGAGCTGCTGGGAGGAATTATTTTGGTCTTGTGAGATATTAGAGTCACTAAGTTGTGAAAGCTACTCTTTGGAATTGTTAATTTATTTTTGCCAATTTTTCCTTGCTGTCCTACTCTTTCCAGTCCAGAGGAAGGTTTCCATCCCACCCAAATGCTTTGTTTTCCTTTGGAGAATAATTCTTCTTGAACCCTATGACTTTAAAAACAATATATAGAAGGGGTTTGGTGCTTTTCCCCACTGCTTAGCCAAGATATAACAGTTCTGTTGTTCCTCAATGCACGGAAAGTAATGTCTACACTGAAATTGTATCCAAGAAGTTTCTCTCCTTGTTACGGTGCATGTTGTGGAAACCTAAGATTGGTGCCCTTGGTTTATCCTCTGGGAGGGACAGTTCTGCTCCACAGACCCCGAGGCATTCTGCCAATTCCCCACTGTTGTTTTCATCCCCTGACCTTTTTCCTGGCTTACCCCCCTTCCACCTCAAGGGTGAGAGACAGTGGAAAGGAGATGGAATTACAGCTTACTAGACATTTAGCTTTTTTTTCTTTTGTACATCACTTTGTGGCTGACAAGATATTATTTTTTTTCTTCAGAAAATACCTTGCATGCTAATCTCTGTGCATTAGCTGATCACAACATAAATGCTTGTCCATTAATCCAATGCCTTCCTGTGTGTCTTTCATCTCCATGCTCTCCAGCATTCTCCTGTTTCACTTTTTTCCCTCTTTTGTCTCTAACTCTGCTTAATACAATCCACCTCGGTCCCAAAACTCCAGGCTATGGAAACAGGGGCAGATACTGTAATCAGATTGATAGACCTAGTTAATAAACCTGCCACCTGATTCTGAAGCATTCTTCAAAGGCCAGTCTTCATGGGACTGCAACAAAGATGTTCCTTTCCACTATTTCTGTATCTGCTAATAATAGAGGCCTACTGACTTTTCTGCTGTACTAACATGTTAACTAATATTTCCAGAGCATTCAACTATTGTTGTTGTTGTTATTATTATTATTATTGCTACTCTTTTACCTTCTGGTAGTTTGGGTAGCTTGAGAGCAAAACTCAGTGGAAATCAGGTTTGGGATTTCTCTGTTCTAAGTTATTCTGAGTCTACCATGCAGATTTCTATGTCTGAGGTCATCATCCTGGGCTCCCTGTATAGGCACTGCAGAGATGTATGCACTTTAAACATCGTGCAAGAGCAGCTGTTCCAGCTTGAACCAAGGGACCATCATAACCACTCTGCACAGCCTGTTCTGTGTCTGACAGGCCTCACAGCTCAAGAATTTCTTACATCAAGAACTGTACGTGAGCTATGTGTATGTGTATTGGTTCTTGATGGACTTTTCTTCCATTCATTGTTGTGGTGGTGTTGTTGGTCTGTGTGAATGTTTGAGACCTGCAGACATGCAGTGGCCACAAGTGCCACAGTTCAGCTCTGCAGGTGGTAAGAAAATTCTCCCTTTTGTTTCACCAACCTTTTATTAATTGGAAGAAACAGCACTCCCTTCATCTCCCTTCCTCCCTTCCACTTTCTGTGTGGTCTGCCTCACCTCCCAGTTGCCTGTCTTCCAGGTAGGAGAGGGTTAGTTGCAATTTAACACCTTTTTCTTAAAACTTTCTGGGTTCTCTGCATGATTTCTGAGTGGAGAGGGAGACAGGAGGAGGATCTAGTAGTGCAGACACTCTTCTGGGTATGAGTGTTGAATGGTTATACAGTGACACCATGGTGGTTTGTGCATTGCCTTCTATTCCTTCCTAACAATTCCTAGGGCTTTTTCCCTGGTTATTAATGGATATTGGCTTTTACACTTTCACAGAACTGTTACTACTTCAAGACTCCTATCATGTGTTACTTTGCATTTACTTACATTGACTTTTATTTGGGATTTTGGACAAAACTTCAGTACCTGCAGTAAACTCTGGAGTGCTTTCAGTTTGTGACACTTCAGACCTGGGCTGGATGTGTGCTTTAGCATAAAACATTACAGGAATGCCTGCCTGATTTTTCTCCTTTTTGCTGAGATATTGCTTGTGACGATCCAGGCATTTGTTGATATTTGGAGACAGAACTTCAGAAGGAGTAGTCAAGCAGGCTACAAGGGAATGCTGCTGATTGTGCAGCATCTGGGCACTAAGTCATTATGTAAAACAAAATTTTCAGATTTCATTATCTAAAACTGTATTTCTGTAGCACTTTCCATGTTTGCATCAGAGTATATCTAATTAATAAACACAGATGTGAAGACTAAACAAATCCTGAAAGGTGATATTGTTACAGTGCTTACTCAGCAGTCAGGGTGCCAAGTGCCATTTCCATTGTCTGGAGCAGCAGTTTGCTTGAATGATAATGCTCTTTATAAAGGTCATTGATGCTGCTTGTGCAGGAGATTTTCTTTTTCTTTCCTTTTCTTGCTTCCCTGAACTCTGTTGCAGGACAGTTCAAGTATAACTAGTAAGCATCTCTGTGTGAGCAGAGCTGAGATGATGCTGAAATGCACCCAGGGTCATGACAAACAGAAATCCTACTTGGAATAAAGTTTTTTTCCCCAGCTGTTTTAAAGGAGACTGGGGCTTGTCAATGCATCCTGGGAAGGGATTATATCACAGAATGACTGAGGGTGGAAGATCATATAATCATAAAATGATTTAGTTGCAAAAGGCCTCTAAGATCATGTTGTCCAGCCTATCTGTTTAGAGCAGGGTCACCTACAGCGAATTGTTGAATATCTGGAAGACTGGAGATTCCACAGTGTCTCTGGGCAACCCACTCCAGAGCTTGATCACTCTTAGTGTTATACCTACCTGTTTAAGTGGAATTCCCTTTGTTTTATTTTGTTCCCATTGCCTTTTGTTCATTCACTGGATACCATTAAGAAGATTATGGCTCTGTGTTCTTTACTGCCTGTCCCATCAGTTATTTATACACATTGACAAGATCCCCCTGAACCTTCTCTTGTCCAGTCTAAGCAATCCCAGCTTTCTCAGCCTCTCTTTACAGATGCTCTGTCCCTTGAGCTTTGTGGCCCTTTGATGGACTCATACCAGTGTGTCTGTGTCTCTTTTGCATGGGGGAATCCAGAACTGGACACAACACTCCAGCTGGGTCTCACCAGTGCTGAGGGGTGAGGCTTTCCTTTCCTGACCTGCCTCTGATGCTCCTACCAAAGTCTGACTTTGCTGTGAGAGCCCATTACTGGCTCGTGGTCACCTTGGCACCTGCCAGGACATCCTGGTTCTTTTCTACCAAGCTGCTTTTCAGCCTGTAGTGCCCCAACATGGTACACAGGGATACTCCTCCCTATAAGCAGACTTGGCATTTTCCTTTTGTTAAAATTCATGATGTTCCTGTTTGCTTGTTTCTGCAGACTGTCAAGGTTCCTGCTGAATGATGGAACAACCATCTGGTCTATCAACTGCTCCTTCCAGTTCTGTGTTATCTGCAAATATGCAGATGCTGTGCCCAGGTTCAGAGTTGTTCCTTAGTGTGACAGAACACATAACATTAGCTTCAACAGCAGAAAACCTGGTGTTAGTTCCCTGTCCTGACCCAAACCAGGATAATGTAGGATGGGGATATTCTTCAATCTCAGTTGCCTGAAGGGAAAAAAAATTAAAAACAAATCACTTTTTCTGAGGAGGGATGATGTGTCTGAATCCAGCATGGGGTTGGGATACAGCTGGGATGTGCACTCAGATGCAGCAACTCAGAAATGCTCCCAGGTCTTGAAGTTTAATCACAGCCTTTAGCTGTAACACTGTCCATGTATGACCACAATTCTCACTGACTTTTCCAGCAGCTGCCCCTGAAGCTCTTTGGGCCTGTGGTGTGTTTTAGTCTGGAATACAATAGGTACAAGGAAAACGTGCACTCTGGATGTAGCTGCTGTTACAGCTGTGAAGCAAAGAGCCCTCCAAACTGTTACTCTGCTAAAGAAATCCCTTTCTTTAACCTATTAGTCTAAACAACTGCTCTGTGTCAAAGCAGCACAAACAGCTTTTAGCCAAAAAGCTTTTCTAGCTGCTGTTCTGCTGGGGCCTTCCCACCCTGCCCAACTGCTGCCCCCATACAAGGGGCGAGCGCAGTACTCAGCTCCATAAATTCCACTGTCGGCTGCTATTGTCCCTTTGTTCTTCGTTGCCAAGGAAGCCAAATATTATTTCTGTCCTTGAAAGAAGTTGCAAATATGGGGAATGGCTTCAGTGAGAGGTGGGGAGAAATACCTTTTGTGTTCTCTCTTATTGCCTTTATAGAGCTGATTTGGGTGATGTGGTAGAATGGGGCTGCTCTGTCTTTTCTCTGTTAGTCAGATGTCTTTATTAGTATTATTAACTTATATTCCAGACTAAGCAGTTTCCTCTCTTTGTGTATTCTTTCATCCCCTTTGTCACATCCTGAAGTGCTACTGAGTGGTCCTGAATAAAAATCACTCTGCATTTATATCTCTTTATCCCCCAGCTTTCTGTGACCCCTGCTACTTCACATTCTCAGGCCCTTATTTTTTTTTTTTCCCAGTCTTCCCATGGATTTAGATGTGGGATCATCTTCAGCTGATATTTGGAAAACTGAAGTGCAGGTGAAATTGATACCAGATGAAGTGTCCTGGGAACTCCATCTGGCCCTGTGGCTTCCAGCCAGAGGTGACCATTCTTGATCACAGAATCAAAGAATGGTTTGGCTTGAAAGGAGCCTTAAAGACCATCTTGTTTCAACCCCCTGCCATGAGCATGGGCACCTTCCACTAGACCAGGCTGCTCAAAGCTTTTCACTTGAGCACCAGGAAGGTATAGCTTGTTTAGCAGGTAGAAAAGAAACTCCTGCATTCATACTTGATCTTCAGCCCAAGGTGCAGAGACAGTCCTGCCTTCAGTCCCAAGTGCTAATTTCCTGTCTTTTCCAGGAGGAACATGTGGTAAATTGAGGTTAGGTGACTTCAGGCTGGCTGGGCAGTGTTATAGCTTGGACTGGTGATGCTCAAGATGCTGGCTCTTGTTAGTATTGTTTATATCAGACAATAAAAGAGCAATTTACCTGTGAAATCATCATTCCTGCTATCCTGACAACATTTATCATGGCTTAAAGTTGTCTAGTTTCTGGTGAATAATAAATTCCCTTTTGGCTAAAGTCAATGGCTTAAACAGCAGATGCTGATCTGGCAGTTTTGCCTGGTTGTGGCAGATGCAACACACTGTGTGTTCTGTTAAGGCAATACTTGAGGTTTGTAGTCAGATCATCAGAGATAGAGCACGTTAGAAATTAGGAGACATTTATGCAAACCTACTTTTTAATCTCTTTTTTTTTTTTTTTTTACTCCCCCTCTTTTTACAGCCTCTCTGAGCTCCCTTTTTTTTCCTGGATAAATTTTTTCCTTTTTGCAATCAGGTGTGATTTGGAGCTTGATCACATGGGGTCACAAAGACAGGTCACTTACAAATGGATAGTCTTGCTCAAAATCTTTTTATCTTTTCTCCTTTTTACTATTTTAAGGCTGCTCTCTGTTTCTCCATTTCAAGTGACCTAGTCTCTACAATCCTTCCAGCTGATTCTTTCTGTCAGAATAAGGTCCTGGGACCACAATTTTAACTAACAAATGAGAGAGATTTTTTTTTTTTTTAATATGTCTACTCTAACCCATGTGTCCTTTTGTTTTCCCTTTTTCATTTCCTTATTTTTCCCTTACTCTGCTTTATCCTTTTGCTGTTTAGCCTTTTCTATCTTGTCTCAGTATCTACTCATTTTCTTTCCTCTCTTGGGGTTCATAAAGCTGCCAAGGCCTGGCCAAAGCAAAGAGAAATATGCATTTCACAGATGAAGGTCATGCAAAGGCCAGCATCATAGTTTTTACTGCAGGTACTGGGGAAAAGGATGCAAGTTTGTTTCAGAGCTGTTGCTTTCATTAAATTTTACAAATCTACCCTCAATAAGAATAAATAAATAAAATATGAAATGTAAAGCAGAAGGAAAAGGGAGATGTGAAAACCTCGGTGCTGGAAACAAGCTTTTGCCTAACTTTTGAATTGTCTCGGGAGTCAAGTTCTGGGAGAATTAAGCACAAGGTCTCTAGTCTGGAGGGAAGTCACAAATGTGGGTTCTCTGCAGTGTCTCAGCAGAGCTCATGCTGTATGTCTGTGAGCAGTAGCTGCTCTTCCCAATGCAGACTGTGGTTTGTCATTACCCTCCAAAATATTCTGCTTCTTCATTGGAAAAATTGCCAGGTGGGAAAGCAATCCAGAGTGATTTGACCTCCTTGAGATGGAGATTGAGTATCCCTACCTATCACTGCACAACACCAAATGAGGGAGGCCTTGAATTTTAGTCTGCAAAAAAGGTCCTAATTAAAATGACTGTTGTAGTGTTGAACTATTTTAAATCAGTGTTGGAGACTACAACCTGACTGGAAGAATTTTCCTGTAGGAAAACTTCCCTGCCAAGTTGGTATTTGCACATGTAAGTCACACTCTATTATTTCATGCAAAGTAACAGGATTTCAGATTTGCTCTCTGGAGTCACAGGAATTGTTCAACATTTTCACCTGCCAGTTGAAATCTATATTTTTCAGGGATGTGTGGTCACTCTGAGAGCCCCAGAGCTGTCTCCTGGCACTGTGTGCAAAGCACTCACATCTGTTTGTGATGGCTTTAGCAGCAGCTCCCATGGGGTTATGCACTTTTGCCTTCCCTCTTGCCTTTTGCCCCATTCTAAATGAATCTGCCATTGCCCTGTACTCATAGTCTTGTCAGAATAATTTCTTCTGAATGGGCAGAAACTTGTTCATTCAGTGTTGGTGTTTCTTAGCCCTTGTCAGGTTGTCATGGCTGAGTTCTTGATTTGCTTGAAGGATTGGTCAGTGTGCATAAAGTCTTGTCTGTCACTTGTGTGGTCAAATAGCCACTTTCTTTGTCCCAGTGTGATATGATGTGCAAAAAGTTTTATTCTAATTTGGGTGGTAACAGGATACTTTCCTGTCACTCCCAGTAAAGCTGTGGGCAAAGGCCAGGCTGATTTTAGTCACATCTTCTGCTGTAGCTCTGCTGAGGCTCACAGTCATAGAATGGCTGATTTATAATTCCCTTTCTGCATGTTACTGGTACAAAAACAAGCCCTTCCCTCTGTGTTTGCAGTGGTGAAAGCCTGGGTTTTGGTCTAATTGGGCTCTTCCCAACCTTCCCATGTTGGTGCTCTTGTTGTCACACTGTGTGGGAACATGAAGGAGCTGTCACAGACCTCACCAGAGATAAACATCATCTGCTTTCATGACAGATGCCAACCATTTCCTATTTCCAGAGAGGATTTGGGACTGAGTTTTCTTTGGTTTGTGGTGAATTGGTAAATCCTATGCTTTCTAAATACTAGGGAAAAAAACCCAGTGCATTCATTGGGCATGAGGGTGCATCAGGGGGCTGCTGTCAGGCACTGTGCTTGCCAGCATTGACTTCTGGCATAGCTGAGGAGGGCCCAGGAAGGGATTTGATGGAGATAGAGGTGCCAAATGACACAAATTTCAGTAATTTTAGAGACTGGACCAGAAGGTGCAGAAGAGCTATTAGGTCTCTTGCCCTCAGGCCCAGAGATGCTTGTAGGAAAGGCTGAGTTTTGGGACAGATCCTGTTTGAGCTCTTAAGCCTGGCTGCAGGGAGACAACAAGCTTTGGCATTTTTTTTTTCTTAGCCAGGTTCTTTCCATTTACATTTTAATTTTGTAAGGATGTTGATTTTCAAGGTTGAATTTTCCATAAGAATTGTCACCTAAAGGGGTGGGATCAAAAGGACTTCATTGTGAAAATGCAAGTCCAAATGAACACCGGTGAGAGTTTCATACATGAGGAAAGGTGTATTGATAGTTATGCATGTACTATGGAGAATTACATGGGTATAATTATGGCAGACTAATTACATCACTGTAGTTTTGTTGTTGAAAATCTCTTGTATATAAACCACTTAGATAAAACTGTCCTTTGAATAAAATAAATCTGTTATAACTTAATTTAGAAGAACTACACGGCCGTGGTGGTGTGAGTTCTTTATTGCTACTTAGAATGCAATGGCAAGGCCAGAGTGAGCAGTGCTGTGATTTATGTGTGACATGATTGTGTTTGGGAAAGGACTTGGTTGAGAGCCAAGGAGAAGGAGCCAACTGAAGCTGCTCAGGAAGTGTCACCTGTGTAGTTCCCTCAGCTGTAAAGTGATGACCTTAAGCCTTACTGCAGCTGTATCCCTGGAATGAAATAGGGCCCAGCTTGTCACAGTGGGTGGAATTGACCTTTGGGGACTGTTGGAAGTATACTCTAAATCTCTCTCAAAATCACAGCTTTCATTCTCTGAGTACTGAACAAACCCCGTAAGGCTTCCCAAGACAACCTGGTTATGCTGTAAAGATGTATTTTATAAATTTGAATGTGGTATGTGCAATATACTTTATATATGTGACACATAATACATACTACTGCAAGCTATTCTCTTTTCAATTAAATTAAAGCAATACATTAATATTTATAATGCTGTATCACTACTATATTGCTTATATAATATATTAATATTTATAAAGTTATGACACTTTAACAAAGCATTCTAAGAAATTTAGTCCTGAAAAATATGAATCCTCAGTTATAGTGGGGTTTAGGGTCTCCTGCAACTTAAATTAGGTAAAATATTCTGCAAAGTTACTTGGTTGTTTTTTAACACATGTGTTTATGCATATGTTGACATATAAATATATATTTTATATATATACACACACACAGACTTACACACACATGGAATTTTTAGTGGGAAGGGTTAGGAGTTGCCCAATCTGGCAGCCTGATAGAGGCAGAGCAGCAACAGCCCTGTGTCCCAGGTGCAGGCAGCTGTGGTGCTGAGCAGCTGTTCCTGACAGAGTGTGTGGGTCAGGCCCCTCGGATCACAGGCAGCAACACTCAGCATCCACACAAACACGAACAGCACCAGTGGCCTCACCCTGTTCCTCTCTCCAGCTGAGCAGGATGAAAGCCTGCTAGTAGGAAATGTGCACATACATTCAGTGTGGATCCTCTGGAAACTGGCCCTGACCACCCATGTGGCACTCGGGTCTGCGATTCCCTGTCACCTCACACAGATGGGAGCATGCAGAACAGCCTCTCTGTTGACTCCTGGTCTTCCTGTAGCTGTCCTGGAGCTCCTATTGACAACTCACTGCCCCTGTGGTTTCTGTGGTCTCTTTGTCTTGTGGCTGGTTTCATACCTGCCTCCCAAAGCTTTTATTCTACTTGCCAGCCAGTCCAGCTTGAGTGAGAGTCAGTAGTGGTCACAAGTGTATCTACACACTGCACATGCCATCTCTTGTTCCTGGCTGGCAGGACATATCCATGGACACTCTGACCTGTGCCCCAACTCTGGTTACTGTCACCTCCATATATTACCTGCACACAAATCATTGGAAGAGTCTTAGACCTGAAATAAGAGAGCAGGGATAAGCAGCTGGAAAGAGGGTTGCAAACTGGTGAAGTCCTAATGCAGTGCCTTCCAACCAAATTCTCCGTACTGTCAATTTTCTGCACTGCAACATCGTGGCTGCCTGCAACCATACAGCTAATGAAACAAGGGTTAAAAAAAATCCTGAAATGCAGAGGAAGTGGATGGTCAACCCCTTGAATTACAGGTCATGATACTGGTACACAATTCTAGGAGAAACACTGACAAACTGAAGATGGCCAGGAGGGTCATTTAGACCTGAAGCAGATGGCATAGGAGGGATGGTGGAGAAAAGAAGGCTAAGTGGTATCCAGATGCTTCCTTCTGCTTCCTGAAAATGGGTATACATAAACCAAAGCTGGGCTCCTCTCAGACATGCACACTAACAAGGCAGGAGGCAAGAAACCTGAGTTGTGACAGGGGAAATTCTGACCACTCATTTGAAAAAAAATTGAAAAAATTTGAATGACAAGGATGGTGAAGCCCTGACAGAGGTGCCTCAGAGTCTGGGGAATAACTGTCATTGGCAGTCCTTGCTCAGGGCTGAACAAGGTGCTGAGCAACTTGAGTTCACTTTGATATTGACCCTACTCCAAGCTGCAGTTTGGGCTGGGTGACCTGCAGGAAGCCCTTCCAGAATACATATTCCCTGACTCAAGCATTGAAAAAAAAAAAAGAAGAGAATTTTAAAACTCTTTTGTCTTTTCAAAATATAAAATATTAGAAAAAATAAATCTCTATAGCTGTAAAGGCTTTTAAAACTTGTTTCAGAAAAAAGTAAGGTCTCAAGAGGCCATTGGACTTATGGGACATTCAAAGAAAATCATCTAAGATGATATTCAAACATCAAAAAAGAGTTTTTATATTGAATTTTCAGATCAATTGTTTAAAGTCCTAGACCCAAAATACTTGCAGTTGGAGTTGATTTTTAAATTCTCCAGAGTAATTCCAACAGTCTGTGGAAAAGCTGTTGTGTTTTATTAAATTTTATTGGAGTTTACAGTTAGGGAATTTAAGGGAATAATTAGCAATTATCCTCAATGGTATCTGTGTAATATTCGAGCTTGCAGAGTTGAAAATGATGATGTTTTTATTCCTGTCACCCCTAGCCTTCACCAATCTGACTTCCAGTACTTTCTTGTCCCTATACAAACCCGGGAGGCCTATGAAATACTGATCAGCATTTACAAAACCTTACCTTGTTTAGCCTTGAAATGCTGTCACTCAGCTGCAGTTCTAATGTCACTCTTGTTTCAAAACCATTTTTCTGAGTTAACACTGGATGCTGTTTGGAGCTGTAACTGCAGTACAGAAGATCAGATAGTGGGCAGGGAACTGTTGACTTAAAACAAGAATATTTTCTTAAATATGCTTACAAGATGTTCAGATTTGTTCAGAGCTGTATAGTATCTGAAAGGTGAAAGGGTTGGGGAGTAGCTGAACTGAAAGCAAATCTCTCTGTAGAAGGATTGTAATAGCAGGTTTTAATCTCCAGCATTAGTAACAAAGCAAAACAAACCCTGCTTGTCCGTACTGGGCTGCTCTGTGATTTGAGAGAGCTGCTTTTACTGCTATAACCGCAGGATTATCAGTAATGCCTGGTATGAAATGCATTCATTGAGTTCCCTGCTCTGGCTTCAAGCCTTGCCTGGGGTCGTGTTTCAGCTCTGTTGGCCCATCCTCGAGGAGTGTCACTCGACTCCACTGGCTCAGCACGGTTTCTGTATCACCTGTATCAGTGCCCTGCCCGTAAAGAATGAGCTGAAATTCTCTGGTCCACAGCCTGCCTGCAAACCACGGTGCTTTAGGGGTTGTCTGCACACCAGAAAAGTATCTGATTAAAGTAACTCCTGGAAGAAAGTTCTGTTTCATGTTCGGTGGCTCTAAAACATCTGCAAGGAAGCTGAGGAAACTAGAAGAAAGTGGCAGCAGATACCGAAAAAACCATTATGGATTTGGAAAATAAGCAGATTAAAAAGGAAAGAATCTGTGTCAACCAGCAACAAGGGAATACTTAATTCACTAGCAGTTAATTGCAGTGACTCCATGTGTTTCAGATAATGGGAAATTGCTTATTTCTAAGTATAAAATAGTTTTTTTTCATGAGGATGGTTTTTCTCTATGATGTGTGTACACTCCTGTATTTGTAACCACAAGAACTCAAAATGGGATATTTTAAGAAGACATTACAATAGCTTGGCTATAAACAATGCAGATGTTTATGGAGCTCTGGCTTTAATTTTACATAGTAGCTCATTAACTATTAGAATCCCTTGAATTTTCTTGTAATTTATTAAAAGTTTTGGATCACATCCAAACTGTAAAAAGAGTTAGTTCTATTGTGATTGTGACTGTCTCTATTCTTCCAGGACATTCCTACAGAGATGTTCCCTGGTGAAAGATGAAATTTTTGTTCTGCAAGCTGGTGCATTGCTATGTGCCTCACCAAGAAAAACTAGAACTGGTTTTAGTGGAAGCAGAAGAGAACTTGCTGGTTTTAGACAGCCATAGTTAAATGGGATATATGAATGAATGTTTGTGTGCTCTACTGTTATCATAGAACAGTTGCAGACTATTCATAGACTCATGGAATCATAGAAAAATTTGGTTTGGAAGGGGCCTCAAAGATCATCTTTGTCCCCTGCCATGGCAGGGACACCTTCCACTATCCCAGGTTGCTCCAAGCCCCATCCTGCCTGGCCTTGAACACTTCCAGGGATGGGACATCCACAGGTTCTATAGGCAACCTGTGCCAGGGCCTCACCACCCTCACAGTAAAGAATTTCTTTCTAAGAGACTCTTCTAGTTTAAAGCCATTCTGCCTTGTCCTGTCACTTCATGCCCCTGTGAAATGCCCCTCTCTGGTCTTGTTGTAAAGCCCCTTTATGTACTGAAGGCTGTATTATCCTACCTCTGGATGGGGTGAAAGCTCTTGTGCTATCTGTGCTTTTGTGATCTGCTCCATCAGCTGCTTTGGTTTCAAAAAGGAAGGGCTGTAGCTCCATAGAGTAATAAAGGAGGATGTTTAGATCTCCAGTTCCTGTAAAATGGTGATATTCTGTATGAATCTGTTATGTTTCTCTTTTCTCCATGTGTGTTAAGATTTAGAACTGACTGTTGGATGAGAACTGATCAACAGTTTCCTGGAGAGGTAATGGTTCCCATGGTTCTTGGGAGCTGACATTGCTGGGAGGGATGAAGTTACAGTCAGCATTAAGCACTGTGTTTGGTGAGTAGTGTAGAATAGTTGCTGATGACTGATAGGAGGCAAACCCTGCATTTTGGAAAAATAAATTGAAAGTGGTGTTTGAAGGGAACATTTCCTTCTTTTTTGAGGGAAATATGATCTATCATTTTTGTGATGCATTTATTTTTGTTATTTATTCTGTTGCCAGAGTGTAAATCCCTGCTTTGGTGGTGACACTGGTCTTTTGAATCAAGGAGACATATAACTCTGGAGTCCTGTACATTGACTTAATTTGGCAGTATGAAAGCCCAGCATCAAAGATTCCATGTCCTTGACACAATCCTGAAAATAAGAGAAGTGCTAAACCCAAAACATTTTGAGATTGTTTATGTTATTCTAGGTTTTCAAAATATGAAGCATTTGGAAAAGGTTTAATGGGCTTAATACTTTAGATTTCTTTGTTGCTTTTAGCATGTTTTAAATGAAATACATATTTTTAAAGAAAAGCTCAAAGTACCACCTGCTCTAACATTGTCTTACCCTGGTAATCAAGTGCCATTAAAGTCCTCAAACACATGCCATTGGCTTCATGTTTCAGTATTTCATTCAGCAAAGAGTTCCCTCCCTGGTACCACATGTAATGGTACAAAAGGTCACCTGGAGACTTGTTATGGAAAATTCAGCCATGGTCCTAAAAATCAGATTTTGGGTTACTGAACCATGAATCAATGGGTAATGAAATGCCAACATTTTGGAAAGAAATACCAATGAAATAGTACAAATCTGATACACTTACAGAGAGAAAAAGAAAGCAATAATTCTCTACAGCCACTTCCTTTTCCTCTTTGGAGGACATCACGTCCTCCCTGACCATGCCCATGCCTTATCTGGTATCTTCTTTCTGACAGTGGTCAGTGCCAGATGTTTCAGACATTGTGCTTTGTTTATTATGAGTCAGTCACCATCAAAGCATTCAATCCCTTCAATATCTTGAGCTTGAGTGAACGCAAGTTATTTTGAGATTGCTGATGGAAGACAAGAGGAAGGAGCTGTTTCAACAAGTGATCTGCACTAATTGCAGGGGCTGAAACCTTCCCTGATCCTGAATTGGCAATAAGAAAGGCATGCTGTAGGATGGCTGTTCTGACAGAGTAATTGAGTATTCAGAGGAGGCAGTAGAGTCTTGACTGCACTTTGGTTGTATTTCTCTGTCTCCTTAATAGGTTGGCCTCAGGGAAAAGTCCTAATGCACTGGAGTAACAGCGTGGAAAGTGCATTTCAATATTTTGTGTTGTATTCTGATTCTGTTTGTAGTTTGCTTGTCCTGGTGCTCATCCTGCATAGCTGCCTTGCTTTAGAGAGAGAGAGCTGAACTAATTCCAGGCCTAGGTGTGCAGCATCCCCCAGGGCATATATTCTACTGACTGGGAAAGGAGGTCCACCCCAATAGTTCATTTTATCCCAGAGTGCTTCCTTGAAAAAATGAAATAAAGACACAAAATTCAATAGTGCTTTTTATCCTGATCTGATGCAGCCCTGTCACTCATTCTGATAACTGGGGCTGTATCTCAACTTTTTTCTTATGAGCAAATGGTGCCCTGGGACTTGGAAATTAATATGCTGATTTGAGTAAATATTTATTTGGTGCACACCTCGAGGCACTGCAGCAACAGAACTGTTACGTAAGAACTAAAGGCTAAAATTTATAGAGAAATCAGAGAATCCAGCCCCCACAGTGCCAGTTTGAATGCTGAAGCTGAATTACTATGTGTCGGTTTTCTCTAAGGACAGGAATTGTAGATGTTTTAGACACCTTGAAATGTGTTGAGAGTGGTGGTCTTCCACAGAACTCCTGAGCTAGGTTTTGGTGTTGGCATGGAAGACGAGCTCTTCCCAGTAAAAGCTCTGAATATAGGTCATATAATCTTGGAGATTAAGAAGAAGTGGCTGGATATGGCTTTAGGGACAGAGAAAAAACCCTGGGAGTGCTGAAGTTGGAGTAAATATACCCTGCACATGTGTCTACAAGGAAAGCTAGAGTTGATATTGAAATGAGCAATCCATGTGAATTCTCTCAAAGCACAAGAGCTGTGCTTCCCTGGATGTGCTGTCTTGGAAGGCAGGATGGTGAGTGTGAGGAGGCAGTGCACCTTGCAGGGATGGAGGGTAACAGCATGCAAACTGGCTCACTGCAGCAAAGATGTTGAAGATATGGGCAAAGTGCATTTGGCTGCCAGGAAGGCAAGGGTGCTGGGACATGGGGTGAATAATGGGAAACTGAGGGAACTGGTCTGTTCATCTAGAAGTAAAAAATTAGGAAAGTGTGATCTAATTACTGTTTTAAACTACCTAAAGGTAAAGGCAAAATGAAAGCAGTTGAAATGTACCAGATGGCACAAAAATATACCAATGAAACAACCAGAGGGAACTAAAAAAAGTCATGATATGGGAAATTCCAATTGCATGGAATTAAAAAAAAAAAATTCACTGTGAAAGTTGTTAAGCTTTGGCACAGGATGCTCAGAGAGGTTGTGGAGGCTCCACCCTTGGGGGATGTTCAGAACTGGACAAGGCCTTGGGAAACCTGGGTTAAGTTGGTCCCTGCTTTAAACAGAATGCTAGGCTGGATGACTTGCAGAGGTNTAATGGTACAAAAGGTCACCTGGAGACTTGTTATGGAAAATTCAGCCACGGTCCTAAAAATCAGATTTTGGGTTACTGAACCATGAATCAATGGGTAATGAAATGCCAACATTTTGGAAAGAAATACCAATGAAATAGTACAAATCTGATACACTTACAGAGAGAAAAAAAAAAGCAATAATTCTCTACAGCCACTTCCTTTTCCTCTTTGGAGGACATCACGTCCTCCCTGACCATGCCCATGCCTTATCTGGTATCTTCTTTCTGACAGTGGTCAGTGCCAGATGTTTCAGACATTGTGCTTTGTTTATTATGAGTCAGTCACCATCAAAGCATTCAATCCCTTCAATATCTTGAGCTTGAGTGAACGCAAGTTATTTTGAGATTGCTGATGGAAGACAAGAGGAAGGAGCTGTTTCAACAAGTGATCTGCACTAATTGCAGGGGCTGAAACCTTCCCTGATCCTGAATTGGCAATAAGAAAGGCATGCTGTAGGATGGCTGTTCTGACAGAGTAATTGAGTATTCAGAGGAGGCAGTAGAGTCTTGACTGCACTTTGGTTGTATTTCTCTGTCTCCTTAATAGGTTGGCCTCAGGGAAAAGTCCTAATGCACTGGAGTAACAGCGTGGAAAGTGCATTTCAATATTTTGTGTTGTATTCTGATTCTGTTTGTAGTTTGCTTGTCCTGGTGCTCATCCTGCATAGCTGCCTTGCTTTAGAGAGAGAGAGCTGAACTAATTCCAGGCCTAGGTGTGCAGCATCCCCCAGGGCATATATTCTACTGACTGGGAAAGGAGGTCCACCCCAATAGTTCATTTTATCCCAGAGTGCTTCCTTGAAAAAATGAAATAAAGACACAAAATTCAATAGTGCTTTTTATCCTGATCTGATGCAGCCCTGTCACTCATTCTGATAACTGGGGCTGTATCTCAACTTTTTTCTTATGAGCAAATGGTGCCCTGGGACTTGGAAATTAATATGCTGATTTGAGTAAATATTTATTTGGTGCACACCTCGAGGCACTGCAGCAACAGAACTGTTAAGTAAGAACTAAAGGCTAAAATTTATAGAGAAATCAGAGAATCCAGCCCCCACAGTGCCAGTTTGAATGCTGAAGCTGAATTACTATGTGTCGGTTTTCTCTAAGGACAGGAATTGTAGATGTTTTAGACACCTTGAAATGTGTTGAGAGTGGTGGTCTTCCACAGAACTCCTGAGCTAGGTTTTGGTGTTGGCATGGAAGACGAGCTCTTCCCAGTAAAAGCTCTGAATATAGGTCATATAATCTTGGAGATTAAGAAGAAGTGGCTGGATATGGCTTTAGGGACAGAGAAAAAACCCTGGGAGTGCTGAAGTTGGAGTAAATATACCCTGCACATGTGTCTACAAGGAAAGCTAGAGTTGATATTGAAATGAGCAATCCATGTGAATTCTCTCAAAGCACAAGAGCTGTGCTTCCCTGGATGTGCTGTCTTGGAAGGCAGGATGGTGAGTGTGAGGAGGCAGTGCACCTTGCAGGGATGGAGGGTAACAGCATGCAAACTGGCTCACTGCAGCAAAGATGTTGAAGATATGGGCAAAGTGCATTTGGCTGCCAGGAAGGCAAGGGTGCTGGGACATGGGGTGAATAATGGGAAACTGAGGGAACTGGTCTGTTCATCTAGAAGTAAAAAATTAGGAAAGTGTGATCTAATTACTGTTTTAAACTACCTAAAGGTAAAGGCAAAATGAAAGCAGTTGAAATGTACCAGATGGCACAAAAATATACCAATGAAACAACCAGAGGGAACTAAAAAAAGTCATGATATGGGAAATTCCAATTGCATGGAATTAAAAAAAAATTCACTGTGAAAGTTGTTAAGCTTTGGCACAGGATGCTCAGAGAGGTTGTGGAGGCTCCACCCTTGGGGGATGTTCAGAGCTGGACAAGGCCTTGGGAAACCTGGGTTAAGTTGGTCCCTGCTTTAAACAGAATGCTAGGCTGGATGACTTGCAGAGGTAGTAACTTAAGTCATTCTGTAATTATTGGTCACCAAGAGAACAGTCACTATTTTTAAAGAACAACTTTTATGTTCCCTTTTAGGAATTCATCCAGAGTGATGAACTTGTTTCTTTTAATTGCTTTGTCTTTTTTCTCTATTCTATCTCTGAAAGAAAAGAGTCTGCCAGCAGCCATCCCACCATGTCCTCCACAGAGGAAGAGGAAGATAGGGACAGGCATGGTGGGTGGCTGCTTGTGTTGGTGGCAGTAGTGGGAAGAGGACTTTCCAACCCCTTGCAGACAGGAGATCTGTGGGGTCGAGTGGGACCATGGCTGGCACTGATGTGGGACATGCTGTAGTGTTCCCTGTGTGGATGCCTCCTATCAGCAACAGGGAGGTTTCCTTGAGTGTGGCAAAGTCAAGCTTGTTTGGGAGTTCCCATGGCAACCTGTCTGCAATCAGCCCTTCTGACTCAGTGTAATTTTAATTAGACTTTGTCCCCCTGCTTTGTTCTTGTCAACAACTTCATTATAGTGGATAACATAATCCCCTAAGAAACAAGGAGAGATTTGGTTCTGCACAGTGTTTTCCTTCTAAAAAGATTGTGACTTTGCAGAATTACAGAGAAAGCAAAGCTTTGAGGAAGTGTCAAAGGCCTAGAACAGAAGGTGCAGCCAGAAGAATTAAAATTGTGTAATGTCAAAGGAGACCAAAGATATGCCTGGTGTGCCAGGATGGAATAGGACCTCATACAACCAATTGTAACCCTAACTTTCCCCTTACTGACTCTGCATTTGGGCTTTTTTGCTCATGATCATTAGTTTATAGGAAAGGTGAGGTTGGAAAGGACTACTGTTCTCTAGTCTAACTTACTGCTCTAGAATGTCAGTCCAGGTTACTCAGGGCTTTATCCAGCAATGTCTTGAAAACTTCCAACAATGTAGACTGCACAACTTCTCTGGGCAAGCTGCTCCACTGCTTAACTGCTCTCTGAAGGAGTTGCTCATATTCCTGGTCTGAAACTCTCTTGTTTCTTATGGTGCCTGTTATTTCTCATTCTCCTATTGTGCACCACTGTGAAGAGCATGGCTCCATCTCTTTGATAGCCTCATAGTAGATACTGGCAGGCTGCTATTATTTTCCACCAAAGATATTTCTTCTCCAGGCTGAAGAAAATGCTCCAGCTCTGAGCCTTCTTGGTGGCTTTCTGTACTCACTCCAGTTTATTGAAATCTATCTTGTACTGGGGGGCCAAAAATTGCATGTTGCAACTAGATGGGGTCTAAATGAGGAGTCTGGCTCAGCTGCATTTCCTGTAAGCTTGACAGATATGCTGATATAAATAAGTTGTGTAATTTGACTAAGAGTTTGGAGCATCAAGATGTTGCTTCTACTGAGGATATGAAACATGGCTGAAGATGAAATCACCAAGTGTCCCTCATTTCCCTGTCATTGTGTCTCTCCTTTGCACCTTTATGAGATGAGTAGGGAAATCTCATCCCTCATTGCCTGTTATTTTTTATTTCTTGGCTGCACTTCTGTAAACCACCTAAATATTAACTACTTTTCACTAATGATGGTTTTTGTTGTGGTTTTTGCAGGTTACATATCACAGGTACTAAAGAATTACACTGACCATGCCTGTGATGGAGAATATGTGTCCCTGAGATGTCCCCACAGAACCACCATCAGCATCCAGTCTTCTTTTTATGGCCGAATTGTGCCAAGTCATCAGCTGTGTCCTTCTCGCTATCCCCACTCCTACGCAACTTTAATTAAAGAAGATGTTTCCTGTTCAGTTGGCACCTCTCTTCAGGTACTGTTAAAATGCATTTCTTAATTTTGGACTCCACCTTTCCTTGGCCAGGCAGCAGCTCTCAGTGTCGGTGCTGCACAGACCTGTCTTAAGCAGGGCTACCCAGCAAGGGAGCTCTGATGTCTCACACAGCTTAGTGGATAATTCATCCTTGTAGTTTAGACAGGACTGAATTAGATTTTGCTGGTAAATGTCTTAGTTTTCCTGCAACTCTAGTCAGCAGTGTGGTTGAAGGAGAATTACACTTCAAGACTGCATTACGTTTGACTGGGTTTGAAGAGCATTATTTTTATAGTTTTCCTTCCCAATGACTAGCTTTTTCAACTCATTCAGAGATGGCTGTAGCATTCTTTTTGCTTTAGATCCTATTTCAAGAGGCTTTTACTTTGGTAACTTGAAACCCAGAGAGAATCCTTGGCTTTACTTCTTGTGACTCTTTTGGCTGTTAGGCCACTCTAAGTGGTCATACATCACTTATGCTCATAACATCCCCCAATAGTTAATCAGCTCTGACTGTTAGTGTAGGGAATGTTGTCTCTGTGTATCCTCCCAAGAGCACATGTGACGTCAGGAAATCAAAGGATTATTTGGAAGGTGCCAGCGTTACTCAACTGTCAGTAGGAACAACTAAAATTAGAAACATGAGTTGGCTGATGTTTTTGAGATAAATAGGCTCTGCTCCTGGCTGTTGAAGTAAGCACAAGTTTTTCCCAGTGCCAGATTTGGGACTGTGAAAACTTCTGGGCAAAGCTTTCAGGCATCCAGTGTGTTTATGGCTAAGAATCAATGATAACTCTTAATAAAAATTTATTGCAGACAAGATTAATGGACCTACACGGCTAGTGAGTAATTTCTTTTATAATTTGGCTAAAGGCCAGAGTTTTCCACATCACATCTTGTTCTTGCAACCAGGGTTTTTAAGAGACATTTACAGCATTTTTAAAAAAGTTGATATGAGTGCTTTGGCTTCCAAATGTCAGGGGTAAGTTCTCAAGAATTTGCACAAGGTTGGTGTTTGGCTGTGGTGTAACCCTTAAGCTGACAGATTTGAAGCTGCCCTCGAGACACTTCCACTGTGGAAGGACTGAGCACAGCGAAGGACTGAGCTGTAGTATGGGGGGGATGTGGTCCTTATCAGTGGAAGGTTTTCCCAGATGTGATAACAAAAATTCATAATGCAACTGACAAGAGACAGTCGTGTTGTTTAGGGTGGGAGAACACGGAGAGAAAGATTTGGCAGAGGCTAGCCTTCCCTTCTTTTATTGATTTACTGGAATATTTACTTGCAGCATTTAATTTACCGAGGTGATTGATAGCTATGAGCATCGCCTCAACCCTTGTGGGCGAGTGGCCCACTTAAGGCATCTGGAAGAACTTGAGAGGAGGGAAGATATTACCCTAGGCTTTCCATTTCATGGTTTTATGTGTAAGAGGGATTGAAAAGAAATTCTTACCTGCCTCTCTTAGCTCTTTATGTCCTCAGAGCTGTTCCCCATTAGCTTTGCCTTCAATGCTTAGGCGGCTTGTAATTCCCAATCCCTGTTCATCAGAGCAAGAATTGTGTTCCTGGTAAGTAGTCCTGCAGCAGATCCCTGGTGCAGTACATTTGTTACATGACTGAGACCAAAACACTATCATTAATCCATTTTCAGGGATGCAGATGTGCTGGGGAAGTAGCTGACATTCTCTCTTCTGCCACAAATTTCTTGGGACACTTTTGGCAAGTTCCTGAGACTTTTTGAAGGAGACTCATAGCCTCTTTGGTGCCCCCAGATGTGGCTTTGATCCTTTAATGTGTTGTGCTTGCCCAGGGTAGGATGAATCTGAATGCCAGAGATTAATCTCTTCTTCTTTCTCAGTCCTGAAGGGGGTGAGGCCTCTTTGAAAGGTAAGCCAGGAACTCCACAAGCTGAGTGGCAAGCTGCCTGCAGCTCGCTGGTAGGAAATGCATGTGTGTAGGAAAATTGGAAAGCTGTAGACAAGGAAATTGCGTGTATTTTTGTGGTTTTACAACTCAGATATATGGCTGCTACAGGCAGCACCAGTTGTGTGTGTATTCTGGTTGTCAGTAATTGAAAAAGCCAACCAAACGCTTCAAAACTAAGTATATAAAATCACTGTGTCTAATCGAACCCATGACTGTATAAATTGGCTGCTTCTCTGGAGAGTGGCCTGGAGGGAGTGTAAGGGGCATTTAGGAACTCTGTTCTCTGCAAACGCTAGCTGTGAGTGTAAACTTCCATTTAGAATCTCTCTCCAGTGTAAATGTCCAGTTCAGAACTCGTTTATATGTTAAAAAGGGAAAAGAAAGAGTTGATTACACTGAGACAACCTCTACCAGTTCAGCCTTATGTGATTGGCTGCCAGGATTCCTTGCTTTAGTTGCCTGTTTTTGTATGAAATGAAACACAAACCACCTGGGAGAGCATGTAGGAGACATTAAGGCAGTGACCCAGTGACCCCAGAACACACATTTCTGTTATTATAGCACTGTAATGAACGATTCAGTGGGAGCTTTCCAAATGCACAAAGAATTTGGATGTTCATAGAATCATTGCACATTTATAGAATGGTTTGGGTTGGAAGGGACCTTAAAGATCATCTTGTTCCCATCCCCTGCCTTGGGCAGGGACACCTTCCACTAGATCAGGCTTCCCAAAGCCCCATCCAACCTGGCCTTGAACACTTCCAGGGATGGGACAGCCAGAACTGAGCAGTCTGTTCCAGTGCCTCACCACTCTCTGAGCAAAGAATTTCTTCCTGATATCTACTAGCTAATCTAAAGATGCCCTTCTTCACCTCAAGGCCTTTCCCCCTTGTTGTATGACTGCACACCCTTCTTGGAAGCCTCTTGTAAGCCCCCTTTATGTACTGGAAGGCTGAATTCTGGATCAGCATTTCTGATGCCACTTTTTTTCAGCAATGAACCACTCAAGGTCTATATGGAAGAATGTCTAATGGTTGGCTAAAATTATTGCTTATTACCACAAAACTATATTACATTTTACAGCTGATTACCTGCAATTTTCTCATTTTGATAAATTGGCAGAAAATAAAACCACAGCTTATTTGTAAGGAAAACAGAAAGACCTGTAGAGCCACTTAATTAGTTGTGCTTCTGTCCCCAGAAATTTATCAAAGACATTGTGGGCTAACTTCTCTCTTCATATGCACAGGTACTGAAATTAGCAGATAAATGCTCTTCCAAGGGCAGTGTTTTACCATGTGGCTCATTTCCCCAAGAGGAGCTGTGCTTAGAAGGTGCTCTGGAGCTGAATCCTGAGCATCTCCTTAGAAAGATTAGCTAATCTGGGGAGGGCCTGTGTGCATGGCCTGTGCCCTGGGTCTCTTTTAACACTCTCCAGAACAACCAGTCGTTGGTGACAAGAATCACTAGTGCTGCTGATGTGGTATTTCCTTTTGTCCTTTGGGTGAGAGACAGGATATCTTTGCTGCCACCATCTCCTGCTGTCGCTCCAGCAGCCCTACAAAAGGGAGCAGATTCCTTGCATGCTGACCACAGGATTCCCTGAACCCTTCCTCCCCTTTTTTTATTTTCACCCACCAGGAAGGTTTCTGTGAAACCAAAAAGAAGAAAGCGAAAGCAAGCTGACCTCTTCACTGATGGAAAGATGAGATGAACTTTCCAGAAATGGCTCTCAAAGCACAGGCCAGCTGTTGATCACAAAAAGAGAGGGTTGGTGTTGCTCTTTCCATAGTGGATTTTGTTTTTTCCCAATTATTCTGTATTAAAAATAAAATACCAAGTAGAAGAAAACATTCCCAACTGTTCCAGCTTTCTTGGCAGGCCAAATGGCTCCTGACATGCCTACTCACCACATATTGCATGGTCCCACTGATGTCACCCCCCTAAGAGGCCTCAACAGGAATGAGAAAGAGCCCTTTCTCATTCTCTCTGAATGACTCTGAACATCTATAAGATGATGATGGTCAGGGGGAAAGAAGGAAGAAATTGGTAGAAAGGAAGAATGATGGTCATCAGTAGCACTGGAGGAGTACACACTGTTATATGGCATAATGCCATGGTTTCTAGGCATTTTGAACAAGGAAAGGTTCAGTCTCAAAAATGTCAGTGAATTAAAGAGCAATTTGGGCAACCCTTTTTCAGACTGTATTAATTACTTTGCAGAGGATGGTGAGCAGTGAGCTCAGGGTCCAGAAGAGCTTACTGCACTGCCAAAGTTGCTGTTAAAAATCCCTGAACCAGTGCAGTTTCATTCATGAATCTTGCCCAGGCTGAAACAGAACTCTCTCACAAGTGGTCTCCTCAGCTAATTATTTGCAAGTAGAACTGTTGGATGCAGAGGTCATAGACAAGCTCTAAATTGCTGTGTCTTTGAAATCTTTGGTTTGACTGAAATAGCTCATCAGAGCAGAGTGATTATGTCCTGCAGGAGAAGAGGCACTGGAGGCAGAGGTGGCCAGGGCAGCCTGTCTCCCTGATGAGGCAGGACTGCTCCCCAGGGTGTAAGCCTCCTAATGCTTTGTTTACTCTAAATTTAAACTTTCCAAGTCATGGGGCTTCCATCATTGCCACTTAGACCCTGCTTGACAGTGTAATGGTTTGCTCTCAGGGATTTTTTTCCACTTTGTGTTTTAAGCTTTCCCTTTCTTTAATCCCATGACTTTTGGTTATGCATCCTTTTGTATTTCTTCACCTTAGACATCTCTCCCTTTGAAGTTGACCCTGCATACAGATTAAGTTTCCTACTGTTAGGAAATGTAGGTAATGTTAATTAGGTGGTATTTGTAATTCAGCTTTTATTGGATCCTTCTCTTTGGTGAACATGTTCCTGCTCTTTGTGAATCTCTGTTTCTGGCCTCCTTCAAGGCCCTGCCAGTGGAGCACTGGTAAATCTTGCTGGTATTTTAACATCCCAGCCCAGTGCTGTGTGCTCTACTGTCCTGCTGGCATTTACTCTTTCCGTAGCAGAGCTGGTGACAGGGAATGCATGCCCAGTTTTCAGCTCTTTATTTCACAGTCTGGTATGTTTTTGTGAATCACCAAATATGTGGGCATAGCTCTTTTCTGCTGACTCTGCTGTGAGCACTGCAAGGTCCAAGGGAGAGCAAAGGAGATAGCTAGTAGAGCACTAAAACCTGCTATAGATCAGGATTCAGGGCCTTTGATCTCTTCTTCAAGTGATGCACAGATAGAATGCAGTAATTTGGGCAAAACTGAACTAGTTTCAAGTGGAGCAGGCTGGGAAATTGGCTTGAGAAAGCCATAAGCAGGTAACCTGCACCTCATCAGCATGGATTTCACTTCCTCATGTAGTCTGTGCTTCTCTGTTGCTGATTCTTGGAAAATCTTCTTGCTCCACAGACTTCAGTAATTTCCATGAATGAATAGAGATGAATGTTCACTCTTCAGAAACAGGACCTGTAAATAAGTATTCAACTTGAAAGCACTAATTTTACAGAGTGTTTTAAAGTATTACCAGTGCTCAAGGATACATAAAAGAGTATTGAAATTCAAATGAAAGGTGACATGAAGCCATTATAAATGCACTGTGGTGTAGGGAGAGTTCCTGCTGCCTTGTTTGTTGTATTTACTTCTTCCCACTGCAAAAACTCTGAAGGTGCACTAATGTAAGTGTTGGTGTAACTCCACCGTAATGGCCATGCCTGGATGAAATTCGACCTAAAAATGCTTAAAATCACTGGTATCTTATTGCATAAAGTTCTTAGTACAAATCTCTGCCCATCTTCATTTGACTGCACACAGCTCTGATACATTCATTCAGCTTGCTCTGTGAGTTACTTTCCCCAGCAACACACAATTTGAGCAATTATTTAGTAGGGCTCCTCTGTGTAATTTCATGCATTACTGACATGCCCTGCAGTCATCCTTATGCTCCTTTGAAGATGGAGGCTGTACAGGGCAGCCCCATGGCAAAGTCCTCATTCCCACTGAGTTTCACCCTTGGCTTCTATGGGTCCGAAGTTTCACCCTAAGCATGAATCTATGAATTGGTCTGAGGGACCAAGAACTGAGACAAGTTTAATTGCCTTGGGTGTTAAATTCAGTTGTGGTTTATTTTAAGCATGCAAGGGAAGCACTTCTTGAAGAATGATTTGAAGAGACAGGTTAAAACCGAGCACACCCTTGGGAATGGCTGGGGATGGCTCCTTGCAGAGCTCACATCCAGCTCCACATTTAAAAGGTTGTTATCTAATGAGCACAAGCAATTACTTAGCTAATGAGCACAACAAAATGAGCACGAGAAATGTGTTTCAACTGCAATGGCCACTAGAAAGACATGATTTTGAGCTCGAGGCTGCCCTTGCTTTAAGACCCGGGTCACCACAGGGAGATTAATCCAGGGCATAAATCACAGGGGTTAGATTAGTATTTGTTTTACTTGAATTCACATTTCTTGCTCTCTTATCTCCTCTAAATCTTGTAGCTTCTTAGCTCAGTCATGAACGAGGGACTGGAATGGGTTTAAACAGATGCAACTTTCCTCCTGAGCGCTGGCTGTCAGCCCTCAGGCCTGATTTACCACTGTAACGCAATTATAAAATGGCACAGTGCAATTAATGTGTCTTCCCTCCCCTTTCATGCCAGACAAAAATTCCTGAATTCCTCCTCCACCTTCCTCAGTTGGAGTGATTTTTATAATATAATCTAATCCGAGGTGACTTAATTTGGCTTTAGTCAGGGGCCTACCAGGCTTGGGGACATAAGGAGCTGATGGTACATCCCAACTAGGGACGGTTCTGGGCACCTAGTGCTATTCCTCTGCAAGTTCAGATTGTTTTTGAGTCTCTTTCTGTTTGGTTTTGTGTTTTCCCACCTTCAGAGCTGATAGTGACAACCAGAACAACAAGGAAAAGAATGAATTGCCTACATTTTTCCATCCATTGAGCAAAAGTCATGTGAGCTCAAGACATTCCCTCACTACTGAGTGAACTCCCAGCCTTCCTGGTGTCAGTGTAGCTGATCATCTACAAATACTTTAGAAACAACATCTGACATCTGCCAGAGCTCTGATACTGCCTAGATGTATGATTTTTGAGACTAAGGCCAGAAAACCAAGGTCTTGGCTTCTGGTAAACTCCAGAATCCCTGGACCTGCAGGGAATGGCTCCTTTGGGGATTATCTGGTCACACATGTTCTGCACAGTGTTTGAGAAGATGCTGGTACGTAGTACATACTGATGCAAGCAGTGAGAAAGAAGATTTCTGTGCATGCAAGGATAGGTAAAAATTATATGGGCAAGTTTTTAAGTTAATATTAAGGCTGGTATAACAACTTTGTTTTTTATTTTTAATTGAGAAAATGCAGTCAACTACTCCTAATTTTATTTGCTTTTTTCCTGATGTATTTCACTGAGGATTGAACATATATTTTTTATTTTACTCTTTATGGATGTATTTATTATGAATGAGACATTACTCAAACAGTGCCCAGGAAATCAGAAATCTTAATGATTTCTTTTATATTTTCAGGAAAAATGTTGTCCTTTGGGGGAGGTAAAATAGAGTTACATGAATGAAAAGGAAATATTGATTCCTTTCCCTCTGTGAAACTTCTCAGAGTCATGGCTATTGTCAAATTAAATTGGAACTGTAGCTAAACTACAACAAATTACTAAAAGGCATATTGAGCCCCAAGAAATTTTTTTTCTGTGGTCTCACAATGGCAGAGATGACTTTTGCTCCTTAATTTAGTTACAAATTTCTCCCTAGGGCTTTGTTTTTTGATGCCCTGTTCCACCCTTTGCATACCACAGGAAGTAAACTCAGGAGGTGACTCTTATGTGGAATAGAAGGAAAAAGCAAGAGCTGGTAAAAGTTAGAGCAGAGCCAAGACAAAGTGGCAACACCTGAAGGCTGCCCTTGTCCATGGTTCTCTGAGGTCAGTGAATGGTTGCCTTCACTCCTGGTGCTGAGCTTAAGGACAGATGAACAAGTGCTGCTGAAGTATTTCAGCTGAAGCTTTCAAAGTTGTTTTCTTGTTGGCCTATCCCAGTCTCTGCTGAAACCCAGGCAGGTTTTCCAACTGGTTTTAGTAGCACCCGTTACACTACACTGAAGTGTCTTGAAATGCCCACCTGCCTGCTGTGAACAGGTTTGTAGATGAAAAACCCAAGTCGACTGCCTTTGAGGGGGGAAAGCTTCTCTAGAGATAAAGGAAACATTTGGGGTGCTGCTTCTTTCCCTTTGCTCAGTAGTTTTGGTTCTAGCTGGGTATAAGCACAGCCATAGCTGTACAGTACCAGAAAATCCTTTCAGGGCACAATGACTTGGAGAGAATTTCTCTCCATATGTGTAGCCCTCCAGAGTTGTTTCAGTTGTTCTTTGCTTTTTGAGATGAAAAGAGATATCTGTGCTGAATCCTCGCTTAAATTCCTTTGCAACTCACTGGATTTTGCATTAAATTAAATTTTACATGCTGGGTGAGCAGCCAACCCTTATGAGCCTAGAGGAAAGAATATGCTCTTTTTATGCATTTTAACGTGACGGTCAGGCTGGGGCTAATGCTCCCAGGCACCTCCTTCAGTGTTCACCTTTCAGCCTTTCCATCCTAAACCCTGTATTTTTAAATGAGATGCCTGCATTTTATTACCTTTATAAGTGGAAAACAACAGCATATGTTCTCTGCCAGCTAGAGAAGGCCTGGATTGTTTTGGTTTGAACTTTAAAATAAAGGTCAGACTTGAGGCAGGCACGAATTCTTGCATGTGTCAGCCCAAAAGGTGAAAGCTTTAGGAAGTTATGAGCAACTGCAAATGAGGCAGCTCCAAATTGCACTCGAAACTGGAACAGCTGTTGTTCAGAGCGTGACATTCAGAGTTATAATGCTAAAGATTCTATATATTACATTCAGGGAGAACTCTAAAATAGAAAGTAGTCACTGAAGCAGAGAAAAAATTGGTTTGGGTGGCACATGGTAGAGCAGGAACAGCCTTTATGTTAATGGCACAGGGAGAAGATTGTGGGAAAGCCCAAATATCGAGGTGGGTGTAAGAAAAGTGAACAGAGAGAAAACAAAAGAGACCAGGGGAGTCTAGGGGAATTTCTGAGGAAGGATTTTCCAGTGCCTCCTTGCAAGTGAAAATTAATTGTTTTGGGGCTGGAATTCACAGCTCTGTATCACAGGGACTTAACGAGGCTGGTGGATTACCTCTCTCTGTGGTCTCAAAATGCTCTGACAGGTTCATGTGTGTCAGGCAAACATTATGGTAATTTTAGCACTTTAGGGGCTCTACAGGAGTACATAAATACCATCTAAGCCATCCAGCTGAATTTAAAACTTAATTACTGCCCCACTCAATAATATTCTCCCCACCACCACTGCTTTAGAGGGATCATAGGGCTAAAAGAAATCATTAATCTTCCTTAATGAAGCTATTTTCTAGCAGGAGACAGAATGTCTTGCCCCTGTGGATTCTGAGATGGAGTTTTTGTGAGTGTTATGAATGGGGGGCTGGGGGGAAAGTGCTAGAGGTAAAAGCAGAAAAGGGGGCAGGGCCCAAAATGCCAGTGGTGAGAGAACCCTCTGACTCACAGCCCCTTCCTGAGTTTAGCTGAAAGAATGCTATAATCGTGGGGGAAGAGGAATGAACCCTATTAAAAAATGACTAAGCTGGCTGTATAACAGTGTTCCCACCACAACTGCTAATTACTGGAATACCAGCAATTTTTATATATATATTTATATCAGTTTTTGTATAACTGAGACGGGAGCTCACTTGAAATCGTGCATCTCCAGATAAATCTAAAGCAGATTGGTGGTGACAGAGTTTGAATCTTTGCTTTTAACTATCAAGGTGGATCCATGTCCTCAAAGCTGCTTTTCCTGGGATTGTGCTGTCTTATATTATGATTAAATGGCATGCAAACGTTTCAAAATCTCTGTGACCACATCAGTGCAAATCCTCCCTTTTGCATGCATGCAAGGGGGTGAAAACCTGCTCCTTAAAACAGTGCAAGGAGCACTGAGTCCTGTGATACCCACTGTGTTGAGCACCATCACCTGCCTTGTGCCAGGTCTGGTTGTGGAGGCAAGGATGGCCTTGCCTTTCTCCAGTTTGTCTCTGTTTGATGTTCCCTTTAGCAGGGACACTGATGTGCTTCTGTTTCTCTGTTTCTCGTGTGCATGCCTGGCTGCAGAAGATGCTGGATGAGTGCCAGGACAGGCGGAGCTGCCAGTTCCTGGTCAACAGCCGGCTCTTCGGGATGGATCCGTGCCCCGGGACGGGCAAGTATCTCCTCGTGTGGTACAAGTGCAGGCCAAGTAAGTAGCTCGCTATGCAGTCTGTTTGCTCTCTTGAGACCAAAGCATTTTCATACTTAATACTCACCAGAGAGGCCTTCTAGGAGTTCTTGTTCCCTTCCACCTCTATTTTCAGTGTAAGATAGCCCCTGGAGTGGAGTGTTTCCCCTTTCCCCCTCACCCGCTGCCTTGCTGGGTTGCTGCTGCTCTGTCTCCTTCCTGCTTGCCAGCACCCTGAGCTGCAGACTGTTTCTGCAGGTGCCAGTGTCATGCTGTCAGCAGTAGGTGGACTTCTCCTGCTCCCTTCTACAGCCACCCTCCTGTCCTGGTGGGGTAGAGGCACTTGTCCCCTCTTTGCTGGCCCCTCCAGAGGCAGTGGGAGCTCCTTGCGTGGGCAAAATCTTCCTTCAGAGCTGCGTGCCTCAGGCAGGCCCTGGCGATGGGGGTGTGTCACTGGAGCCTCACCTGACCACGCCATGCCATATGCCAGCTTTTAATTGCTCCCAGATCAGGCTGGGAAATGTTAACCTGTGTTTTGCATGATCTCATTAGCTGTGTTGAAATTAAATGGGGCTGGATACTGGGAATGCAGTCATGTGTGCTGCGGAGGACTGAGCCCAGTGCAGCTTTGGCTCAGGACAACCAACACCCTCTTGGCCAATTCCTGGCCCCAGCAGGGGAGTTAGCACAGCCTAGACACCATTCTCCATCAGGGCTTTGGAAACAAACACATTAGTTTGGAGAGGGATCATGTTTGATGTGGACAAACTGTGCCAACTGATGTCAGCTGGAGAACACGACCTGTTTCTATTTGAGCACAAGTCTGGTGAGCAGCATCTGAGAGAGCTGGGGTTGTTTAGCCTGGAAAAAAGGAGGCTCAGGGAAGACATCACTCTCTACAACCACCTGAAAGGAGGTCGTAGCAAGGTGGGGGTTAATCTCTTCTCTAAATAAGAAATGATATGAAAAGAGGAAATGGCCTCAGGATGCAACAGGGGAGGTTTAGATAGGATCTAAAAATTGGAAAAATCTCTTTACTGAAGAGATGGTCAAACATTGGAACAAGCTGCCCTGTTCCACCCTTCCAAGGGAAGTGGTGGAATCACTGTGATTGGAAGTATTCAGGAATGTGTAAATGTGGTGCTTAGAGACATGGTTTGGCATGGTTTGGCAATGCTGGGTTAATGGTTGGACTTGGTGATCTTACAGGTCTTTTTCAACCTTAATGATTCTATGAATTAACTGGACATGGCAATTAGTCTGGACAGGCATTTCAGACCAGCCTCAAGTTTTTAAAATGATGTAACTAACATGGTCCCAGCATCACATCAGCAAAATATTTTTGGGAAGAAAGAAAAAAGGACAGTTTGCACAGGGGAAAAAAACAGATCTAACTTCAGAAAAGGTTTGAAACAAAAGCAGAAACATTCAGATTCTGCCAGCAGCAGCAGAGAATAAGACTTTTCACCCCAGCAGGCAGAGAGCTGTGCTAATGAAGTGAGGGGATCTGGCCAGATCTGTGAGGAATTCAAAACAGAAGCAGGTAATGAAGCCTCTGCATTTGTTGTGGGACTTTTGGGAGTGATTGTAACATCCCATGTTGGGTGAGAAATGCATCTCTTCGAGAAGGGTGATAAGCAGAGTGTTCTGACAAGTCCTCCTGAACCTGCAGGCTTTATATCAAATTTCGCTTGAAAAATCTGGCTATTGAGGCCTGTGCTGAGCTTCTGAAGGTACTTCAGGACCCATCTGTGCATAAATATTCATGGCTTGGCATTCTTTGCTAATTACAGATATAGCAGAAAACAAGGAGTTTGTCAGTGTAGGTGATTTTCCTGAAAAAGTGTAGGGGAAGCTGCTTGAAAACGTTTCCCCAAGACATTTTTCAGGCAGCTCCAATTTTGCAGGGTGAAACAGATTAAATTACTTGTTTCTTAGTGATTGGACGAACTTGTAATCAGAACCCACTAGGTTAATAACAATGTTTGAAATATGTAAGAATTAGCCTTGCCCAGAGACACCATATCGTGGTCAGCCTTCCCCTGATGATTCAAAATGTTAATTTCAAGTCTCACAAACAGTACCTAGTGCTGTTGTGAGTTCAATAAGCCTTTTCACCTTTCTGTAGGGGGAAGGCTAATGAGGGGACTGAGGAATGATGCATCCATAAAATGCAAAGTACAGGACCATGAGAAATTTAGGTTGGCTTTTTAGGTTACTGACTATTTGAGTATTGTTTATGAGCTGTAAGTGAATATATGTTTAAAGACTGAACCCCAGAACAGTAGTCCTATGAAGTGTTGAGTTGTTCCAGAAAGTCTGAGCATGCAGAGTTGTAGTCAGAGTCTTTGTGAAGAGCTCACTACCTGGCACAGCGTTTGATCCATGTCTTTTTCAAAAGACAATTACAATTTTTGGGGTTCTTTTTCTGAGTTTGTCTTTCTTAACAGCAGACATAACAGAAATACCTTAATAAGAAGCTATTTAAGGTCTGAATTGCCTTGAATTGATAGGGATATCTATTTCTTTTTGTTGCTTATTGAAGGAGCCTGTTGTGATCATGTCATTAAAGAAGTTGTTTTGGTTAAGCACCTCTCTAGGTAAAATGAATGTGAATTTTTTTGTATACAGGTGTTAGAGACACATTGGGAAGCAGCCTGTAGAGTTTGGACAGGACATCTTTAGTATAAAATAAGGAAGCCCAAGCCCTCCCACTGTCAGAGTCCTGCTGGAGCCTGAAAAGGCCCCTGAATATAGGTAGTTATCTAAAGAGAAAAACTTCCTTGAAAGAAAACAAAACTGAAGTTAGTGGCATTTGCTTGTACCTTTGCTGAAGAATAAGGAGATGGTGCAGTCATCCCCTCAAGCCACTGTCACTGCAGTTATGTCTCCCTGACATTCCCCTGCGTTTGAAATGGAGTGGTTTCGATGCTCGCTTGCTCTGTGGGGTTCATGCACAAGGCAAGGTGCTATTTTGGTTTCTCGTGGGCAGAATTTCAAGGAGATAGAGGACAGTAAATCATGTTGAAATGGAAAGACAATGATTTTTCAGATGGTGGGGCTCTGGGGAGCAAGGCAATGAGGGGTTGTCTCCTGTACTCATTCCCTCAGAGACTGCTTTTGCTGGAAGCACAGAAAACTTGTGCAGAGGTGTTGCAGTTCACCTCCTCTAGAAATTAAAATAAATAGTTCAGAGAAGTGCATGCTTAACTAGAAGCAGTGAGAAATGAATTTGCTTGTGTGTTTCTTGGGAAGTCTTGTGCTATTCACAGTCCCCTCTGATCCAATAGATGGATCTGGGATCGAATGGACACTCATCTTGCATGTGCAAGACTCAGATATGTGCATGGAACTGCTTTTAACTGTAAAGTGTTTAGCAGTCCTGTTTATTCTCTGTGCCTGTAAATAAATAAATAAATGTGTGTACTTTTAATTTTAAAGTTTAGTATGTTTAAGGAGATCAGAAATGATCAATAAAATGCTCTGTTCTGTCTCAATTTGGGGCAAGGGAGATTTGCTTATAACTGCTATGTGATTTGAGGACCAAGATTCATCAAAGTGCATAGAGGCTTAGACTGTATTTTTAGCTGACATGATGTTTGATCAAAGTTTGGACTCAGTGATCTTGGTCTTTTCCAACCTCAATGATTATATGATTTTATTTTATTTTTCTATACCATGTGTGCCTTAGTTTCTACTGTGCACCACCCTTTGAAGGGATGTTCAAAGGCACAGTGCAGGTCTCAGCAGAGCACAGCTTGTGCTTCTAACCTTGGAGGTGCCTCTGCAAATCCTCTTGCTGTCCATAGCCTCAGCAGAGCCCCTGCAGGGTTCCTGCAGCTCAAGGTGGGGGTGTGTTGCTGCAGCACTGAACCTGGAGTTGTTCTCTCCTAGTGTAGATTTAGTTTGGGGTTTAGCACTAGCCAGAGATGGTTCCCAGTGGGAAGGCTGGGTATGGCCACCCTGTTTTAGAAGCTGAAAAAATTGATGAGAACNGGTACTTCAGGACCCATCTGTGCATAAATATTCATGGCTTGGCATTCTTTGCTAATTACAGATATAGCAGAAAACAAGGAGTTTGTCAGTGTAGGTGATTTTCCTGAAAAAGTGTAGGGGAAGCTGCTTGAAAACGTTTCCCCAAGACATTTTTCAGGCAGCTCCAATTTTGCAGGGTGGAACAGGTTAATCTGACAGAAATTACTTTTTCTTAGTGATTGGACAAACTTTTAATCAGAACCCACTAGTTTAATAACAATGTTTAAAATATGTAAGAGACACCATGTCGTGGTCAGCCTTCCCCTGATGATTCAAAATGTTAATTTCAAGTCTCACAAACCGTACCTAGTGCTGTTGTGAGTTCAATAAGCCTTTTCACCTTTCTGTAGGGGGAAGGCTAATGAGGGGACTGAGAAATGATGCATCCATAAAATGCAAAGTACAGGACCATGAGAAATTTAGGTTGGCTTTTTAGGTTACTGACTATTTGAGTATTGTTTATGAGCTGTAAGTGAATATATGTTTAAAGACTGAACCCCAGAACAGTAGTCCTATGAAGTGTTGAGCTGTTCCAGAAAGTCTGAGCATGCAGAGTTGTAGTCAGAGTCTTTGTGAAGAGCTCACTACCTGGCACAGCGTTTGATCCATGTCTTTTTCAAAAGACAATTACAATTTTTGGGGTTCTTTTTCTGAGTTTGTCTTTCTTAACAGCAGACATAACAGAAATACCTTAATAAGAAGCTATTTAAGGTCTGAATTGCCTTGAATTGATAGGGATATCTATTTCTTTTTGTTGCTTATTGAAGGAGCCTGTTGTGATCATGTCATTAAAGAAGTTGTTTTGGTTAAGCACCTCTCTAGGTAAAATGAATGTGAATTTTTTTGTATACAGGTGTTAGAGGCACATTGGGAAGCAGCCTGTAGAGTTTGGACAGGACATCTTTAGTATAAAATAAGGATGCCCAAGCCCTCCCACTGTCAGAGTCCTGCTGGAGCCTCAAAAGGCCCCTGAATAGAGGTAGTTATCTAGAGAGAAAGACTTCCTTGAAAGAAAGCAAAACTGAAGTTAGTGGCATTTGCTTGTACCTTTGCTGAAGAATAAGGAGATGGTGCAGTCATCCCCTCAAGCCACTGTCACTGCAGTTATGTCTCCCTGACATTCCCCTGCGTTTGAAATGGAGTGGTTTCGATGCTCGCTTGCTCTGTGGGGTTCATGCACAAGGCAAGGTGCTATTTTGGTTTCTCGTGGGCAGAATTTCAAGGAGATAGAGGACAGTAAATCATGTTGAAATGGAAAGACAATGATTTTTCAGATGGTGGGGCTCTGGGGAGCAAGGCAATGAGGGGTTGTCTCCTGTACTCATTCCCTCAGAGACTGCTTTTGCTGGAAGCACAGAAAACTTGTGCAGAGGTGTTGCAGTTCACCTCCTCTAGAAATTAAAATAAATAGTTCAGAGAAGTGCATGCTTAACTAGAAGCAGTGAGAAATGAATTTGCTTGTGTGTTTCTTGGGAAGTCTTGTGCTATTCACAGTCCCCTCTGATCCAATAGATGGATCTGGGATCGAATGGACACTCATCTTGCATGTGCGAGACTCAGATATGTGCATGGAACTGCTTTTAAGTGTAAAGTGTTTAGCAGTCCTGTTTATTCTCTGTGCCTGTAAATAAATAAATAAATGTGTGTACTTTTAATTTTAAAGTTTAGTATGTTTAAGGAGATCAGAAATGATCAATAAAATGCTCTGTTCTGTCTCAATTTGGGGCAAGGGGGATTTTCTTATAACTGCTATGTGATTTGAGGACCAAGATTCATCAAAGTGCATAGAGGCTTAGACTCATCATTTTTAGTTGACATGATGTTTGATCAAAGTTCTTAGACTGTATTTTTAGCTGACATGATGTTTGATCAAAGTTTGGACTCAGTGATCTTGGTCTTTTCCAACCTCAATGATTATATGATTTTATTTTATTTTTCTATACATGTGTGCCTTAGTTTCTACCGTGCACCACCCTTTGAAGGGATGTTTAAAGGCACAGTGCAGGTCTCAGCAGAGCACAGCTTGTGCTTCTAACCTTGGAGGTGCCTCTGCAAATCCTCTTGCTGTCCATAGCCTCAGCTGAGCCCCTGCAGGGTTCCTGCACCTCAAGGTGGGGGTGTGTTGCTGCAGCACTGAACCTGGAGTTGTTCTCTCCTAGTGTAGATGTAGTTTGGGGTTTAGCACTGGCCAGAGATGGTTCCCAGTGGGAAGGCTGGGTATGGCCACCCTGTTTTAGAAGCTGAAAAAATTGATGAGAACAGTGATCCCATGCCAGTGGGCCTCGGTGCCAGGGAATGGGCACATTCAATTTTTCAGGGCCTATGTTTCCTGAGATCCACATCCAAAGCACATTGAAGCCTAGGATCAAACCCTGAACACACAGAGGACTTAGATCTCCAGGGTACCATTCTGGATCATTAAAAAATTGCACATAAATCCAATTAGTTCCCAGGTAACATGCTGATTTGATTTAGACCCATTGAGTGTAATTACCGGGTGGGCTGCAGGAACAGATAATTAGAGAGAATTGACATACTATTTAATTGGTCTAACATGAATTCTCTCTAACTGAAACCTGGAGTTACCAATATTATTCAAACAATTCAGTGTTTGTTCATCCCCCTCACTTCAGAGACAGAGAACATTGTAATATCGTGTGTTATTGTAAGCTAGGAAATATTTGCTCTGCGTGCCAGACTTTCTGGAGGGGCTGTGTGATCTAATCCTGGCTGGGAACAGGATCTGTGGGGCTGCCCGAGTCATGCTGAAGAAATAACTTTGCCTCTCTGCACCCCAGCAATACCATTGCAGCTGATTTTACTGGGGTTGGTCACTGCTCTGGGCTGTTGCACCAACAGGGATCCATCTGCCCCTGCACAGCAGCTCTGTGCCCATTGTGGCTTTTTGGTTATTGGTTATTTGGTTATTTTTTGGCTTTGCTGTTTCATAAGTGTCAATGCTCCTGAACAAAATGGGAACATAAATGTTTGTCCTGCTCTGCAGAGGGAATACTCAGGATGAGGTGTGTTGTCTGTTGCAGCTGGCAGTGCTGTCAAGAAAGGAGAGAGCTCCTACCCTATTTATTTGACTTACCCCATGAGACCCCCACATAATGCCTTTCTCTTGTGTCCTCCTTTGCCATTCCCACACCATCCTGGATGCACCAATTCCTGTGCAGCTCTGAAGAGCCTAAGCTGCAGCTTCTCATGATGCTATAGTGATATTTTTCTTCTTTTCTCTTGGGCAGTTACTACTTTAGGTTATGACTTCAAGGACTCTGGGAGGAATAATCTCCATCCAATGGTTTTTAAAAATTATTATTATTATTTTTATTTCATTTTAAAATGCTGAGTGAAGCAGCTGGCTGTGATAATTGAAGGATGGTGGGTATGAAGCCCCCCTGTACTAACCATCCCAGTGATGTAACAAAGGGTAAATCTAAACTTTGCTGCTCTACCTTCTATTCACAAATGTAAACCTAAAGCCTTTGAAGTTTCAGAAAGCCTGGATTGTGACCTCGGCTCCAATTTCCACTGAAATCCGTCTGTAACAATACAAAAACATATTTGGGAAAGGCACATCAAGGCTCTGAGAAATGTATCTGGGAAGCAAACTTACATTTGTTGGCAAGGATTGAAGTGCCAAAAGTTTGAGAGGGGTTAGGAGGAGGAAAGGGGATGAGGGAGGTCACTTTGTTCTGGTTCTGAACCTGTAGCTTTGATTTATGGGAAAACTTTTGGGCTGAGAATCAACTGGACACAGGTTTTGAAGAGAACAGGCTTTCATTCTCTTCACCATAGATTCGATAAAATGTGAGATAAAAATGTAGGAAGCCCAGTTAATTCTTGTAAAAGGTCAATGACTTTTTTTCAAACATGGGAATGCCCATCCTGATGTCCTTACCAAAATCTTACTCAGATAACTTTATTTTTCTTACCAGCACCAGGCATCCTTAATTAGAAAGCAGATGAATTTAAAAATCAGTTAGGAATTAATTCCAATTAGATCACCTTCTGATAAAATGTCATTTTCAAATTTATGCTCTCTATCATATAGAGATAGAGCTGCCATGCTCTGTCCCAGGAGTGTCTGCCTTTTGGTGAGGAAGTGTATTTTTTTTGTCAGGGGTGCTTCAAAACCTGTGAAAACAGCAGAATACCATCAGTGTTGCCTGAGCTATTCCAGCTGTCAAAGAACTGTGAAGAGTCTGCTCTGTGTTGTGATTCCATGTCTCTTGGTGAAATGGTCAGGTCTGCTCATCAGATTTCAGCTGTATTGGCTGAAAATTAAGGAAAGGAGGTTTTGGAAGGGCCACCTAGACTTGCAGTGTGTGCCTCTTTTTCAACTTTTAATTTCCCTTCAACACATTCCTTCAGTATTGAATCTTGTGTGGGCTTTGCCGTTGGGTTTGCTTGGCTGAGGATTGCACCTTTTCTGTTAAATTCAGTGAACAAGGCCTGAAAAGCCTCATCTCATCACACATCCTCAAGGCTTTCATTCCCCAGACAGAGTTTGTAAAACGCTGTGAGCAGGAGCAGAGGGCTATAGAAAGTACAGAGGTTTTGTAGAAGTTTCAGACGAGACCAAAGAGGGACCTAAATGTGTTCCTGGTTGCTTTAATGCTGGTGATGGATTTTAGTGCTGGGATAGATTGGTAATTCAGTAGTCATCAACCCTTTCAGAAAAGCATTAATCTCCTTCATCAGACAGGTTTATTGGTGGCAAGAGAAGTTCACTGCATTGTTTGCTGCATTGCTTTTTGGTGGGCCAGGCTTCCAAAGCAGCGTGATGGAGTTGGGGATGTTTTAATGGGCACATCCCCCTGGCCCAGCCACCCAGGCAACAGAACGAGCCTTTTGCCTCCTGCATTCACCAGCTCTCCCTTACTTATCTCTATTATTTCAAAACTGTTAAGGTGGTGCAGGGAGTGGAAATTTATAAGGGCAATAAAACCTCAGGCTGCAACCGCTGTGGTGATGAAAAGGTGCAAATAAAGGAACATTGTAAATAACAGAGGACAGATCTATCAGCCCACAATCAGGGTGAGAGAAATGCTAATGCTAATGATTAATATTGTTTTAAGGTGTTGATGCGCAGAGATTTTCAGGAGCTGTCAAATAGTCCTGTCCCTGTAGCACATTAATCACTCTTCTGCCAGGAGGAAGATTAAGAGGAACGTGTGATTGCATTGTCAGCAAATGCAGAGATTGTTGTCAGTTTAATTATAAATATGGTTTGCAATATTAATACAATATATTAACTAATATAATAAATGGAAATGATATTAACACTAATATAATTATATTAAACTATTTTTATTATAATAATAATTTCCTGCCCCTGCAGAGAAGGAAACTGCTGCTGGACCTTGGAGAGTTAAAAAAAAAGAATATAAAAAAATTTCCCATTTTTCTTTCAAACATAATCAGTCAGATTGACAAAATAAGGAGTCAGTGAAAACCATAGTGTTTCCTACTATGTAGATATATGGATTCCCTTTCCTGGGTCAGGTCTCCAGTATCCAGATGTGAACTTCTAAAAAAGATAAATTCTGAAATCTGCCTAAATTGTATAAATCCTAGAGCTGTGACTTTTACAGCTCCTATTTGTCCATTGTAATTTAATTTTTCTGTGGGGTCCTCGGAAAACCCCCCCAACAAACCATGGATAAAAATACCCTTTTTTTAAGCCATAAATTTTAAGTGAAGGATAAGGAAGGGTTAGAGCACAGTCTTTCATTGCTGGCATAGGAGACCCAACAGCAGTGCCAGGAGGAGCTCCCCCTGTTCCTCAGGAGATCCAGCCCATCCTTGGGCTCTGTGGCACCTGTGGTATCTTTCTGTGCTGAGGGCAGAGGCTGTGTGGTGGCTGGTCCTTCAGGTGTCAGAAATGGCTTTGACTGCTGGCAAAGTCATCTGGGAGTTTTATCCTCAGAAGAGCAAGGAGTGTCCTTGGATTAACCGGAACACAAGGAAACCAAGTTGTTAAAAATGGAGCCCTTAAGTGTAAATCCCAGTGCAGTCCTGTAATGGTAGAAGTTTGCAAGCTCTGAAGGACAGATTTCAAGATTTTCTGGTGTACTGGTAAAGAACTGAGCTGAAAAGCATGTTCCAGGAGTCATATTCTTAAAACCAAACTGAGATGCTGCAACAGTTGACTTCTGTGAAAGTTTGGATCTATTGTATTAAATCCCCAGATTAAACAGTGAGTGTAGGACTCACAGAGCAGAGATGTAAATTTATACAGTGAGTATGCAGGAGGTCCTCTAACTTCTTTAAGACAGAAAATATAGACCAAGTGTTCTCCTCAAATAAATGTCTTTTAGAAAAAATAAAAAAAAAACAGAGAAAAGTAAATCTTTTCTGGGTATTGTCACAGTAATAAACTCTTTCCATTACTGTACATTTCTTCATTATTTTTGCAATATCAGTCCTATACTTGGTTTGCAAATTAACTACACATTTTTAAAACAGGTATCTCCTGATATTTTCAGTGTTTTATCATACTAAAGTTGTATCAAGCTCTTCTCACACACTGATTTTTCTGACTACTTCAAAGGCACTGGAGGTTGTCACCTATTCATGGCTCTGGAAACTGATACTTATAAAGCATCCATGATGAATTTTGGAAATTTGGTTACTGTATTTCTCCCAGCTGTATTTTTTTTCTTCTTAGGCAAAGCCATTGAGGGGATACTGTGTATTTAATTATTTGAGACTAGTTTATAATCTAGTAGACCTAATTTTCCCATATTGTGTGCTTTAGGCAACCCAGTGGGTTATATGTAAAAATATCAATCAAGTATCCCTTTTAATGTTCCTGTGTCAGAATTATTATCACCATTATTTTAATGTCTGGAGAAGACTGTTTTAATGATATAAGGCTAAGTTCCCCCTTTCAGCTATTTTAATAATAACTTTAAGCAGCATTACTCCAGATATATATAATCACTGGAAGAGCAGAACAAAACTGCTGTGAGCAGTGGTGCTAATGAATTCTTTTCCCTTATATATCTTTAAGTTTCTTTTCCTTAGTGCATCTCTCTCATCTTTTCATTGGAGTACAAAAGTTTTGGCTGTACTTCCCATATTGCCTCCTATGGTGTAGCTAATCCAGATTTAAGTCCATGAGAGCTGGCCAAGTTTACAGTTTACAGTTTATTAGTTGGCTGGTTTACAGGTCATAAATCCATGCTGGTTGGCTGCTGGGACAGTGCAATGATTACAACCAGCTTTGGCACCGATTTGGCTCTCTTCTGAAATTGGCTACTAGTTTTTAAAAAAATGTACAGGGACTTCACTACATTTGTCATCTCGATGTTTCTGTCAAATTTCACTGAGCTTTAGCCAGCAGGTCCTTGGAAGCAGGACTAACAAATGGTGAGGCAGAGGCTCAGGCAGCAGAGCACCAGTAAGTCACAGCTGCTTCAAAAAATCAGCCCGATTTCATTAATGGAAGAAACAGGAAGAGAATTAAATTTGTCCTGGGCTCCCAGGTGTTATTTTTAACTCCCATCTCACAGTCTAGTGCACATATTTTGGTATTTTTCCCTTTTTTCCTCCTTAGATAATCATATACATCTCTTTGTTCAACAGGAAAGTGCAACTAGGTGCATCTGAACTCTCCTTTGGAAATGAAATGTAGCAGTTAATTTGCAGCACTGCCAGCCTTTCCACAGCAGAATATAAAAGGACAACTACTTCAGACTAATGAAAGTGACAGTGGGGAGAGGTGCCTTTTAAACACTGCAAATTGGATGGGTGCATCAGGAGTGTAATTTTAAAGGAATCTGACAAGGTCGTTTGCAAAGAACAATCTTCTCACTTGTCCAAAGGGTTTCAGACCTCCAAAACTTGGCACTCTTGAGTTTTCAGGTTACTTTTGAAGCTGGCAGGCTGCCTAGTTAGTATAATTCTGGACTGTCATCCGAATTGTATCTTTCAGAGTTTCAGATTATCTCCTGTAGAAGTAAGTGGTGCACACCAGGTTGCTAAGGGTGGCAAACTTCAGTTCTTAAAAATTAAATTAGACGATTTTCACAAAAAGTTTCTCAAGGGAAAATTGAACTGAAATAATGTTAAAAGATATTTCCATGCAAATGTATGAATGTGTGACACTTAAACTTTTTTTAATGCTCCAAATTTAAGGTAAAATCCTTTTTGGATTCCTTTGAAATGAGGGAGTCACCAGGTAGCCCTCAGTAAAATGCTTGTGGGGAAGTGATAACGAGGGCTGTACGAGAGGCCTCTGGAGACATTCGCTGTTCTGGAAAGGTTTCCCCCACCCAACCCTGCCTAAGGGAATGCTGACTGGATTGATATGGATTTATTCAAATCCTGATATGAACAGAAAGTTCTCATAAGTAGCAGATTCATATGGATTAGGAGGAAGCTCTGGAACTTGGGATATGAAGAGCATGTCACAAGTGAAATTGGAAGAAAACAAAAAAGCAAGCAGCCATAGCAATGTGAACTGGTATAAATGGTAGGCATTTGTCACTGGGAGAAACTTCTGATCTAGGCTGACTTGTCTCCTGATAGGATAAGGGGGAATGACTTTAAACCAAATATCTAATTTAAATCTACTCTTTAGAAGAGGATAGATTCAGATTTGATATTGGGAAGAAATCCTTCACACTGAGTGTGTTGAGACAGTGGCACAGGTTGCCCAGAGAAGCTGTGGCTGCCCCACCCTTGGAAGTGTTCAAGGCCAGTTTGGATGGGGCTGTGAGCAATCTGCCTAGTGGAAGGTGTCCCTGCCCATCACAGGGGGTTGGAATGGGATGATCTTTAAGCCAAACCATTTTAAGATTCTGTGAATCTATGGTTTACATTCAGGGTCTTGAAGGCCGGAACACGCTTATATCTTTCAAAGAGCAAAAGAGAATAAAATACTGAAATAATAAATACTTGCTTGAAATGAAAAGTAAGTAAATATATAACACAGGAATAGAAGCAGGGGGAAAAGGTTTGAAGTGGTGCATCAACAGGAAAATACTCTTTTAATACAATTGTTTTCTTCTCTGCAGGGAGGTAATAATCAGTGAATGCTGTCCAAGGCACCTTTGCTCTCACTGTTTTGAGGTGCACTCTCTTATTTTAATTTTGGAATGGACTTAGATCTACTTATCCCTAAAAATATTCCCTATATTTTACAGAAGTTCCTGAAAATTAGCTGATTGTGGAAAAAAAGAAAATATATTAACAGGGGTCACAGGTTACTAGGAAGGGTCCTGAATGGATGTCTCCAAGACGAGATGTTCACAGGCAGTCCTGTGCACAGCACTCTTATTCAAGGATGCTGCTTAGACGTGTCTGTCCTACTGTTTAATAGGTTTCCTATCTTGGAAACTTATTTTCCTAGCTCCCACAGAAGAGATGGAAAGAGGTACTCACTCTACTCATGTCTCACATGACTAACAGCATTGCTGGAACAGCTCACCCAAGGAAGTTGTGAAGTTTCAATCCTTGCAGGTGTTGAAAACTTGAATGGGTGTGGCCCTCAGCCACCTGCTGCTCTAGTTGACTCTGCTCTGAACATGGGGTTGGCCCAGACATTCTCCATGAAAGAGATGCTTTCTGTCCTCAGTGACTCAGTGAATTATGGTCTGGAGTGACTACATCCACAGTAAAAAGTTCACATTTCCAAGGTTAACACTTTGGCTTCTCTCTTCAGGCTGACACAAAAATGGCTACGTGGTGACTTTTGCAGTGTAAGTATTGTGCCTAGACCATGCTGAAATCACCAAAATCTCGGCACATGCATTATCACCACCTTTATAATTCGGGGATTATCTTCTAGTGTCCATAAAAGTTTGTCAAACTTTATCTGGTGGCTAAAAGGTTGTGTATTCCTCTTGTGCACCTCAGCTGTTCCACTTTACAATCAAACCAGGGCTGACAGGTGCAGTAGGAGCTGGAGGAGGGACACAGAACACAGGAGATGCACCTACTATTAACACAGTTCTTGTGGAGAGAGTGGCTGAGTGGGGAAGAGAGTTCTCCCTATGCCCCTTTTCACAGACCAGCACAAACCACCACCCGGTAGTTAAACACAGTCGTTTATCAGCTGAAGGGAATTAGGTGATGGTGGAATGGGTGGATATAATGATGAGTTATGAGATTCAAGGCAAAAAATGTTCATTGTTTTGGGTGGCATGAAGAGGAATGTCTATGAAAGCTGGGATGAAGGTGAGCAAGGCAAAAATTGGGTTAAAGAGAAATTCCTGGAAAAAATGGAGTGCAGTTTGGTTCTAAGTGATATCTTGGGTGCAGTCACATTAATTTAACAGTTACTAGATAAGAGAGTCTTCTGTGGGAAACAATCGTGACCTGATAAGGAATTGGGCAAAGCCATCCCTGTTTCCTACAAATTCACTTTCTTTGCTCACATTCTCACTTCTAAGATTTAAGTCCTTTAGGATTTTGTGAAGAAAACAGGTCTCTCTTTACATGTATTTCCAGCTCTTTGATCTGGGAAATAGGGTCAGCTATTATGCACTGGTTATGTGAAGTATGAATTTTGATTATCAAAATTTCATAATTTTTTTCCCACAAGTTCTGTTCAAAGATATCATTTTAGGCAAGGTGGACCTCTGGCATTAATGCATTTCATCATTTTGTTAGAAGCAAAATCTCTTTAGGAGCTTTTATCTCTAAGGTCTTGCAGAGACTGAGGCACTTGACATTTAGTTTTGAGCTTCCAAATCATGATTGTTCAGAAAAATCTTGTGAGCCACAAGTGAAAATGATCTTAAGATACTGGATAAATATTTTCTATTGGTCATAGAGGTTAATATTATTGTACATATCCAATAACTACAAAAGGTCTTATTATTGACTTTACTGTTTGAGAGAGACCGTTTTTCTATTAGAAACATTTATAATTGCTTTCCTGTAATTGTCTGAGCTGAGTTACAATTGTGTCATATAATGACCTTTAAAAATGTGTCTAGAAAAGCCTGCAGCTGTTCCCTCCTTGGGTTCTCTCTACTCAGTTATATTTAAGCCAGTGTCTCTGAAAACAGGCAGTAATAAAAGGGATATTATCCTTAGCAAATATCTTAATCATGGTAAATCTCTGTTGCCCTACAAATGCCTGCACAGGGGATTAGAGTGGAGTAAGCCATTTGCTGAATATCACTGCCACCTTTCCGAGGCCATTTAAGCGTGTTTAATTTTTCAGGGTGAAACATGAAACCCACTAATACAAATGTTTGCATTTGGCCTGAATTATATCCAGACTGTAACAGTTAGAGCAGGCTTAGGACCAGATTGTGAGTGATCTGTAGGAGGCCAGTTCTGCTTGGGAGAGTGAGAGAGAAAAATTCATATTCATGGCCAGTCCCATGTCACTCTCTTATGTCACTTACACTGCCTTGCTTCTTTTCAATATTTATGTAAGGCTATTATGGGGTGAAGTACCAGCAAATATATGGATAATGCGTAGCTCTGTGTGTTTTAAATATCAATCACAGTCCTTACTGTCATCCAGTGCCTGGCAGCCATCGGTGTCTGGCTTGGGTTCATCCTGGATAAAATGGAGGTGGCAATGCTATGAAGTACAAAATACTTCCAGGGTCTTGTGTCCTCCACAGCATCACTTTCTATCTGTTTGTTTATGCAGATTTCTATCAGGTTGCCCAGAAACATGGAGACTCCCTGTTTTCCAGTGGTCACACTTAAGGGAACCTATTGTGAGTCTGAAGCACTACTGTGCATTTCATGCTTTCTTTTTTCCTTCCTATTAAGAAAGCAGTGTCTTCTCTCTGCGCCTGCCCAGGCACCTGCAGCCCTAACCAGTCTGAGAGCCTTGGGAACTGGCAGCTCCAGGAGGCATTTCCTGGGGCAGGGTTCAGTGACTGTGAGGAGACATCTGTTTCAGGTGGCACAACCCTCTCACTCCACACTGCAGTGTACCAGGAACACATCACCCACAAACTCCCCTTGTTCCCAAGGGATGTGCATTCGGCTTCACCTGCCCTGGCTGATTTCTCAAGTGTTCCATCAGGCAGCTTTCTCCATGAGCCCAGAACACAACTTCCCATAGCAGCTATAAGGGTTAGAATGGTGAATATGAGAGACAATGTTTTGTTGTTCACAGGATCATGGAATCATAGAACAGTTTGGGTTGGAAAGGACTTTAAAGACCTTCTTGTTCCAACACCCCTGCCATGGTCAGGGGCACCTTCCACTAGACCAGGTTGTTCACAGCCCTATCCAACCTGGTCTTGAACTCTTCCAGGGATGGGGCAGCCACAGATTCTCTGTTCCAGTCTTTTACTACCCTCACAGTGAATAATTTCTTCCTAATATCCAATATAAACCTGCCCTCCTCCAGCTTAAGACCATTCCCCCTTGTCCTATCACTGCATGTTCTTGCGAAAAGTCTCTCTCCACCTCTCATGTAAGCCCTTTAGGAACTGGAAGAAGTTGTTTTTAATTGTCTGGTGACTGCTGGACTGATCTTTGGCAAAGATGCTGATGTCTGTCCATCCCAGGGTTTACTGTGCTCAGTGCAATATTTTTTGTGTTTAAATCTCAGGCAAGTTTCCAAATGACAAGCCCTGACTTTGAATGGTCAGCAGAATTTAATAAATATTCTAAGGACCTTAAATGAGACCATAGGACATGTGGCTAAGTAATCAGTTATGCTTGTTAATGGGGAGATGTAGCTAATAATAACCAAATTGAAAGAGGAAATTGAGTTAGTGCCTTGTAAGAAATGAGACCTTCACAGATGACCCTCTCATTAGAAACTTCTAAATTGTTCTTTTTCTAAACTCAATCACCTATTTCATATTTCAACCACTTCAGCTGGTCACAAGTATTCTTTTCTGTGACAGTAGTTTAACATAAACTACTTACAGTTTGTTGTATTGAAGAGTTCGTGTCTTTGTGCTTCTAGTTTGAATCTGTGTTTTTTCCCTAAGGAAGAAAGAAATTCTGTTAGGTCAATAAAATTTTATTATACTCTGTTAAGTTTTCTACTGTATGGGCTAGTTAAAGCTTTGATTTAATTCCCCTCATAGAAGGAACAAAATTCCTATGGGAGATAATTACAGGTGAAGATGAAACCCCTTGGTCTGTTCAGTGCATCTTTCAGATGCTTTAATGGTGATTAGTGATGAAATACCTACATAGATAAAATCGTCATAGAGTAATTGAACTATTTGGATTAGAAAAGCCCTCTAAAATCATCAAGTCCAACCATTAACCTCACACTATCAAGTCCACCAGTGAGTCTTCACAGGTATTTGAGGTTTCTCTCTTTTTAAAAGCTTGGAAGTTGCAGTGAGCTTCTATTTCTGATCCCTGCCACTGTTTTATGCACTCAGCTCATCGTGGGTTTATTCCTGTAGGTGCTGCTGAGGGATGTCTGCTCTTTGCACACACTCTCCCATGAATGAGTGAGGTCTTAATTGTGTCTTCCTCTGGAGGGATGGACCAGAAAGTGTTTTCACATTCACTAAATATTTTAGAGGTTTGAAAGTTTCTCTGCTTAAAAACTAGGGATAAAAATTAGAAACATTCAGAGATTTTAGTAGAAAGGCTGCAGAGTGTGAAGGAAAATTATGTACTGGAATAGGGACCAAGGTTAAGCTTCTCATCTGGACTGTGAAGGTTTGGACCAGGGTTTTCACATTCCAGTTGATGCTCTCATCACCAGGTAATAGGCTATTTTGAGGGAGTTATTTTTTGACTTCAAGTAGGAATTTCTGAGTTGAACACAAGGAGTCATTTTGTTCTGAGATGTTCCTTTTAAATCAGCATGCTCCTGTTTTGGTATAATACATATTTCTCCATGCAGTTTCTTCTGAATAATTCTAATCTAAGGTAGAAATTAGCCCTTCTTTGAGATGGATTAAACCAGATGACCTCTTGAGAAATTTTCCAACCTAAATTCTTCTATGATTCAACTTGGAAAAATTACCCTCCATCTCCAATAAGGAAAAAATATTCTTGAACCTAGAGTTACAATAGAGTAAAAAATGTCACATTAAGTGCTAAATGTCATGGTCTAAAGACTTAAGTATTAATTTATAAACTACTTATTAGCCAGTGATCTCAGTTGCTGAATAATTTTATGCATATGGACTCTGCATATGTTCTCATATATACATCTGTGTGTGTGTGACATTAAACACAGAGAACTGTGTAAGGGAAGGACAAAAATCATGTCTATGCCAGTAAGTGACACAGGGCCAGGGGCAGCCCCAGGCTCTGGCTGATGCTCATGTGCTCTATGGCACAACTTTGACCTGGTACAAGTAGAGGAAAGGACTGATCATGCTTAGGATTTTACCATGGGTCACAGACTTTTCCCATTTAGCAATCTGGATGCAGCTGTGGCTACATTTCAAATGGTAAATAACACAAGCAAGTGGAAGGTCAGTCTACAGAGGCTGGGCAGGCTGAGGTATATTCCTGGCTGTGCCCTGTGTTGGCTGGGGTGTCCATAGGCATGCCACTTCAGTTTTTTGTAGTCTCTTTATGCCACTTCCATTTTCTTAGTCTCTTTGTTTCACATATGTAAATGTCTTGCTGTAAAGACTCAGCTTTTCAAAACAGTGTTTGTTTTCTGTGGTGTGTTGGCAGGCACACATGGGAAGGGCCTATTCTAGGCTGGGACCTCTAGAGGTTCCCATAATCCAAATAATGATGGTAAAGGGAAGGGAATGACATGTGATTTCTTAAGAAATGACTGTCCAGTCTCCTTGAGAGATGTAAACTGAGTGATTGTTCTCTGTGTATCAGCTTTACAAGAGAAAGAGTGCCCATTTCAAGAAGGATTTGGGGACAAGCTTTTGAATATCTGTGTTTCCAATGGGTGGGAGGAGCTTCCAAAAATAACAAATTTAGTATAGCTTCTATTGTATCTGATATGGAAGAATTGCTGTGAAAAAAAAGGCATGGAGCATGATTATATTTGCATTTGAGCTGCTGAGATATAGAATAAATTCTTGGCACATAAAGGGCTACTCCATGGGTGAGATAGGTTCCCAAAGATTGGCTTTTACCCCTCCTAGCTTGTAGAAACCACTCAAATGCCATGCCTCCTCACTTCGCTGTCTGCAAAATGAAATTATTGGCTATTTAACAGAATTGACATGTGCTTGGTTAAAATATGTTCATTAAATGTGCTGATAATGCAGGAGAGGGAACGTGTAATGGGAGAGATGGGTGCTCCTGTAGCAAATGCAGTGCTCAGGCTGGGGTTGTGCTCAGGCTGGGGTTGTGCTCAGGCTGGGGTTGTGCTGGGAGCTGATGTGCCCCCCTGGGCCCAGAATCACTTCTACCTCTGCCGTGCTCGCCCCATGGGGAGGTGAGAGGGTCCCTCCTTGCTGGGAGCCCACCTCTGGATCAGCTGAGTAATTAAGTGTTTGTTTCCTTCCAGATGACAACAAGAGTAAAGTAGCCTGTGAAGATGACAAGCTGAGGCTGAGCTGTAAGAAGAGCATGGTGATAGCCATTTACTCTGCTGTCTTTGGGAGGACACAAGGAGGCAGCCTGGAGTGCCCGTACCAAAACCTGGGGATGCCCATGATTGGTAAGCAGGGGAATGGCTTGATGACATGCTGAGGAGGGCAGGGTGATTTAATTTACTGTCATCACAGCAGAGCTTTCACAGATCCCAGTTAGAAAAGCAGGACTGGGACATACAACCTGCCTTGGTGGTGGTCCTGATGTGTGGTACCTTGTCAACCAGCAGTGAGCTTCATCATGAGCACCAAACTGAGCTGCAGCTGTATGTCCTACCTGAGTTACCAAGCCACAGGCTTTTCACAGATCATCTGATTATATGACTGAAGGGGCTTGAATTTCTTGTTCAATTTTCTATCTTTGTGGTGGTTCATACACTGAACCTCTGCCTGCAATATGGAGGAGATATTATCTGGGGATGTCATGTACCATCTGCAGCCACTGAAGCCTTGACATTGCATTTAAACTTTTACTGAAGTTAAAGCAAGGGAGCAAATTCAAAAAGCGAGTTGTTAAGTTTCATCATGTTATGGTTGGCTTACAGTACCTTTGAGTATGTTCTTTACTGTCAGACTATCAGAGTCTCTTACAGTCATGAGTTAAAGATAAATAATTGAAAACTGGAACTGTCTGTTCTTGAACCAATGTGAAATGACTTTGAATATTTCAGGCTGTGGCAGAGAGAGCAACAGTCACAGTACAAAATCCTGTCCTCAGCATTCCTCATAATTCTTCTCTGCAAACCTGAGAGGGAATTAACTTGTTTCCCAAAGGAATTGCCTCCAGAGAGGGAAAAGTTTCAGAGGAGACTGCGCAGGGAAGCTTGACCTGGTGCTATTGCCTGTGCTGGGATCTGCTCAGCTGTACCTGGGGATCTTTGGCTTCACAGCTGCTGACCCAATGCCCTTAAGGAGTTTAATGTTATTCAGATGGAAGCATGTCAAGGGAGTGCTTGGAAATATGATATGCAGATGATGGGTGTCAGTAGAAACCCACAGGTGGAATGAGGCCAGTCAGGTTATTTGTGCAGCGTGGTGAGTGTCTTACTTCTGTAGCTCTGAAAGTCTGAGCACTTGCAGCACAGCTGGGTAGTGCAGGGTCTCCTACCCAGTCCCATGGGTGAGATGCGTGACAGCAGAGCCAACATCCTGCAAAAAGTTATCTTCTGTATCCTGAAGTGACCAGCATTCCTAGATGTGCTCCTGTAGTCCCACAGTTGCCAGGTAGCAGAAGCCAAAACAAATGTGTGTGGCAGGTTAGCCTGGATCTCTTTGGTGTAGTGTTTGGGATGGTCTGGTTGTGTGCACTGGTTGCTGTGGTTGTTGGGCTGCTGTGTGAGAACTTGCCAAGTCAGTGAAACAGGATGGGTTTCTGGAGCAGACCTGAGCACCCCACTCCATTGTCCTCGCTGAGAGAGCAGGAACAGTCACATAGCAGGGACAAGGCACTAGCACCTGTGACCTCAGAGTGAAACAAAACTCTACATGAAGCCACAAAAGGTAAAGTTTTCCTCTTCTTTGCCCAGCTGCAAAGTCATGAAACTTGTACTGGTGAGAGCGGGGTATGTGGCACCAGAAAATGGGACGGGAAGCACAAGCAGGGAGAACAAGCAGTGGGGTCTGACATCAGGGCTGTGCGTGCTGTAGGATCTCCAGCGCCTCTATGCCCTGCTGTTCTCAAACTGGCCTTGTGAGCTCTACAGATCGTGATGTTTGCCCAAGGAAATGAGGTGTCAGATCCTAGAGTGGAGCACAGTTTGCTGTTGGGATGAGGCAGGGCCTTCCTCCAGTGTCAGCTCCTAAATGAAACTACTTACATGAGCAGGCTCAGTACAAGACAGTGTCACGCCAAGTTAGGGGTGGGAATGCTGAGGAGGCCTTATGCTAAAATCCAGCTCAAGGTTTTAAGATGTGAATTGATGCAAAAAATGACAGAGTTGTTGGACAGGAGAAAATATCCACATATTTGGAATTGCTGGGGTCTCAAGTATCTTAAGTCAGTCTGGCACTCCTGGGTGCTGTGGGAGTGGGTATATCCTGCCTGCATAACAGCAAAGGGAGTCTGGGAAGGGTGTCTGGAACATCTGCTGGCTGCATGCCCTGCAGGGCTGAGGAGGAGATGTGAGGAACTCACCATGGAGCAGTGACTTCCCCAGGCTTTCCCATGCATTTGGGCACTGTGTGTGTAGGGTGAAAGATAGACTATAGCTGCTGATGTTGATGTTTGCTTGCATGCTGATGCATGCTGAAATCCTGAGCAAACTGGGGGGGTGAGCTTAACTAAAAGAAAATTGGGGGTGAGCAGGTGGTCATCCCCAACTCACCATGCTCCAACCCTTAATCCCAGTTGTGTTTGGGAGAGGTTGTTCAGGTTTCTTCAGCTACAGCTCACTGATCTCCTTGGCATAAGGCAATTTCTGCTTATCACGACCTTCCCTTCATCTATCCGTGTGAGCTGACCCAATGGCACAGAGCTCCAGCCATGCAGGGATGGGAAGGTGAGTTGTGGCTGTAGTTAGCGTTTCTCTTGGCCCTTCAGGAGAAACTGCTGTAGGATCCTTCTAGAACCCAAGTCAGAGAAAAGCATATTCACACTGTGCTTCCCCATGGCACCCTGCAAACCTCCTGTTCTGCCTCCGCTTACAGCAGTGATGGGAGCAGGCAGTGCTCCACTGATTGTGGGAGCAGCTCTCAGGGGGCCCCTGCCTGCTCCAGAAACTGTGCTCCTCTCACGGGCCTGCCTAGCCCAGCAGGCAACTCTGTTCCTTCAGGAGCAGGTGGAAACATCACAATTTGTAAATCAAAGATTTTGCTAGCTGGAGAACATTTCCCTGCACGTTTCCACGGCCCTGCAATGTTGTGAGGGCTGCTCCGTGGCAGCCTTTGAACCCAGACATTCACAACAAGATGATCTTACAAACATGACCGTATGAGTCAGACTTTGCAGCAACATCCAGTTCCTGTAAGGCAGAACCCAGCTATCTTCTGTACATGGGAGATTTATTCTGTTTGAATTTCCTGGGCCTGATGATTTGTGTCAAGTTTGAGCCTTGGCAAAGGACCTTTTGCTGGGAAATAAGCCCTGCACAAGTTCGCAGTGATTATTTATATCCACGCAGCCTGAGCTACTTGATAAGTGAAGAAGTCATACTTGCTCCAAAAGTGGTGAAGATTATATTTTCTTCCTCTCCTAATGAAAAACAGTTCAGAAAATTTGATTCTATTTTTCTTTCTGTGAACAAAATGCACATTTGGGTTGAATTTAGAGATCTACAGCCTCTACAGGTAATGCCTTTAAAGAACTGAGGTCTAAGACAAGGAGGAGAGGTAGCCTTGATAGAGCATTTCATATGTAAAGTAAACCAATTCAATTTGTGTTGTTTCTGCCTTGAAAAACAAGGCTTTGCACTCCTATAGAAGTGTTGAAGAGATAAAGTCCACTAGCAGTGAATTTCCAGGATTCTCCCTTAGGTGCTAAGGTGGTTTCTGAAGTATCCTGGTGTTACAATCCTTTTAGCCCAGCTATTGCTGTGCTGCTTTTGGGTAATGAAAGATCCCCAAGCCACCCTTTTCATGCCATGCCATGCCATGCCATGCCATGCCATGCCATGCCATGCCATGCCATGCCATGCCATGCCAGACACATGCTTTCTCTTTGTCTAATGTCTATGTGAATGTGCTTAGCATCTGTGAAGAGAAAGTTATGGTGAAGGACTCCATCCTACCCCTGTCACATTAAAGGGAAAATCTGTCAGGATCCTCTTTTAACTGCGAACATGCTGAAACTTGTGTCTCTGACCATAATGGGAAACCCCTGCAAACAGCTGGACCCCTCCTTGAATGCCTTGGGAACTCTGAAAAGCTCCTAAAAGAATTTGACCTTATTTGTAACTCTCTTAATAAAGGCTCCACTTTGCTGCCAGCATGTGCAGAGAGCATGCACAGAGCATGGGGAGGTCTCTGGGGAAAGGGCTATTTACAAGCAATGAACCATTAATATCCCTCAGCCAAGTGAGCCCTTTGCCCCTTTTTCCTGCTGTTTACAGCTGCCTCTGCCTGCATCTCCAACTGGCTTGTTTATTCCAGGAGAAGCAATTTAAAAAATGGCCTTTTCCTACATGCATCAGAGTGCAAGGTAGTGATCTAATTAGGAGACTGAGGAGGAAGAACTAGGATGTAAAATGATTACCCTTTTTATTGCTTAGTGGAGCAATATCTTTGGTCATATTCAGGACACTCAACTTGCTCACATTATTCATTTTTACAGTAGCCCCCCACCTCCCAAAGCACAGAGAGTGAGATGGATGTGTTCAGCTGACCTCTAACATAGGATGCAGGACTCCTTCTAAAGCCCCTGTCTTTCTCCATCACATATACAAAAAGCCCAAAGCAATTTAATTGCTCATCCTGGGTAGAAGGAATATGAGCTTGGTTTTTGAGTTGGTGCAATATCATGGGAACCCTGACTCCTCAGCCTTGCTCTGGGTCCTGGCATGTGGGTTAAGCTGAGTACTCTGCTGAGAGTGAAATGTCCTTGTCACTTAACATACAAGCTCTGTCCTGTGCCTCTGTAAAAGGGAAAAATTGATGTGTTTACAAAGCCCTGAGAAAATTTAGATGGTCAGTGGCACTCTCTAACTCCTGGGATCTGATAATGGAAGAACAGAGGAAGTTCAGCAAATTAGCCAGTGCTTTAGGTGCTCATTCTCTGACATTTTAATGCAGTGACAGAAGGTGATCCAACCCAGTTTGTTTTGATTTCCTCCTCTTAATGCAGATGTATATAAGACTTGCAGCAGAGTTATATAAATATTTATTACATCATATAAATAATGGACCCTTATAGTTTGTTTATCTGTGATCAGATCTAGCATGTGAATGAATATGAAATACATGCAGTAAAAAATCCATTTTATTCCATGGTACATGTTCCTGCTAGCACAAGAGATGGCTTTAAGAAACTGCTGCCCCTCCAGCTGTGCATTTCTGGAAACTGCTGTCCCTCCAGCGGTGCACTTCTGTCTCGTGCTTCACCATCCATGACCATTTTCCATCCCATTTCCATCAGCACAAAGTTGTGGCTGTGCTCTAATCCTGGTCTTAAGTCAAATGCTTAAAAATAAAATGTCCCTAAAATGTGGAGTTGGTCCAATGAGGAGTAGTAACCCCTGGCACTATGGGGGAAGCAGAGGGTGGCAGGGACTGTGGGAAGAGATGGGATGGCTATCCATGGAAATCTGCGCTGCTCAGACAATGCCATGTAGCAAGGCCAACCTTCAGTGGATCCAAGTGGCTGAAACACTCTCGTGCTTCTTTCTGGTTTCCCTGTCTGGCTTTTAAAGCAGCTGCAGGGCTGGGTCTGTGGGATGAGCAGCAGTTGCAGGGGTCAGACCCTGTTGTTCTTCTCTACAGAGCACACCGGCTTCCAAAGCACCCCTCCTGTAGGTGTGACTGTGCATGCTTCGTTTACATTCAGGGCAGAAACTACTTTATTATGTATATAGCTCCTGATTAAAAACATGTTTTTAGAGGCCAATCTGTTTGTATGCAATAAAACCCACAAGTATCCAAATCTGAAGGCTAAATAAATATCAGTTGCTGTTTAATTCACATATCATACCTTATTAAATTTAAATTGAAATTCAGTTCCCATTTAGAACGCTGAGTTAAAGTGGGACAAAGCCTGCTTTCAGAAAGCTGTTCTTCAATTTTAGATACTTTATGTGTTTCACTTTTTGTCTCAAAACACCAGGAGGTAATTAAGATCACTTTACAGCTGTTTCTAGAAAACTCCAACTATTGTTGGATTCCATAGAGCCATAAAAATGATTTATATGAAGTTGTTTTTATATGCACACAATAGCTATTTTTTTTTTTTAATGAAAAAGTCCATTCAAATGTGAGTCTGGACAAGATCTTTCTCTAAACCAAGGTTCAAGTTGGTTTTGAAATGCCGTTTACAGTGGAGTATGACCCCATGCAGTGATTGTAATTAAAAATTCTGAAACTAGTAATTTAAATAGTACTAGCAGGCTCTGTGGTGTTATTGGTGTTATACTTGAAGAAGTAAAGTGAGTATTTGTATCAGTAACATCAACTTCTTTAGTGGCTGATGTTATAAAAGATGCCTATTGCCCAACTATTACTTGATAGCAAACCCAAAATATCCTAAATATAAAAAGGCAGAATTTAAGAGATTTAAATCTGTAGCATCTCACTTTGTTCCCATGGAATTGCTCTGAATGAAAACCAGTGTAACTTGTTCAAAACTGTTAAAGTTCCTCTTAAAATAATTCAGATGTCACTCAAGAATATTGCAAAATTGCCATGCTGCCGAATTCTGAACCCGAGTAACAAAGGTAATGTGAAACCTGTGAGTTTGCAGGCATACCATGCTTTATTTTAGGAACCAGGGGCAAGAAGTGACTTGCAGGCTGTGTCAGCTGGGTAATCTCTTTAGAAAATGGGCCAGTCCTGCAGCTTCTGAAGTTCACACCTTGCTTCAGCCTAGGTCTAGGCACTTGTTGACTATCCCCATGTTCAGCAGAAGACTTTTTTTGGGCTTTAACGAAGGAAGGAGAAATTAACTGAAGGACTTCACAGAGCAGTAAATGCATTGAAAGCACCATCCCTATCACATACTGAGTGATGCTAAAGCTGCTAACCTTTTTGTTTCTTATCTTGGATGCCTTACAGCCCACAATCAACTCTGCTGCAAACTAAATAATAACATTTTACTGTCATTGCCATACCAAAACTTCTTTGTTCTCTGAGACTTCTTGTAGCCATGTTTGAAGCTGTCATTGGATCCTCATTTCATCCCCCAAACCCACCCAAGAAATGTTATTAATTTGCTCAACTTTACACATTCTGAGTCAGTCCCTGCAAAACTGGAGGCTCATATATTTTATGAGTTCTGGTTCCAAATACAAGGGTGATAAGATGATTTAAGTTCATATTAATAAACCAAGTGTTTCTAAATGTAACTATAGGATTTGTAATTAAACCTGTAATTGATCCTTCAGTTGCAGTCTCTAAATGTGATTGGTTTCTTTTAAGATAATTTTCTCTTTTTTGGCCAGCTGCTGAAGTTTCCAAAGTTTTATGAACTGTATGGTGACTAATTTTTCTCTTTTTCTGAAAAACATACTTTTGTAATGTAAAGTTGGCCTTCTTTGCACATCCTTCTAATGCTTGGATATATATTTCCTTTCTAGTTGTTTTCAGTGACATTATGCATACATTCTATACCAACATGAAATTCTCTGCTGCTATTCATAATAATGATGTTGACCATTTATCATTTTACAAATACCAGTGGGAACTTCACCTTTTAATTTTTAATTGTTTTGGGTTTCTGTCCTGAGCTTCTCCTGTGTATGCAAATATACTTCTGTATCTTTTTTGTTTAAGGGCAGCCTTTGGTTTCTATTAACTGAACTTCACATTGGTTTGTCTTAAAGATACTTAAGTATTTGTAGTTTGGATTTTTTTCCCTCTTGTCTTGTGGATCTAGACCCAACTCACTTCTTGTGTCCTCTACAGGAGCTTGTGTACCATGGCAGGGAGGAGAAATGCAGTGTATTTCAGTTGCCCCCAAATGAAACTGTGTGACAGCTTTACACTGGGAAAGAAATTACCTCCCAGGGCTGCTAACTGAGAGAGAAAGTGGACAAAATCTGTCTTTATTAACAGTCTTCTGCACTGGCTTTTAAAGAGAACATCAAACTTAATGGGCATGGGCTAAGTTGAAAGTGCCCGGGGTTTGATATACGGCACACAGTGCAGGAGGACTCATTGATATTCTGTGAAGACATCCTTCACAGGCTGCTGGATGGCTAATTTTGGTTGAAGCAGAGGCTTAGGCACCTCTTGAAGCTGCTCCTTTATGAAGGAGCTGACGTTTGTATCAACCACAGCTAATAGAACATCTTTAAAATGAAACATCTTTAATTGCCCAAAACCAGGAGAGCTTCCTTCCACCCTGCTTGTGATAGAGGTTATTTTGCATGTTGAGGCAGTCACTCCTAGGTAAAACATGAAGGAATTTAGCCAGTTGCCTCACCTGTAAGGTTGGAGTTACATCCTGCTTGTGTCGTTTTTGCCATTCCATTGAAATTTGCTTTCTCTTTTGGCAGACGAGTGGATAACCACAGCACTGATTCAGACATCTGTCAGCTTTCTTTGCAGGAAATAAATTTCTCCTCTCTTAGCTAATTGACTCCTTCCATCTTTCATTCTGTCCTCTTAGATTCATAGCAGTAAGTAACTTTTTCTCTTTTGTTCTTGAGCAGGAAATCAGGCTGTTTTGGATAAAAATCCTGTCCTCTGCTTGGGAGGATTGTCCACCTAGAGCTTTGTTTGTAAATTGCCTCCCTCAAGTGAAAACTTATCTTAAGTTGATCCTTTCACCAGGTCCTCAAAAGACAGCAAAGAAAGCTAGGGTTCTATTGATGGTTTAAATTCAAGATGTGGGTCTGCTCCTGATGCCTTTACACTGAGCCAAAGCATCCCACAAAATTTGTCTCTTGATCAGGTACCACCAGTCCTGTTCCAGCTCCTAATCACTTACTTTGTATGTACTGCTGGAAATAGAATTTTAAGTAGCGATGCTTTTTCTGAAGCCTTTAATTGTGGCCAATCATTTGGTCCTTTTAACACTTCAAGGTCTTATAGTTTGTTGGCTGAAAAAAAGTGGAATGAGTGCTCCATCTTTCTTGAAAATTCACACACTCGGAGAGTCTGACTTATCCTCCTATGAGTGGGTGGAATTTTTCCTCAGGCACCATTTTTCTTGCTTTTTGAAGTGCATGCATATTAATATTGGGTTGAGCTCCATGCCCTGCTGCCTCTCCAGATCCATGGACAGCCTTTGGAAAGCCACTACCTGGCAGCTTTACAGCATGCTAACACATTCACCTGTCCAGCTGTGCGTGCTCCTGCTCGCTCTGGGCAGCTTGTCTCACCTGTGTAGGAACCCACCTTTGCAGGCTCAGTGTGGCTGTGCCAGGTGAGTCTGATCCTGAGCAGAAAAACAGATGAACAGATGTCCTCAAACATCTGCAGTATGCCCAACTTCATTATGGGATTAGTCACTCTTCTCAAAACTCAGTGTTTAAATCTGTTTGTGGATCCATCTGTGATGGCTGCTGCCTTGGAAGAGGCTCCACTCTCCACCAGAGCACCTAAGAGTTACCAAAATGCAAAAAGTTAAAGAGTTTGGACACATTCTTTCAAACCTAGATAGGTTTTGCAATCAAAAGCAGCAATGGCTCAGATTTCAGATTTGGATGTGTCACCCTTACTGGAGAAAAACATGTAACACTGAGTAACCAAAATTAAGGATCTAATTAATAGGCATTGGCTCCAGTTTCTTTTTTTTTTTTTTTTCACCAGGAAGAGGTAATAAAGAAATAGTCATGCTGGGAAGCAGCCTTGGACTGACTAAAACCCATTCATTGTGGTGAGCTTGATGATATGGACATTACATCACTGAGACCAATTCCAGTTTTAAAGCCAACGCTGTCTGCAAGCTGCAGCTGGTAAAATCCTCCATCCTGGCTTTGTTGCCCTGATTTGGGTTTTCACCCTGACAGAGGCTGGGGTGATGGAATAGATCAAGGAGTCATATCATACAACTGGTAAGATGAATTACCCACTGAAGGCTTAGACTAAGGGTTGTGAAATCAAACTGACCTGCAAAGTGGTCTGCTTTTGGGAAGGGATCCTGGAAAGGGAATTCACCTTGCACAAGAAGCAAGGCTGGAGGGAAGTGCAGCTTCTAGAAAGTGGGGTCAGCAGTGAAGAGAAGAAAGCAAGCTAATCCCACTCCCCCCACAGCCCCAACTTTAGCTGAAAATACCATCTTCAAAAAGCACAGCTGATACCTTTAAATACTTTCACATGTGAAAGTTTCACCATAGCCAGGATTCGTATTTGCTCTCTGGCAGTCTACTGAAGCAATCCAAGACTAATGAAAACCAAGGGTAACTCTGGCCCGACCTCTCCAAGAGGGCTCTCTATCATCTCTGAGGTCTTAAAGCAGTTTTTATTGCCTTACCATGGAATTTGAGCTTTGTGGACTTTAAGAGGTTCTCGGCAGGGGCCTGGCTCTGCTTAGCAGTACTTACCTCAGACTTAGTGATATGATGTTGGCATTTGTGAGCATCCTTCCCACATCTCTGACACATGGGATCACTTGTTTTTCACTGGTGCCAGGGTGGTATCTCATAAAACATTTGGAATTTGCATTTAGCAAGCAAACAAGCAGCAGAAGAAAGGAAATCACATAATGTGAAATCCTTAAGGTTGGAAAAGACCTCTAAGATAATGCATTGAGTCCAACAGTAATGTTGCCCTGGATGAGCATGACATCTGGTACAATAAGTGCCATGTCTAGTCTCCCGCTTCTGAAGACCTGGAAAAAATTGCTTTAGCCAGCTGAAGGGGACCAGAGCCCAACTCTGCTGCACCACATTGCTGGGCTTGGCTTCCCTGGATCGTTTTGGCAGGCTAACTGCATGATTCATGGATAAAACCTGTCTGTTTTCTTGCCACTCTGACCTCTGAAGATGAGCACCTGGAGGGGAACACTTCTGACCTGGAATCACCTTCTGAAGAGGTACTAACATAATTGTAGCTTTTACTTCCACAAGCTCCCCAAGGACTTATTTAGTTACCTACATGCACTTAATAACATCCAACGGGAGTGAAGTTCACTGTTTTTATAAGCCTGAGACACATGGGTAAAAGAAAATACCATGTTGTCCCTTCTGGATCTCTGAATGACATGGGGGTGACTGTGATTTATGAGGGTGCTGCAGTCTCATCTGTCACTCAGCCATCTCTCAGATGTACTAGTGACATCTCCAGTGCAGTGCAGTGAGGGAGTAAAGATGCTTGAATATGACATTTTGGCAGCCAGCTAAATGAACACCTTATCACAAACCCTTCGAAGGTCGTAAGGAAGATGGTCCCATTTGGAGGTTTTGAATGCTGTTCTTATATTTTCCAGTTCAATGTGCTGTGTGGAGGATGAACATGTTGACAGACCAAGAAACCCAAGACCGGAGACAAAGCTAATTTCAGTGTTGGTGCAGTCCTCCCTCAAAACACTGCAGACTGCTTGCCCTGGCCTTTATGGGAATGCACAAGGCATTTTTGCTTAGAAATTGTGTGGAGGCAAAACCAGGGAAAATTCCCTGTTGTGAGCAAAAGGAAATGTTTGGAGTGAATACTTGGTCAGAATTTGTGCCTAGACCCCTTTTTTTTGGGGATGGGGGGGGCTAGAAAAATATGACTGTTTCCAAGATAATGGCTCAGGTCTTACCATGGGGAAAATGAGAAGAGTGTTTGGATTTACCATGTGGGAGCCTGTTGTTGCAGTCGAGTTTAGCTGGATATGGGTGCCTCAGATGACTTTCTGCCACTCCTGCATTCACCAGATTTTGGTGTTTTTTAGGGTCTGGAGGTCAGGGAAAACACTAAGACTTGTGACCGTTTGCAGCAAGAGCCAAGGAAATGGAACACTACAAGCAACCTCCACTGTGCTATATTGAAGCCACACTGGCAGCCACTTAAAAGCAGTCAGATTGCTTGAAATCTTCAGTAGTGACCTGGATAATGGGACAGAGTTTGAAGTGGTACCAAACTGGGCAGGACAGTTGTTACAGCTTAACTGGAATACTGAACTGTCCAGTTTGGGGCTCTCCAGATAAAGAGAGATGTTGAAAAACTGGAGCAAGTCTAGCGAAACTCCACCAAGCTGGTCAGGGGCCTGGAGCATACAGCATGTGGGAGAATGCTGAAGGACATGGGGTAGTTCAGTCTCCAGAAGAGAAAGCTCAGGGTGGGATCTTATTTCTGTTTTTCACTAAGGAATAAGTGGTTCTACAGAAGATTCTTCCTGGAAATGCACAGAAGAAAACAGCAGATGAACACCAAAAGCAATGAACTCGAGTTGCAGCAATAGAAACCTGATTACATACAAGGAAAAATTTCTTCACCTGGAGAAGGGCTTAGCCCAGGATCAAGTGTTCAAGCAGTCTGGGAAATGTTTCTCTGTGGAGATTTTCTAAACTTGTCTGGGTGAATTCCTGAGCAACCGGATGTAACATCAAAGCTGGCTGTTCTTTGGGCAGGAGGTTGGAGTGGATAGGCTCCAGATACTGCTTTCAGCTAAATTGTGGGTTGGTTTATGTGCCACAGTCCCAGCAGGTGATGTTTCCCCCTGGATAAATTTTTCATCCTATGGTTTGCAAAAAGTCCATGTAAAAGAGGCTTTTACAATCTTGGTGCCCTGCTTTCTGTAGAAGGGGTTTTCATCTTCACCTGTAATTGAAGCATACTGGGTCCCTTCTGCTCTTCTGCTCATTTTGGGTGGTGCAGGTTGAGCTGGAGCATCCTGGCAGTTGGAGAGTTGAGGAGTTCACTGCTGATATTTGTGAATATGGGGCCTGGTGTCTTGCCAAAGAAGTTGAGTATGTAGGGTCACATGTATACTGATAAATGAATAATACCAGGGGCACAGGTACTGGAAATAGATCTGTAGTGTGAAGTTGTAGCATGGTCCTTGGCATGGTTTGTTGCCTTGGCCCAGATAACTCTCATGGGCAGTCCAGAAAATCACAGAATTCTGGAATGGTTTGGGTTGGAAGGGTCCTTATAGATCATCTTGTTCCAATCCCCCTACCATTGGCAAAGACACCTTCCACTAGACCAAGTTGCTCAAAGCCCCATCCAACCTGGCCTTGAACATTGCTAGAGATGGTTTGAGGTTGGTTGTAAGACAAGGACTGGGTATCATCACTCTGATCTGGAGAGTAAGAGTGTTTAATAGCATGGTTGTGGGTTGTGCCATCATAGCTGGCCTCAGGGCTAGAGATGGTCCAGGGTAAATTTTCATTTACCAGTGAATGTGTACCCAAACAGTTCAGGCTGGACCTGGGCACTGCTAAAATGCTAAGAAGATTGCAGTGTTAGGACCTTTTCTGGCAGATGGATCTAACAAAAAGCTACCTCAAGCTGTCTGGGTATCTTGGGCTGTGTGGAAAAGGCTCCTACAACTCAAGCTATATCTGCATTTGTTGTTGGGTTGGTGAAGAGTCTAGAGCAGGGTCCCACAGCTCCCTCTGGGCAGTATGACATGTTATTTTCTGTGGGTATCATGAACAGGGCTGGGAAAATAAATGCAGCTACCACCTGAAAAAGTTAACATTGGGATTGTGCTCACCTACCATGGGCACATCAGCTGGTCTGTATTGGGTACAGAGAGACACTCTGCTGCCTGGCCCTGTGGTAGCTGACCTCATGTCCATGCAACTAAACCCTCCACCACATACTACTGCTCTTCCAGCCAAAATACAGTGGGGGCCTTCTGCAAATGGACTGTTAGTACTAGCCCTGTTATATCTCAGGCTGTGTTACCTGCTTGAGGTAATGTTAGTTGGCAAAATCATTCTAACAGGGCAGCACTGAAAGGGAATAAAGGTATGTCCATAATTTAGCCCCCTTTGGCTTCCTTATACAGATGCTGCTAAAGTCAGTTTGGATGGAGATCATGGCCTGCTCAGAGCTGCATGGGAGGAGGGAGGCCATCAACACTAGGAAGTGACTGGTGATGGCTAGAAAAGCTGTCAATGTTAGTGTGAGGGTATATGGCAAATAAAGCTCTTAGAAGCATTTTCAGTGTGCTGCATCTACAGCTTTTGCACCTGAAGAGTCAATTCAATCTGTTAAGGTGGAAAGCAGAGTCTGTAGTTAGTGTGTACATATTCCTGCATGAGGAATGTCCCAAAGGCTGCCCATCTCTGGGGTTGGATGCAAAAGCCTTGTTGTGCCTCTCACAGAACCAGTAATGGGTAATCCCCCACACTCCCATGGACACAGTATGGTCCTGTGCCAGAGGGTGAGGCCCCTGAGCAGACAGCTCTGGGATGTTCTCTGTTCTGTGTGAGAACAATAACAAATAAAAAGAATAGGCACCCTCCATGAAATCCTCTGCAGTGCTTAGATTTGATGACTTTCTCTAACTGGACATTCACAAAAAGACAATGAATCAGGATTGCTGCATGCCAGATGTTTCCACTCGAACCTCTGACACTCACTGGATCAGAAATCCCCTAAGGAAGTTTGATGGAGCCTTCTTCTTTTGTCATTTGCAGCATGTGAAATAAAATGCTGCCTTTGATTTGAGAAGAAGACATGATACCCTCTAGGCTTGTTTTTTTCAGTGGCTTTCCTGTGTCTCTCATGGCTTTTATTGTTCTGCTGGTTCTAGCACTCAGTAACTTTTGAGGTCCATTTTCCCTTTCCCTGCCTCCTAATTAGTGACCTAAAGGGGTTTGTATTCCATTCTCTATAGCTGTCCCATTCCTTTTAGCAACAATTCAATGTTGAAGAAATGTCTCCTTGAGAGCTTCCCCCTGAGTTTGGTCCTGGCTGGACAGTAAAAGCAAACTGTCAGTCTTGCACTTAAAAGCTCAAGACTTTATCTGTGCAAATCTCATCCTAGGTGAGAAAACAGACAAAGCCACCTGATAGAGAAAAATACTTGGGAAAACGGTTGCTTTTGGAACTTCCCATATTCTAAATTTCTGATATGAGAAATGTTTCTGCTTGCATGGAATGAATGTGATTAAAACAGTATTTCTACTTAGATGATAATATTATAATTATTACACCTAAAAGCAGACACTGATCACCTTTGTCTTCAGCAGGGGCCAGAGAGCGGGACTTGAGGCACCTCTTGTGGTTGTTACAAAGACAAAATATTTTTTATTCTCAACCTTATTTCTATGGATGTGTGGGGGTTTTTGATTCTTCAGTGTTCTTTCAATTTATTAGAGGTGTGTTAGAGTCAGATACACCTTCTCATGTGAACACAAAGACTTTGAAATATAGAAATCTTGTATATGCTCTCACAGTCTGCGCCTGGTAAAATATTTTTAGGTAATTTCTGTTGTGAATGGACAAATATTCATGGATAGGTATTGTTTTTCCTTTTAGAGTGTCAGTCATCTACTGCTCTCCAGCTCATGATCAAGCGCTGTCACGGGAAAAGAAGCTGCAGCATATATGCCAGCACCTATGAATTTGGAGATCCTTGTTACCCAGGCATCCAAAAGCATCTTAATGTCATCTACACCTGTGGTAAGTTACAAAATTCTCTTACTTCAACTCTCACCGGGGTCTATGTTTGTTCAACAGCGGTGTGTGGAGAACAACAAGACTTAAAAAGTTGTTCAACTTCCAGTTGGCACAGGGTGATTCTTATTTGGTCAACACTCAAAAGCTTTGGCTCACTAGAGTGGTTTAATTCTGTCACTCTTTGTAATCATTGGCTTGATAGAAAAAAGAAAAAAATGTGGAAGTGGTATTTTATCAACCTATTTGGCTGCTTGTGCAAGGCAGGAAAATCTGGTGGTGAGGTTAATCCGCTCAGTGGATGTTTACACACTATATGTTGGCATCCTGCAGCAAAGCTGTGGTTATCAGTAGGCTCCTTATTACTTTGTTCTGTATTTATTTCATTTTGTACCCTAGAATCAGGCGATTACCAATCCGTACCCATCCACTGCATTAGTAGGAAATCATTCCCAAAATCTTCAGGTAAACATCACAACAATTTTCTAACAAAATAGTGTTATTTACAAAAAAATAAACAAACAGTTGGAGCTTTCAGTTGGGAGCTTAAGTCATAACATTGAGCAGACACTGTGCTTTTACCTGACTAGTCATCTTATTTTGCAACAGATTTAAAATTGTTCCTGACCGAGTCCTGTAGTACAAAAACAACATCTGTCTTCTTACTGTGATGACATTTTGGTCATTTGTAGCTGGCATATTTGAAAATATTTCATTCAGGGTTGTGCTTACATAGTTGTTGCTAGGCTTAGCTCACTCTCTCTCTCTGTGTGTTCCTTTCTGCAACCATCTGGAAGTGGAAATTTTGGTGCTGTACTGAATGTGCTGAGCAGGCAGTGGTACATGTAGTAAAGGAGAAGCTCTCTGTGCCCTCAGACAACAGTGGCTCTGTGGGTCACTCTGTGTGTGTGCAACTGCAGGGTGCAGAGTGTGACAGAAAGTATTTGAGTGGAGTCACTGTGACATTTTGTGTAGTGGCTACAGCATGGTGGATGTGCAGCACCCTGAGGAGCAGAGACATTGATGCAGGAGCATCAGGCTCTGAGCTCGTCTGGCTGTTGTTTCATATGGCAGGAGTGGCAGGAGGGTTGGGTTCTGTTTGCAGTGATGAAGTGAGAAGTAGCAAGGCTATCTATGCAAAGCCCTCTGAATTTTCTATTTTTATATCACTTTTCTCATAAAAAGACTGGAGAGAAACTTATCCTCAAAGGGATTTGAAGGCAATGTAGCAGGAAAAACAGGAGCTCCATCCCTCAAAAATCCAGGGAAAACAAACAGAGCCCCATGATATATTTCCAAGAGGATTTATGCTTCAAAGGCCTCCACAGGCTTATTCTGGCATTGTGGTCCTGGTCTCAAAGTCCACTACAAAAGGCACTAATGATCTCTTAATCTGACCTTAACTCTGTAGTCCAAGCCTAACTGCATCAGGAAATGAGTCATGCTTGAGAGCACAAAATGGCATGTTTTGCTTTTTCGTGGGTGAAGTCTGCCTCATCCTTTGAAGGTGGACATGGCTCCTTTTCAAAATATGATCTCAGACACGTCTCTGAGCTGGATTTTGTGATCCAGAGACACATATTTCTCGCCTCAAGGAGCAAAGTCCTTCAAAATGTGAAAATGAAATAAACAAGAAATCAAATTCCAGTTCCGTGTGCTTGCACCAGACAGAACTAAGTCCTGGAATTCTTTTAGAAGAAATGATAAAACCAAACAATTAATTATTCTTATGGAGGCCTAGAGAATGATAGCAGTGTAGAAAACCTCCCTCTGGCTGTCTCTTTGTTTCAGGTTTCCATAAAGCTGCAGACATTATGGCTCCTTATTTCACTGAACCTGTGGGAGTGAAGAGACAGGCTATGACAAATGAACATGCCTGCACTTCCCTATGGCCTATATCTCAATACATATCCCTGTTTCCCACCTCTCTGCACTTGGAAACACATGGTCCTTTGCTGCTGTTTCCTGGAGAACAGTGAAAGATGCAGTGACCCTGGTATAGCTTGGGAAATGTGATGCTTGTACAAATGGGTTTCTCTGAGCATCACTTCAACCCTTTTTGTTTCTGCTTCAAACAAGTGACCCCATCACTCTCTGAGATCAGGCAGTGTAGTCAGTCTGCTCCTCTCTGTCACCTTCTGTCTGCCAGACAGTGGCAGAAGTGTCCTGCCATGTGTCACTGGTCTTACTTGTGAGAAAAACTGCCATGTGTCCTTGGCCATTGTTACTGACCTGCTGCTCTGCTTTGGAAGAGGGGGTGAGAGCAAGAACAGTGATGGCTGGGGCTGTGTGGGTGGGAGAATCTTCATTCAGACATTTCCCTTGTGAGGAACTTCCATAACTCTGGGGACAGAGCAGCTGAATTCTGCTTTTGGTGCTAAAGCATGGGAAGGACTGGAAAGAGATCAATATGTCTTCTTCCAATAGAAAAAAACCTGCTGAGGAAGTAATTTATGAGGTGACAAAAGGTAACATTAACTGAAAGCTCATGAAATGTTTGTGGAAATCACAGCTGAGATGGACCCTGTGACAGGCTGCTGGTGTTTGTATAGACCAATGCCTCGTGAAGAGCTGGTGAGGTCTCTTATCTCCCAGTCCTGGCAGGAGAGCGTCTGCAAGGTCTCTCAGGTCATCATGTCCACGCTGTTCTTCTCTAGCCTGACAGCAGGAGCTGGGCCCTATTCCAGATCTCCAAGAGGTGAATGGATGAGGCAAGAGCTTTGCTTTCTTTAAGCCATATCCATATTTCTTGGAAGTTCATTCTTCTACCCTCCATTCTTTATTGGACGTGAGAATTTCTGCCAGACACACACGATTTTGCTGATGAATGTGTTCTTAAATAAAGGTGTAATCTAACTTTTTGCCAAGCTGTATATTTTTAAAATATTGGTTGTAATTACTCCAGCCACTGGGAATGTCTCAAGTCAGCAATTCTCCATATCAAATTATACCATTTTTATTGTAGGTTCAAAGCTTGTTGGCATTGCCTAGCTGAAAGGGAAATGCCACCAGTTCATGTGTACGTATGAGATGGTTGAAGCAAACAAGTACCCAGCAGCCTGGTGTGATAGAAATCTCTTGTGTGCATTAGGGTCCCATTAGCCCAGCCAAGGAAACAGATGAAAAATCCTCCAATGTAAAACCATTCCAAATCTGAATCTTGGCAGGAGCTGAAATACAAGATTTTGGCCCAAAGCCAGATTTAGCTAATGGAATGGTGTGGAAGGTGGGATTTTCCAGTATGTGGGTCCCATTACTACACTAATAAATACATTAAGTGTTTTTTCAAAAGGAAAATGCAAGTTAATTCTGGAAAGCCATAAGGCATGGTGAGGTTGAGTTCTGAGTGTGGCAGCTGTAATAGAGGCAGATAAAAAAAATTTAGCTCTGCCTTTTCTTTAAAATATCCTGAAAATCTTAGAGAAAATCTAGAGAATCTGTAATATTTGTGAGTAACTTGATAGTGGTTTTGTACTTACTGATAAAACCTATGGTGCTCACGATCTTTTAATTTTCTTAATTGTCCAGTCATTAACTTCGAAGGCTCCCTTTATTTCTCTATATCTCTTTCCTCTCTAGCTTTCTAGACTTGTTTTTTTTGGCCTGTGCTGAAGTCCTAATTCAGCACTGCATGAAAACCTGTGGAATTTTTTCATGCACACAGTGCCACTTGGACTCAAGGAAGCGTTGAAGTGTGTGCTTTATTTTAAGACCTATGGATAATTACCATGAAAGTTAAATATTTTCTCAAATCCTTCCTTGAGTGGGGATGAGGGGCTTGTCTGTGTTTAAAGTGAAACCTTGTTCTGAGCACTGAAAGTCAAGGGAGCCCCTCGGAGTGTCCAGTGTTCCCCACTGCCAGACCTGCCTCCCTGTGCAGTCCCTGGAGGCTGCAAACCCTCTGCCAAGGACCTGCTATTCTTTAAATGCAGAAATGGCTTGATGAGAATAAAATAAAAAGATGGGGACTGCGAATTTCTTTGTGTCTAGATGTGTTTCCGTGGGTTGGTTATCAGTCCTGATAACTGGTGTCTTTTTAGTGCTGTGGTTGGACATGGGCTGAACAAAATGGAGGAAATACGGCCTTGGATGTGTTTTTGATGTGAATATCTGTCATACATTTAGATGTGTGCGTGCCTCCTGCTTGATTCATGCTTGACAGGAAGGGGCCATTGGGCTGAGAGCTAATGAACTGCCATGGTAACTCATAAATTGCTTGGAAAATCCTGCAGTTCTGCCACATTAATAATCCTGCCATCCTGCTTTATGAGGCAATAAGCTGAGTCCCAGGGGCCAAGTGCTTCACATCCCAACAAGAGAACTGTGCAGGTAAAGAGCAAAGCCTGAGCACAGGGACAGCAGCTACTGTTGCTTTGGGGTGTCTGGTGCTGCTGGGAGATCAGATGGGGTCAAGGAGAGGTGTTTGAGGTGCTCTGGGGTGATGGGGGTGTGCTGACTTTTTTTTTCTCTGAGTGCTTGGGAAAGCAGCTTGGCTCTCTCTAAAATGTTGTGTTTAAATAAATGGTCTTTCAAGTTGGACTAGAGGCAGGGTCTGTGTTAAACAAGGCAGCTCTGAGGTGGTTGCCCTCATGATGATGATGATGATGAGGAGGGAGGCAAAAAAGCTGCACAAATTCTCTCCTGTCATCTCAAAGGGACTGTGCTCTGGTCCATTAGCTCCTGTGCAGTAAATCTATCAGTGCCTCAGGCTGGATGAATGTAATGGTTCCTTTTGCTCTTAAAATTTATGAATTCATGAATGTAGAAAATGTATTTTTATCACTGCAAAAGCGCTTTCTTTTGCTATAAAACTCAATTCCAAGGTCTGCAAAAAATAGAAGAGAAGCAATTCCAGACTTCCGAGAAAAAACAAAATCCTTTTACACCCCTTTGAAAGAGGGCAATGCAGGCAGGGTCTTGCTAGAGAAAGACAGATGCAGAATGTGTAATGCAGACTTTCTTTCTTCAAAAGTTGGAATAAAATTGCTGTTTACAAACAAATAAACGTTGTAGGAAATCTAGCTCTAGGGATCTTCCACTGAATGTATAATGTCTGATAATGTTTGTTTAACTGGGCTTCTTGTATAATGCTGTGAAACAGAACTCACAGACACATAGATTTGAAATTCATGGCCACGTAGGTTTGACCTACCAAATAAATGAAGAACAGAATAATGATCTGATATAATTCCATGTGACTACTTTCATTGTCAAGACACTGAGTTCAGAGATAGTTCAGGACATCTATTCAAACCCTTTGTCTTATTTTCCTAAGTTAATAGAAGTCCATCCAGTAATTTTTGTATCAAACCTATGCTTCTCTTCAAGCTATAGAGTATATTTTAAAAAGCTATCCAATCCTCATGTAATGACTACAAATATTGAAAAATTCATGAAGTGGGATTCATCTGACCAAGTGTAGACATATAAGCCATAGAGATTTATAGTGTAGACATTCCCATCTGAGGAAAATTCCTTTTACAGGTAATGTGGAGAAGCAGCTGCTTTTGAGGCACAAATCATCTCATCCCACAGTAAGTGCCTGAAAGAGATGAACTGCATATTTGAAGTGACAGTTCCCCTGTACTGACTGTAAAGGGTGCTCCTGGTGCTTAGCTGATACATTGCTATCTACATGTAAAGCCTCTACATTGCAAATATTTACCTCTACATCCACCCATCCCTGGAAGTGTTCAAGGTTGGATGGGACCCTGAGCAACCTACTCTAGTGGAAGATGTCCCTGCCCATGGTGGGCGTGAGTTGGAACTAGATGAACTTTAAAGTCCCTTCCTACCCAAACCATTCTGTGATTCCAAGGTTCTATGATCTGGTTGGGTGCTTTCAACCACCATGCTCTTATGCAAATGCTTATTTTGGTTAAAATTATTATTGGCACGTAATGATAATACCAGTGTTTTCTACTTATATTTATTGGTTTCCACTCTGACTGCTTGACAGGTCTCCAACTCTTAGAGATTATCCAAGTAAGAGAGGAACAAGATGTTTATTTAAGTTCCTAAGAAATTACCTCTAGCCACGAGTGTTATTGCTTGAAAAAGTTCTCAAATAGCAGCTTGGTGTCTTGCACTTCAGCTCAAGGTTATATCAATATCTACCCTTGGATTTGGAGAGGGATTTTCCTATTAATTGGTTTTGCATGGGACTGAGGTCCATTTTCTGCATTTCATCTTTATTAATTCCCTAAATGTTTCCAGGAGCTAGGATGGGGTCAATATATTTGCTGACTTCTGTGTTTGTCTGGTTGTTCTTGTTTTGGACTTTTGTTCTCAAGGTCAGCTTTGTTCCAAACTGTCAAGGACTGCAGCTGGTGGTATGGGAGAGGGGGCAGAGTATATTTTCATTGGTGATGTAATATCCGTTGTATCACCAGTTTCTTCAAGCAAATGGACTTGTTTGACCTGCTTCCAGACTTCTGCCCATTTCCATCCAGGTGAAGGAAAAGGAAGGAGCTTGTTTTCCTTTCAGAATCTTAGACCTCCCATTCAGAATTAGTCATATTTCACTGAACCCGTTAAAAAACAAGTGGCAGTGTGACTAAAGACTGCACCGTGATGGGTGACCAGATAGCTCAAGGCTGACTTTTTCTAACTTCTGAGGCTGTGATTTTATCACCTTTGATGATGACTTAACAATTTTTGTGGATTCAGTTTCCTGGATCTCAGAGAGAAGCAAACAGGAAACCCTTCAGTCAGCAAGACTCATAATTTGGATCCATGGCATGGATCTGTTGGAGCTCATGGATTACCTGAGGGTAAAGGCAAGATGCCATCTCTTTTGCTGACCAGTGCTGAAGTGAGTGGGGCACATGCTTTACTAATGGGCTTGGAGGTACCTGCTCATAACAGGCAATAGCAGCTCTGCCATCCTGCACCGAGGAGGAACATGTTCCAGCTGTTTCTGTTTAACGTTGGCGATTGCACTGGGATGTGAAACATGACACAAGCAGCCTCATTAGTTTTAAGATGAAGCTTGGTAAATCAGGAAATTGAAAGCTGTCATTGAGCTGCTCCTGTTTGTCTTTGCCTCCTGTACAGCTCTCTGTCGCTTTGTTTGAATCAACCCAGGAGAGTCCAAACATGCCTGGCCTGGCTGGCCCAGACACAGCAACTCTTCATTACCAGAGCAGAATGAGCCTGTGTCTGACACAGATTAGGGTAAATAAAGAGCTCTGCATCTCAGGTGGAGGAGGAACAGGTAATGCTGTAACCTCAAGGGAAAGGCTTGAACACCCTTTGATTCTTGAACACCCAAAGAAGAAATGGAGGCTTGGAGATAAAAATCATTGCCTTGGGGATGGGGAGGAAGGAAGATGGAGCTGGAGGAAGCAGAGAGGGAGTTCAAAGGACAGTTTTTATGATGATCCTAAGCAGAATGAGCTGTAAGACAAGGGCTACCTTACAATTAGGCAAGGTTTGCAAGCCTGCTGCTGTGGTCTTTCAACTCTGGAGACACATAGAGCTTTGGCTATGGAAAAAAGAGTCCCATAAAGAGTTAGATAAAGTACTCTGCAACCCCTGACCTCCACTGTTCATAAGGTTTGTGCACCTGAGACCTTATTCATTTTATCTCTATGTTTTGTGTTGTTTTGTATTCTTGTGTTTTATTTTATTTTGCTTTGTTTTAGTTGGTAAGGACTATGGCCTAAAAGTCACAGGAGAACACTGCAGGAAAGGGTGGTCAGTCTGTCATAGTGGAGTGGTGATGGGAAGGAGGCAGGTGGGACTTTTGCTTTTCATTCTGGAATTATTCATGTATTTTATAAATTTATATATTTAATAAATGTTCAATAATGGACCTGTAGTTTCTACTGTAATAACTGTAATGCTAAACTGTAATATAACCAAGATTTTATGGTGGCTGATACAACTTCGAGGTTACTTACCAGATTTTCTCACTGAATGATTTCCTCTGGCATAAATATGCATGTCCTCGAGGCTGAACAGCAATCTGCCATCAGAGAACGGATTTCAGGCCTGGGGTGGGTCTGGGAGGTTCTACCTGGCTGTCCTGAGACCTCCACGCTTGAATAGGAGAGGTACGGCCTCAAAATCACTTGTGATCCATCCATGATTTCACCCCAGAAAAGGAGATCTACCTGAGAATGATTGTGCAAGATGACATCTGAATGTTATATGTCTAAAGGAAATCTTTCAGGAACTCTGGAGAGAGAGAAGTGGAGCAGAATTAAAGTTACATGGGTTGTCTGTGTGGTGATTTTTTTTTCTGCAAGCTTAACCCTACTGTACAGACTTTCTATTCTTTGTCATATTGATGCCCTTAATGATGTTTTAAAAATTCTGACCATGAGTAAGTGGTAGATATTTATAATTTTAATACCATAAGGTTTTTTCTTTTTTTTTTTTTTTACCTGGAAACTTCATTGAATAGCCTCATAAATAGGGTTACCATTGTGTCTCCATGCCTGTTAAGACCTGTGCAGATTTCAAATATAGTAATTAACAGTAATGTTGGCAGGTACGAGACTTCTTTACTGGTGAGGAGGTTGGCAGCCATTCTGCCAGCCTTTTTCAAGTAGGAGACTGCAGGCTGCATCCAGAGGAATGCCTCAGCAATGAATGGTTGACCCTTGATTCAGTGATCACCCTAACTCCTCCTAATTGAGGTTAATGCCAGAAGCATTGACACCTTGATGCTCACTCATTAGTGCCTGGAGGCTGCTGGAGATTGCTGACAGCTCAGTGAAAGACTCATTAGATTAAATTTAAAGGGAGCGTTTGACACCACGACCAATTAAGACACATCTGCATTAATATATATTTGCCTTCCCTTTTTTAAAATGTATCAAGGCAATGACATTTCCCTGCACCCTTTATAGAAGGATTCGCAGCTGGTACCTTTCTGCCAGCATGTGCACATTTCTCTGCTATGCACCGACCACTGCTCTGCTGGTTTCTGGCTGCTCTCTCTCCACTTTAATGCAAAACAAACAAGAAATACTCTGGGATTTGGAAAATGAAAATTTGGAAGATTTGTTCCTGACCATGAAAAGAGAATTAGAAAGCCAGGACAGAGAGAAGAAAAAAAAAGCAATTTTTTGAAAGTCACAAGAGGCGCACATATATATGTAACCTCTGTGGTGGTGTCTCGGTACAACTGAGGTTTGTGAGCTGTTGCTGTAATAGAAAATCAATAGATAGACACTCAGGGGTGTCTACAGCCCATTGATGAGAGCTACGTGGGCATGGGTACATTTTAGGGATGTGGTTTATTGGTGAACTTGTCTGGCTTAATGGTTGAACTTAATGATCTTAGAGCCTTTTCTAACCCTAATGATTCTATGATTCTGTTATCAAATATGTAATTGATCAAATGTGTAAATTGCTGGGAAGTTCACTAATGATTCTATGAGTGTTAGCACACCTCCAGGCCTCAGCAAGGATTCTTGGGCAATGCACTCACTTGCTAAGAAGTGTTTCCTGCCATGAGTGATGGAGTGGTTACATAGGCAGGATCAGCCAAACTTTGGGAGAAAGCATTAGTCTCATTTTGGGTGTGGAGACAACATTTACACAGGGGTTTGTGTCATTGCAGCTGAACTGAGGAATTATCAACTCTCTTATCAATGTATATTCCTTGCTGGCTTTGTTAGATGAGTAGATACATGCTTTGTTCTCCAGGTGGAATTCTCACCATGCAGGATTTCCTGCCCAATCCTTGATTATATGAAGTGAAAAGAAGGCACTAGGATATGGCAAGTTAATTTCTAATTTATTGCTATTTTGAACCTGAGGTGTGGCTCACCATGGTCAAACCATTAGTCCTGTGTGGACTAGGCAGGGAGAAGGGTGCTGTGCCTTATGTGAATTATGTGATTTATAACAGCTGAATGATGACCAGCCTGAATCTTGTTAGAGTCATTAAAAAGCATTTTCCTTAGTTCAAGTTCATTTTTGGGAGAGGCCAAGTAATGGTAGGGTGTAGAAGCTGATATTAATGCCATTAATGTTCTCACTACCTGTGAACAAACTCAGCCCTATTTTATCCTTCAGAAATATAGGAAAACCCCAGAGGATCACTATTCCCCCTCACTGTGGACATTTTCTTGCATTTCTGCTTGATCTCTGAGGCTCAAGGCATGGATATTTTATCTTCTGTTTGTATGGAAGTTTTGGAATGAGCTTTTACAGTCTTGGTGTCTTGTCTCTGCACTGGTGCTTAGAGATGGGGATGCCAGTGAGGCATTTGAGAGTAGACACTGCCCAGAAGTTCCCTAGGTAATGTCTGCTCAGCACAGATGACCTTTTGGGGGGCACCCTACCTTACAGTGGGGAGGAGATTGCCATGGAAGTCTTGTTCGTCAGGAAACTTTCTGCAACATTCATCTGGCACTTGCATTTCCGACCTCCTTTTCAAGACCTCCATTTATTCAAAATATCCACACCCAAATAGTTAATGCCCCTTCAGACAGAAACTTCAAATAATGTTGACAGTGGCTACTTTTCATGTCCTGTTTTAGTCACTGTTTAGCTAAGCCATTCATGTTCAGCTCCTTTAATCTTCCCTCATAAATCAACCCACCCAGCCACTCAATTGTCTTTTTGTTGCCCTTTTCCACAATTACCTGTATCTTTTAACAAACACTGAACAGGCTTATGATTATTTTCCCCCTGGGGGCCAACAGAGCCTTAAAATCTCTTTGCCATGTATTAGCCATGACTGTTTCAGCATCCGGCAGGAGCAGCACCATTACCCAGAAAGAAAAGCTGACTTTCTCTCTGGAGTTCCAGTCCCATGTATTTCACTTATTATCCCTCATTTAGGTGAACTGAGCCAAAGAATGCAGCAATTCCTGAATGTCAGAGTAAGGAAGCATTTCAGAGTAGGGAAGTACAAGGCAAACAGGATCATGGGGAGCAGTATCAGGATCCTTTGCTGGCTGGTTGTGTTCCCAGCTTTGCTGACACACAGGCCTGGGGTCTTAAGGACGACTGATACTGCATAATATAAACAACGAAGCAAATCCTACTAGATCCCTTTCAAAGATATTTAACTAAATTCCTAACCCATGAGCCCACCCTGGGCCACCTCTTATCTTTGCAAGCCATCTCACAGCTGCCTGCAAAGACTCTGGAGGCTGGTTAATCCCAGCAGATGGACCTCAGTGCCTTGAGGGGATGGAGCAAGGGAGGGAGAGCAGAGCCTTTGGAGGTCTCTTTGTTGAATTGTTGTCACTCCATTTTGGTTCAAGCCAAAGCCTCAGGGAGAGGCAGAAAACTGGTATGTGGCTCCATCTGGAGTCAAACAAATCTGTTTTGGGCCAAAAGTTGCCCCAGCCTGGATGCTCATAGCTTGCAGGGACCCAGGAAGCATGTATCAAGGACCAACCTGTAAAAGGGGATTACACTATTTAGTCCCTGGATCATATGTATTTGCTGCAAGCTTTGATGAAGTTATCAAACTACTTTCTTTAGAAGACAAAAATGCCTCTTGGAATAGACAATAAATGCTTTTTTTAAAAGGGTCCATGAAAAATTAGAAAGAAAAGAACAACTTATGAAAGGGCAACTCCCTACTACATCTCTTCCCCAGGCATGGGGTAGTCAGCATGGCTCAGTGGAGGGGCACTGGTCTAAGAACAAGAGGTTTTCTGCTTAACCCTGATCAATCATCAGCTCTTGGGGCAGTCACTGGGCTTCCTCCCACCTGGTGTTGTCAGAGCCCATGGCCTGGGGCTGTTTGCTCAGCACCTGGCAGGAGAGAGCAGCAGCCTCCCCACCTCCTGTGGGGTTTGGGTTTATGCATCGAGTGCAGACATGATCACACAGATGTGAGGAGTCTCTGCTTTCAGTGCCTATAGTTGCTGTTGAACTTTATTGACATGAAGCTTCAGAACAATCAAGTGTTAAGCTCCTGCTTGACATGTCCATTGCTGTCACGATAATTCATTCAGTCATGAATTCAATGACTGTCTCACATTTATCTCACTTTTTTTTGTTGTTGTTTCTGATTGTTATAGTTCTTATTACTATGAAAAATAACTAATGTTAAATTCTCTTCCTCCCTACTTTTTTTCCCAGTGAAAAAGATCAAATCATTAGGGATATAGCTCAGGATTACATACTAACACACAGTTTTTAACGTGCTTTATATTGATCAAAGGGTCTGACTTCTGCTGCATGAAAGCAGGACCTGATTCCCACAGGAAGGAAAGGCAAAGTTTTTCCTCTGTGCTATTAGAGATGATCAAAACCTTCTGCAGATGCTTTGGGTATCAGTGAAGAATGAAGTATAGGGTGTTGGTGCAGTGTTGAGGTTCTCTTTTGGGAAGATTGAACCGCCTAGTAAATTGGAGTTGGAACACGTGTAATGTAAATTTTCTGTCAGATATTTCTTAGCTTGTTATGGTACTAACAAACAAATGGATTTTCTTTCCTTTCTTACTGTCCTGGGGTGATGTTATGAAGCTGCTTTATTCTTTAACTCCCTGCTTAACGCCCAAGAATGCTGTACCTTTAAGATGGACCCAGGGGATGGATGCCTTCAAAGGACCTGCTTTTCCAGGCCCAGGATGGTGTTACAGGCAGTAGCATGAGACTCAGGGTAGGTGTCCAGCCACTCAGTGGTGTCCTCTACACATGAAGCACTTGCCTTGGCGTGTTTGATGTAGTGTGATGTAGTCAATCTGCCAGGCCTCCCCATACTTGTATTTGGACCGTTGCCCACCATACCATACAGGCTTCACCTGCTTGGCCTGTTTGATCACAGCACATGTCTCACAGTCATGGATCACCTGGGAGATACTGTCCATGGTTAGATCCACCCCTCGGTCTTGTGCCCACTCACAGGTGGCATCTCTGCCTTGATGGCCTGCAGCATTATGGGCCCATTGAGCTAGGAACAACTCTCCCTTGTGCTGCAAATCCAAGACTATCTGGGACACCTTTATTTTTGCAGCCTGATCTATCTGCTTGTTGTTTCGGTGCTCCTCATCAGCTCTACTCTTGGGGACATGGGCATCCACATGACAGACTTTCATGGGTAGCTTTTCTACCCGAGTAGCAATGTCTTTCCACTCATCAGCAGCTCAGATTGGTTTTCCGCTACGCTGCCAAGTTGGCCTTTTTCCACCTTTCCCGCCACAGAGCATTGGCTACCATCCATGAATCAGTGTAGAGGTATCGCTTTGGCCACTTCTCTCTTTCAGCAATGTCTAGGGCCAACTGGATGCCTTTAGTTCAGCAAGTTGGCTCGAACCACCTTCTCCCTCAGTAGCTTCTGCAACCTGTCTTGTGGGGCTCCATACAGCTGCTTTCCACCTCTGGTTCATCCCAGGATTTGGCAGGAAGCGTCAATGAAAAGAGCATAGCATGTTTCTCTGCTGAGTTGGTTATAAGGTGGAGCTTCCTCAGCACGTATCACTTGTTCTTGCTCCTCTTCATCAGTAAGACCAAATCTTTCACCTTCAGGCCAATTTGTGATTATTGTTAAGATCCCAGGGCGATTTGGGTTTCCAATATGGGTGCATTGTGTTATGAGGGCAATCCACTTGCTCCACGTGGCATCGGTGGCATCGCGAGTAGAGGAAACCTTTCCCTTAAGCATCCACTCCAGCACTGGTAGTTAGGGTGCCAGGAGGACTTGAGCTTCTGTGCTGATTACTTCTGAGGCAGCTTGGACTCCTTCATAGGCTGACAGGATTTTCTTCTTGGCTGGGGTGTAGTTGTCTTTGGACCCTCTGTAACTTCAGCTCCAGAATCCCAGTGGTTGACCCTGAGTCTCCCCCAGCACCTTCTGCCAAAGGCTCCAGGACAGACCATGGTTCCCGGCTGCAGAGTAGAGCACATTCTTCACCTCTGGTCCTGTCCTGACTGGGCCAAGGGCTACCGCATGAGCGATTTCCTGTTTGATCTGGGCAAATGCTTGCTGCTGTTCTGGGCCCCAGTGGAAATCATTCTTCTTGCGGGTAACCAGGTAGAGAGGGCTCACGATTTGACTGTATTCGGGAATATGCATCCTCCAGAAGCCTATGGCACCTAGGAAGGCTTGTGTCTCCTTCTTGTTGGTTGGTGGAGACATCGCCGTGATCTTATTGATGACCTCAGTGGGAATCTGACGCCGTCCATCTTGCCACTTCACCCCCAGGAACTGGATCTCCCGGGCAGGTCCCTTGACTTTGCTCTTTCCGATGCCAAAGCCAGCTTCCAGAAGAATCTGAATAATCTTCTCTCCTTTCCCAAACACCTCCAATGTTGTGTTCTCCCACACAATGATGTCATCAATGGATTGGAATGTCCTGATGTTATGAAGCTACTTTATTTCTTAACCGTCTGCTTAATGCCCAAGGACGCTGTACCTTCAATTCCAAATTTTTGTCTTTGTTTTGGAGACAAAATTTTAGGAGGAGACACTCCAGAATGAGTGCCTCCTCCAAAGGGAAAAGGCCTCCCCCTTTCCTCTGCCGATGGGACAAATCAATAACAGTTGGTGAAAAGTGGAACAAAAAACCTGAACTGTTTGTTAAAACAGAACAAAAACAGGGTAGAACAGAAAAAACCCTCAAAATACAACAAATACCTGGAGATGGACAGGTTGACAGCTAGTCCCCCTAATCTCTTGGAAGGGGAAGGAGAAGTCCACGCAGCAGCCTGGAGCAGGGCAGATGGAAGAAAGACGTGCTGGTCCTCTGGCGCTGATCCTCCTCCTCCCAGCAGGCGAAATGGTTTGGCATTCCTCGGAGCTCGGACTGGCCAGGGCCACCCCGCAGGCCCCTGGGCCAGAGAGAAGGGAAGGAGGGCAGGGAGAGGGCAGGGAAAAAAACCCCTCTTCTTCTAGCTGGAATGAACAAAAGAAAAGAAACACCCACAGGAGCAGTGCAGCGTTCCCAGTGCACTCCCTCTCAGTTCCCCAGCCCATTTCCCCAGCCCAGTTCCCCAGCCCATTTCCCCAGCCCATTTCCCCAGCCCATTTCCCCAGCCCAGTTCCCCAGCCCAGTTCCCCAGCCCAGTTCCCCAGCCCAGTTCCCCAGCCTGGTTCCCCAGCCTGGTTCCCCAGCCCAGTTCCCCAGCCCAGTTCCCCAGCCCAGTTCCCTACCCTGTTGGACCGAGCTGTTCACCCGAGCCACCCTCGGGTCCGTGGCTCCGGCACTGCCCCATGGGTCCATCCTAAAGGTACAGCAGCCTTGGGCATTAAGCAGATGGTTAAGGAATAAAGCAGCTTCATAACATTCACCTTATAATTCTTTGTCCTTTAAGTTGTGCTTAATTAAATATGAGGGTAGCTCTGACAATACAGAAAATTAAATGGGGAATGCACAGATACTGGTTTGTACTTTCTGTTTTTCTTTCCTTCCTGTTCCCGTTCAGCGTTGTCAGGGCAGTGATTTTCTCTTAAGCAACACTTAGGCATATGCATATGTTTGCATTTAATTTCCAGATGGGGAGGCAGACCTCTAATAACAGTGTGAGCTGCTGCTTTATGGATCTGGCTGGCTGACTGACTTACCTTCCTTTTGCAGCTGGCCAAGAAACTGTACCCCACACCCAGGATACTGACACACTCATGGCTGAGCCAGGGTTTTGGGCTCTCAAGCCAGACTGGTGCAAAAAATGATTTACCTGTCCCAGGCTGCTAAAAATGTTCTCTTTACATATGTGGGGCTTGTCAACCCATGGTCATACAAACTGCTTTATTTTATGTCATGACTACTCTTTGTAAATGTGTTTCCTGAAGTCTTGGGCAGATTTTATTCAAGGAAATGTATTTAACCATTAGCATTGACATTTTGGTTATGGCAAAAAATATTTTCCTATGTAAAGGGACTTGTAATTATCCCTGTTTCTCGGTAAGCGCTCCTCTGCAGACTTCCTGAAGGGAATTCTGTATCTCTGTGTCTCAGGAGTCTGGCTTGGAGAGTTGTGTTTTCCTGAGGGACCTTGCTGAGCGAGTTGTAGGTCTCAGTGTAGTTGAGAAGTTCAAGACTAAAAGTTTGGACTATAACCTGGAGTATAAGTAGAAGGTTGGAGTACTGAGTGCACAGACATATTGATCTGAATAGGAATGCTTTTGCAAATAGGTATGTTATTAAACACGCTCTAATGCTGACCAGATGTAGCTGTCTATGGTATAATCAGCTACATGTGGACTAGATACGTTGGCCTCCCTTTGTAGTCAGTATATGAAAAGAAAAAGGCATTTCTAGGTTGCAGTTCCTCTAATTTTCAAGCAGGTACCCCTTACGAGTGCTTGTTTCTCTCTTTCATTTTTAAAGGAACCCATGGTGACTGGAGCAGATGTATATACCTGCACTCTTGACATCTGAAGTTAGGTCAGATAGTTCTTATCTTGAATATGGTTTCTAGAAAGTAGTCTATTTTCAATAACTATTTGTCATTACTTTCCTAAGTCTTCAAACCTCATGATGTCTAAATTAACTTCAAGCTCATTGTTGATTACAATTGTACTAAATTGCTTCAAATAATTTCTTTTTTTAAAACTTATTAGTCTTTGACAGTTTCACGTCTTATTACCAGAAAAGTAGAAAAATAGTATATAGTTAAATAACATCTGCTTTGTGTAAATAACATCTCTTCTGAAGAGTTCTCACCCTTCAGTGGGTTTGAATCCTGTTTTGCAGGATGGGATTCAGGTTTTGAATCTGATTCTGAATGTATCTGTCCAGAGGTTTCAGAGTTCTTGCTGTAGCCAAGGAAATTTATTTTTGTAGTGACTAGATATGTAGAGCTCGGTGGCCCATATATACACATAGTGTGATATTTTAGACAATTTGGTTTATTTATAGATCCTGCCTAATATTTGCACGATCTGTCTTTGATGTTTCAGCCTAGGGCCTTTCAAAAGCACTCAACAGTCATAGTTAACTGGATCATGGGTATTTGACCAGCTGAATTATCCTTGGATCAGTGCTGGCAATAATGGGATCTCACACACGGAATGCCCATGTGGACAGTTACATGTTGACTTCCCAGATTCTTGTCACTGTGCAAAGATGAAACCTTGGGAAGGGTTTATCTTTGTCTGAGGGATGCAGTGGTCTTAATATAGTTTCCTTGCTCTGGCAGCTGTCCCTGTGGAGGACAGCAAGAATGCAGGAGAGAGGAGTGTTGCTATTTATTTCTTGCTTTTACCCATCTTTGAAAACAACAGATCCCAGAAATGGACATGGCAATGATGTCCTTCTTACGACACAGAAAAGCAAAGAACCTCTTCTCTATTTTGAGACATCAAAGGAGTCCATGTCCTTCTGGAGTGCATTTCCTTTTCCCAGTTAGTGAAAACAGAAAACCTTTCTCAATCTTTTGTTTTACTGGAAGTAACCCAGATCAGAGCCAAGAGTTTTCTCTTAGGGCTGGACTTTGTAACATTGAAAACATGACAATTCTCAATCAGAAAGGCCTCGAGCCAACACAGGAATGACAGCTTGTCCCATGGTCAAACTCCTGGTGGTGTTTATGCACTGTGTCAGGCAGAATGCCCCTGCAGATCCAGTTTCACCAGCTCTGTGGGGTGTTTGTCCACATGGAAGCAGCTGGGGTGACAACAGCAGATCCATGAGCACCTCCACAACCCTCCTGCTTCCTGACTGCCCAGCTATCCTGTGTCCATCTCTGCAGGGGAGGCTCTGCCTGGTTTGAAGGACATGCTGCAGCCACGCCTGCAAGGAGCTGCTTGCTTGGACAACCTGTGTCAACCTGAAGGAGGGACCAGGCCTCTCCAATGAAGTGAACACCTCCAGTAACACAGGGAAACTCTTCATTCTAAGCAGAGTGTTTAGTGCATGCACCTTCCAGCAAGACTCTGTGGTTTGTGAAGCTCTACAGGAACTACCCAGCCCTGATCTTGGCAAAAGCCAGCACAGCCTAATTAGAGCCTTTTCCAGCTGGCCCCAAACCATCAGCACCATCAGCCAGCCTTGCAGCATGCCATGCTTGGCCACTCCACTGTCCCTGCCCCACAGAGGTGTCCTGGGAGTTACTGGTGTTGGTTCAGTGCCTGCTGGTAGGAAATCCCTGTGCCAGGGCAAGTCCCCCTAGCTTGCAGCTCCCAGCATCTTCTGTGCACTTGGTGTCTCCCAGGCAGCAGAGGGGGCAGGGGATAAGTCTGAATACATCAGAGAAGCAGGTATGACCTGCCAGGCATCCCTTATTCTGGGCAGCTAGTTTGAAGATTAAACTGTGTTTTGGAGAGAGTCCCCATGGGCTACACTTTTACAATAAAAATGTTCCCTGCCCCTAAGGGCAAATGGCAAGGCATGGCTTACATCTGAATAGAGGAACTATCTATACCCAAACTAGCTGCAGTGAAAAGTCCCTGGCTGTGCTGTCCCCTGGGCTGTGCCAGGATGGAAAATGGACTGAAATATCTCTGGAAATTTTATTAGTTACAACCTGTGTACAATTCCAAACCATTGCTTGAGCCTTTTAGTTTATTAATATAGATATATATTGGATTTGAAGTTCAAATCAAGGAGTTTTGTTGATCATTATTTTTTGAGTCCCTCTTTGTTTATTATTCAGTTTTTCTGGGGTAACAGTCTATAGCATTCACGAGCCTGGCATGCTAAAAAACCATCCCTGCTCCAGATCAGCACAGCTTTACTACCAGAAAGGGCTGTGGGGCTGCACAATTACAGGGGAAGTACTGAGACTGTCTGGCTCTTGTGTGTCGGAAAGTGAATCTTGCATTGGCCAGGGAATGGCCAGTGAACCCTGAATTTGGCTCCCATCTTAGTGAGAGAGCAAGACAGGAACAGAGGAGAGGGTTGTGCCCTGCCACTGCAGGGGAAGCTGCCCCATTTTTTGTTCTTAGGCTGTTCTCAAGTATTTTTGTCCATTTCTGTCTCTCGTTTTTGTTGCCATAAGGTTGGCAAAGCAAAACCAGCTAATGCCAATTGTTCCTTCTGTCCACAGGACACAGCCACTCAGCTGCTCAAGTCTCCTCTTCTCCTTTTGTTGCTCTCCCTCTCTGAGAGAGGAGCAGCTGTTCCATGTGCCTCTGGGATATTCAGAGCAGGAGAATGTCTCTTCTCTCATACTAATGACCTTGTCCATGCTTTTTCAGCCCACTTGGAAGGAAAAGAGATTGGACAACATCTGTCATTATTTAGATTGGTGGTGGAAACCAACCTAGGCTGATTTGATAACTTTGAAAAATACTAAGTTCTCAGACAGTGTTTCCTTTGGACACGTACATTCTAGTAGCATCTAATTTATTTCTTTAATTATCCCTCCAAATCTTTATTAAATATTACCAGTTCAGTATGAACTCTGGTTTGCTTCGAAGGTTCTTGGGACCAGATCCTATAGCCAAGAGAGGCTGGAACAGTTCTAGTCATTAACCAAGAATGACTCTGAAAGGGGCTTTGGGATCAGAAATATGGAGATTTTGAAGTAACCTTTCTAGGCAAGGTTTGAATCCCTTCTTAGATGACAGCTATTGCTGAACACAGTGGGCAGAGCAAGTCAGTAAGAGATGATGTGTTGTCCAAGCTGTTCCTTGGACCTGCTGCAAAATACTTACAGTGGAGTCAACAGGTTTTGAGTCAGGTCTTGGGTGACTCTGTTCTGCAATAAACATAGAGGGATAGCAGTAATTGTAGACCATGGTGCTCATTTTGGTCACCATGATATTATTATAACAGATCTCCAGTCCACAAACACACCCTTTCCTTTGCTAGCCCAGCAGCTCTTATGAACCAAACATGCTGTTGAAAGAGTGTTGCAGAGAATGTGGTTTCCCTGAGCCTTTCAAACATGTTGTAAAACCAGAGGAGCTGAAGTAATCATCATCATTAGTAAGCAGACTTGGAGCCTGAGTCTGAATCTGCTGTGAGTATAAACAACCTGTGTTCATGTGCATCCTCCGTGCCTTTGGTGATGAGTGTTTCACTGTGAGATTAGGGGTTGAAGGCTCTGAGATAATGATTTCAGCTGTGTGCCTCTTAGTGCTGTAAAGCCCAGAGAATATCAGAAAATTTATTGCTGTGACTTAGTTGCAAACTCCCTGGAGTGGACAAGGGTTGTGGACCTCATGATAAATAGCACAGTCTAATATTTAGCAAATGATAATGCAGACCACAGAAAAGTGGGAATAGAGGAAAATATATTCCCCAGGGCTGACAACTAATGCAAAGAGCCAAGAAATAGCTTATAGTGGGAGGGAATTTCCCCAGCTTCCCTCCTCTATGCATAAGTCACTGCATTACTGATGCATTGCACAGGGCCCAGCATTGATCCCTCCAGCACCAAGTTACTCCTGGCAGGAGTTCAGAACATACAAACTCGCAAAGCCCTGCAGGCAGAGCAGACCTGATGTTTTCCAGCCCCAGCTGGAAGGTGGTCGAGCCTATATTTGAAGCAGATGAAAGTGCATGTGACTAAAGCTTAACTGGTTGTTTACAGGGCTTCTCTGATGCCTCTGTGTCATCTGCTCCATGCACAGGGCAGGTATTTTACCAGACCATTTCCCTGTCACCCCTTCCCAGTTAGTCCCTTTCTAGAGAGCTAAAAAATCCTCCATCTTCTTTCACTCAACCAACAAGGACATATTTGTGCTGGAAATCTCCCTCTGCCTGGGATATGCCTTCCTGGAAGAGTGACATTCCCTGACCGTAAACAGAAATGTGTCATTGCGGGGGATGAGGCACATATAACATGATGTCAGAGGGTGGTGGGTGACCCCTTTGGGGATCAGGATCACTTGGTGAGGTATTGTACATGCATGTGTACAGACAGCACTGTTCTGGTGAGTGCTGTGCCAAATTATGTCAGTCCTTGAGGCTGGAGGGTTGGTACAGCTGGTAAGGGGTTGGGGTAAGCTGGGGACTGGGGTGACCTACGGCCCCTTTTCCTATTTATGGCCTTAAAAAGAGGCAGTTGGAAGGCAGATGATGCCATCAGCTGTGCCTGCCACTTCCAGTCTGGGGTGGGGAAGGGGATGGTCATGGTGAATTCCTGGTAAATGAGTAGAAAGAGAGGAGAGGGAGGAATGAGAGGGCAAGTCACAGTCTTGAGACATGACAGGTCTACAGTGGATGAGGCAGCTTCCCCTTGATGCCTGCAGGAAGTCTGGGTCATTAGAAGGTGATGGATGCCTTAGCAGAGCTGTCTGTCCTGTGATGATGGAAAATGTCCACCTCATGCAGCACCACTGTGCTTAGCCCACAGCTAAGGAGGAAATGAGGAGACTCAGAGGCAGAGGGTGGCAATGCCTAAGGGCTTTAAATGTTACTTTGGGGTAGAAGGTGAAAAATGATGCAGGTAAACAACTGATTGTGAGAGGTAAGGCTTTGATTGCAATTTAATTTGATTTTGCCTTCATTTGTGGGAAACAGACTGTCGATGATCAGACATACAGTCATGACACTTCTGAGAGACAAGCATCAGAACTGCAGCCTTGGGCTCATAAGGTGAGAATTAAAGTTTCCTGTGTGATTATATGGAAACTGCAGTAAAACACACATAAAACCAAATTGTGGGTCATGCGTTTCAGATGCTGGAAAGGGAGGAATGATGGATAGCCTGTGGCAAAATCCAATGTATGTACGTGTGACTGCAAAGGATCAGAAGAAGGCATAAGCATCTGATTTAGGATACTTGTAGTGCAGAGGCAGATTCGTAGCATATGTTGAGAGCTTATGGGGAACAGACCATGCAATATGTGATACCACACGCAGAGAGCCAGCACTCTGCAAACTTCCTTCTCCTGGGAAAAAGATCATGGAGCAACTTTTATTTTTAAGAGGCACCCTCATGTTTTATATATTTGCGCTTTCTGTCATGATATTTGATAGTATTGCATTTCATCACTTGGAGGCACACTGCTTGGGAAGGCAGGCCTGGAGAGTACCTGGGCTCTTCTCAAACCCCTTTCTCATGGCTGCATGCCATACTAGTCCTTTTATTTGGCCTTTGAGTGTTCCGAGAGCAAACTGTGTGTAGCTGGGTTGAACTAATGAAGTATATCCTGGGAGAGATGCACTGGAGAATGACACCATGGATTAATAGACCCAAGGAGCAGATCAGTGAGATGCTCACAAACAGCAAGTCCAACCCTTCCTCCTGAGTTCAAAAATAAGTTAACATGAAACCTGTACACTTCCAAACCCCTGTGTGCTCAAATCAAAGCAGCAATGCCCTGATTAAAGCCACTTCTAACCCTGATTCCTTACACATAGCAGGGGAGCTGGCTTTCCTGCCTGTGCCCTGCCTGCCCTGCCAGCCCTTTTAACTGTGTGCATTCACCTCTGCCTGTGGGTAAGCAGGAAACTCTGATAGTGTCCTACCTCTTGCTGGAGTGGATGTAACTGGTGAAGGCACATCTCTACCAGCCAAAAATCTCTCATCTGTGATGACACACAGACCCTTCTGTCAACATCTCCTTCATGCTGGATGAAATATCATTTGGTTGAGGCCAGGGGGAGCAACCTTCCTCCTTCAGATCCCTTTTCCAGTGACTAGGGGCTGCTTCCAGGTATTGAAGAAGCAGCCAAGGCCTCTTACTGCTCTTTGCTGACACCGTCACTCAGCATCCTCCTGTATCATAGCTGGGGGGGGGTGGAGGGTCCTCTCTGGCTTCTTTCCAGACACCAACAGCTGCATGTTCCCCTCCAGAGAAGTGGCTCTGGTCCCAGAAGAGATGGCCTGATATGATGGCATTTGGAAAGACCTGCAGCAAAGCAGCAGAACTGGGAGGAAGGGATCATTGCTGGGATAAGAATGGTGGAAAAGACTACAGGAAGAGAAATGGCAATTAGGGATGTGGTTGGCAATGGGAGAGAAGTGGGAGTGATGGAAAAGCAATGAAAGAGAAAACTCTGAGAGGAGCAGTTCAATCACTTTGTAGATAATACATGATACTTGAGCCAGAATTTCTTTTTTTTTCTTTTTCTTTTTCTTTTTTTTCTTTCTGTTATATTCTAGCTCTGATCTGAGATACTGGAGAAGAATTGTTTTATTGTTGTGTTCTGGACTTTCCCCATTTATGAACCAGATAATGGCCATTAGCAAACCTATAGCAGGTGAGGGCATATTCAGATCCAAGCCTGGAAGTGTTGACACTTGAGCATTATTGACAGACATGTGGAGACAGACTGTCTCTGTGAATACTTCTGCAAAAATCTTCTTGAGTCTCTTTAAATGTGGCAGCTCCTAGAGCACATGCACCAAACCTGGAGCACCTTCACAAGGTCTGACACTGGTACTTATGCCCTTAACTGTTCTGCCAGCTCATGATGGACTTTGCAATGTCTGGTGTCATATGAGGGGGTGGAGCAGCAGAGCTCTGAGCACATCCTTAAGGACCAAGCACCCATAAGATTCATCTGCAACTCTGAAAGTGCAAGTGAGGTCTCTGTCTGAACCAGTCCTGGATGCTTGGACAGACCTGGGTGACCTTAGATAGGTCAATTATTCCCCCTTTTTTCACCTCTGCATTTAAAAAAATGAAATATGAGGATCTTTGCAGAGGAGTGATGAAGGCAAGTAAGGTAAAGAGCAGGAGGTGATGAGGTGTGTTGAGAGTCCACAGAAGCAGTCAGATATAAGTTCTCCACTCAGGTGGATGCTGTTATCTGCCATTCATCTGTCATTCACCTCAGTGCTCTCCACCCTTGATCACTGATCATTAACATCACTCAGAGACTTGAAGTGATTTCAACAAATTGTCTGAGATGTGCTGTTCCTCATTTCAGTAGGTCTTAGGCAAGACAACAGAAGAAAGTAATGCAATGTCACAATGCTGATAGCAAGCAATTCACAAATGCTGATACCAAGAGACTTATTTAGTCCATTTTGATATTTTTTTGTCCTGCTTTTCTCATCTTATCAAACAATTGTTGCTGAACTCCAGAACCATGTCTCTCTGAGGTCCTTCCTTAGGACCCACAGCCCAAGCCTGAAGGGCCCTAAAGACCTGGCTGTTTTCAAGATATCACCATATCTTCAGTTTTGTTCACATCTCTTTTCAGAACCCGAGTAAGTGATGTGGTTTCCAGATAAAAGTATTACAGATACAGTTGTGACTGCTGCATTTGATATAGGCTGCTGCTTGTGCTTCACTGGCCTGTGTGTACAGCAGATATGTGGAACTGGTGGGACACAGTAGGGAGCCAGGGATGTTCAACAGTCTGGTGTTCAGTTACTTCAAAGTTTCACATCTTCTGAACCATGGCAGGATTTGGCTTTTTTTTTTCTCCCCACTTTGCTGTCCCAGAACTGCCCTGGCCAGTTACTTATGCCAGTCTGAGTCACATGGCAGCTGGAACAAGCTTCTGTCTTCACTAATTTTTGGAAATGTTTGTGCTTTGAAAGGGTAGGGCCCATGTACAGGACATTTCATTTTCTCCAATTTACATCATTTTCCAGCTCAGATGTTTGGGGTTTTTTTGGTGTGTGTGTGTTTCCAAACTTCCAGAACCCTGTTGAAACAGCTATTTCATGACTGCTAATGGAAATTCGTATTTATGTTTAGTGGAATGACACAAAGAAATAAAGAGTTTTTTCTTCATGACCATGATCCTCCCCCCTCCCACCCTTTGAATCATAAAAAGTTGAAGATTCAGACATGAAGCTGATCCAAAATCCTATTCTTGTACTGGGGTGACCCCATATCCATGGTGGAAAAAGAGTTCTGATCTGTGCAAAGGGTGTCTGTAAGGCACTAACTTTTTCACATGCCAATATACCTTACTGCACTTCCTGTGGGTTAGCTGACTTTCACCAAGTTGGGAAACATCCACAGAGTGCCGTGAGTGGAAGTGACATATTTACCTCGCCTTGTCTCCTTTCATCCCATTTTAGACCTCAAACTGTCTAAGAACATTAGGAGGCCCCACAGAATGAGAACTTGAAGTCAGTACTGTTGGATTTACTGAATCTCTGTGCTATCTCCTGACAGTAACATTAACTGAATACATCAGGAATGGGGCAGAATACAACCTCTGTGAGACATATTTTAGGGATATGGGAAACAGGAAAATCTTAGAAATGAAACTTGGGAAACTAGATCTGCCTGCTATGTTTGCCATGCAATTAGTCAAGGAGCTGGCTCACACAGTTGTCTCTGAAAACCAGAGGAATCAAATGAGAACCAGAGGACAGAGGAAAATATGTTGTATTGATCTTTACAAATGAACAGCAGTCATTAAAAGAGTTAGTAACTATCAAATAAATTTGGCTTCCATGTCTATTGAAGGATTCTAAATAAGGAAAGAAGAATTTGCTGTGCCATGCATTCACATGGAGCCATATGTATATTAGCTAACCCTCAGGAGAGCTGCCAAAACAGAATGTAAATGATGGAAAAAGGAAGGGGTGAATTTTGTCGTCATGGAATACTGGAGAAAAGACTAAACAAAGTAAATCTGTAAGCATTTAAAGCAAACATCATCCCTGGTGAAGAAGAGTTTACTGAGTTTTCTGTGTGACTCAGAGCACACGTTAGTTATTAATTTTACTCCTTTAGTGGCATGTAGGAAGTATGCAGCCCCTCTACACATGTTGGCTTCACCATTGAAAAGGAACATGGATGACACACACAGAGATTTGTAGGAAGGAAATCCAGATGAAACTTAATCACTTTGTTTGATCCAACTGCAGGCCAAGTAGATTAAAAGAATATGGTCATTTAATCTGTGTAAATAAGATGTCTATTCATGTATTGAGGCAATTAATATATTGTTTCACGAAGACTGAGCTGAAAAATTAATTTAGATTGACTGGAGATGAAGATCCTAAAGCAGACTGAAAACAGGCTGGTGGCCCCAGAAACACAGAGTGATGAATAAATGCCAACACTTGGTGGGAGATACCTCAGGGGAACAGAAGGGAACAATGTTAGATTGTTTTTGTTTAAGATTCTTATTCATGGTTTGGAAAGAGGGTTGGCTATGACAGTTCATTGTGGGATGGTGCTCATCCTGGAAGAGATCATGCTTTCCAAAGCATTAGTACTAACAACTTTTGATCTGGCAAACTCTGAATGAATCAAAATCATAGCAAATGATGCCAAAAGGTTCAGTCTGAGGACCTTACCCAGAGTCCCAGTGAATGCACCTGTCTGCAGCTGCTTCATTTGGAAATCTCAGTCCATGTGGTTCACCATTTAGAGCAAACAAATTCTCTTAGTTTCCATTAGGATTCAGCCTCTTCCACTTATTTATCTAATGCTTGTCCAGCTTTGCCCGCACTGGATTCTCCATCCCAGAGCCTCCTGGCTGACCCCATGGACATGCTGTTTCCTTGTCCTGGTATTTGAACATGTATTGTGATTCTAGCAAGCATCTTGATACTACTAAATATTTCAGACAGAGGGCTGGTGAAAATAGAGAGCTGTAAGATCTCTGTTTCTTTACTAAATTTACTGTTCTCCAGCCTGTTTCCAGAGGCCTGGTATTTACTCAGTGGAAGCTGAACTTCAGGACTGTCCTTTGGGGAATGTCACCATTGCTTTGAGATGGAGATTCAGTCCCTGGAGGCACTGGGTCACAGTTATCTCTTGACTTGGATTGTGAGTGTTCACCTGCCCTGGTGAGGGGGAGAGGGGCATGGTGCTGGCTGAGAAAAGGGATGGGCAATGCAGCTGGCCTTGCTGTGCACCTCTGGGCAAAGGACCAGGTAACCCTGGTAACCCTGTTCCATGTATGGAAAGAAGTGCAGGGAGGGAGTTAAAGGAAATGCAGAGCAATTTTCCCATCATTTTGAAATGCACTGGTTGGCACTGTCCAGCACTAGCTGTAGGATTCAGTTATTATTCATTCATAAGACATTGCTGTACTGCCCCAGAAGTCCTACACCCCTGTGTGTGTCTCCTGCAAGGCTCAGGAAGAAATACAGCAAGGCTGTCTGTGCTGGACCAGTTCTGCAAGGCTGGTTCATGTTCCATGTTGTGAACTCCCTGGGGCAGGGAATGTCCTAATGGGTTTCATTTACTCAAAGAGTGAGTCAGGGAGGGGGTATAGCTCAGTGGTAGAGCATTTGACTGCAGATCAAGAGGTCCCTGGTTCAACTCCAGGTGCCCCCTCAGGTGCTGTTTTTTAGGTCAGATACTAGAAAAACAATTCTTTACTGTTTTACTTTACCCTTTACTGAGGGTGGTGAAGCATGGGCCTGGCCAGAGAAGCTGTGGATGCCCCATCCCTGTTCAAGGCCATGGGGCTCTCAGCAACCTGGTCTGGTGGAAGGTGTCCCAGCCCATGGCAGGGGATTGGAATGAGAGGATCTTTAAGGCCTCAAACCTGTCTATGCTTTATGATTTTTTGTGGTTTTAAGGAAGCACACACAGAGCTTATACACTGAGTGGCAGGACTGAGATTATGAAGCAAATTAAAGTATGAGCGACCAAACAAAACTATGAACGACGAACCACAGCCAAAAGCAAGTGAAGGTGGGGAGGAGAGAGTGTGAACCATAGGAGTACATTTATATCACACCCTGGTAGAATGTCTGTTTTCTCTGCATAGTCTTCTGGTTTGGGTAGAGATTCTGTAAGCTGTGGCAGAGTTGTCTGAGGGTCACAGCTGCCAAATTTCCCTCTTCTTCTCCAGTGCCTGGCTGAAGGAAACATTGCTCACATATTCCTGTGCCTAAGTGAACATTGCTTTGGGTCTTGAGTGGGAGGGATGACTAAGAATCAAGAATTAATTGCTTGATTCACCCTGTGATTGTTCTTTACAAGAATTAGAAAAGGTGTTATTATCTGCTGAAAGATCATTATTTTAATTGTGCTTTGATGAGAACAGAAAGCAAGGGATTCAGTTACTCAGTGTGGTCCATTAGAAGTGTATTAAAGACAAATGCAGAATCCTGTGAAACTTTTCCCAAAGATGACATTTATTAGGTTGTAAAATAGCGTCCCACAGAAGCATTTGAAGTCCTGTCACTTAATGATAAGTTACTGAGGCCAAGAGGCCATAAGACCTCCCTAAATTAATTGCTGTTTGAACTGGAGTGAAAGTTAAAAAAAGTTGGTTTGAAGATTCTCAGTGACTATAAGTACCCCACAACCCTTGCAAAACTGTCAAAGAAATTAGACTGATTTCTCTTCAGAATGTCTAGATTTGACTTCTACCTATTGGCCACTAAGATATCTTTTAAGGTTGAAGAAACTTTGTTAGCTAATTCCAGTTTTCTCTTTTAATACTTATAGTCTGTGATTAAGAAACCTCTCAGCCTTTTCTTTGTAAAATTAAAGAAGTAAATCTTCTCATGTGCTTCTCCAGAATGAGGTTTCCCAATTCTTTATTCATTCTTGTGCCTTTTCCCTCAATTATTTTTAGTTCCTGAGTACCTGCAGCCTCTAAAATAGTCTCTGAATACCAGCAGCAGTTGCACCAATGCCAGGTTGGGTTGTTATATAATTCCTTTGCATCTTCTACTTGATTTTACATCTCTAGTACATGCATTATGCTGCTGAAGGTGTCTGTGTTAAACTGCTTAGACTCTATCATTTTCTGGGCTTTTTCCAGTTTGCTTCTGGCCTCCTTTATCATGCCTGAGGAGCAAGCTCTCCACTGTTTAATCTTACCTTCAGGACTCTACTGAAATTCATGCTGTTGGCTTGTGTACAGTTTACTGAATTCCTCTCTGGATTGTTTTGCTTTATTATCTCTTTTGCTTTATTTATCCTCTGTATTCCATGTGCTGCCCAAAATTCCATGAACTTACTAAATAATAGTTTAACCTTTTCTTCCATGTCAGCAATAAAACATTAAATAGCAATTATTAGTGGTAAGCTAGGATCTATAGGGGGCTGAAAGTTCACTTGCTGAGTGAACACTTGCCATTTGCTATTTAATTTGGAAAGGTATCAGCTGGTCTCCAATGAATCTATACTGTACTATGTTTATTTTAAACCAGCCAAGTATATTACTCAATAATTCAAATTTGGTGCTCTTCAAAAGCCCATTACTTCAACACTCTTACTTTTATCAATCTCATTTGTAGGCTCATCAAAACACAAGGCTGGATTAATTAATAAGACTCCTTTTCCATTACATATTGTTAATGTATATTAATTATTTGTTTGTTGAACCCTGTGCCAGATGTTCTGTGATTTTGCCTGTGATTGATGTGCAGCAGACAAGCCCATGATGATAGGCCTAAGTAAGCCTTTGTAATGTGTGTGGTGTATGGAGAGCATGCACTTATTTACCACTCCTGAAATCTTCCCAAGGTTTCAGGAAAGCATTCTGTTGCAGCCAGTTGGGGGAATATATAACAAGAAGCTACTGGATTTCACTTGGGGCTTTTAATATTTAATACTATTCTAAATGTGTCTGTTGGTTTTTATTATTGTATCATGCTCCCTTCTGAGTAGCTGTTTGCATACAGAATCTCTTGAGTATATGCTTCTTGAGAAGAGACAGGAGGAATCTTAGGGAAGATCACCTGACCTGGTCTGAACCCAACTATGTTATTTTCCATTCTTTTGGGTGCAGACCCATCAGATGAGCATTGGAACATCTTCTGGTAGTGCATTACGCAAAATGATCATACATCTTTCAACTATTGTTTTTATAACCTCTCCTCTGGGGAAGAGTGTTTGAAGTGCAGCATATTATTTTCTTAGGATTTTAAGGCAGTTTGACTTTTGTGAAATGCGTATCCTCTTACATATTTTAGAATCACAGCGTTATTATGGTTGGAAAAGCCCTTTCAGATCATTAAGTCCAACCATTAACCCAGCACTGCCAAGCCCACCACTAAAGCATGTCCCTCAAAGCCACATCTACACATCTTCTAAATATCTCTGGGGATGGAGACTCCAGCACTGCCCTGGGCAGCCTCTTCCAGTGCTTGACAACCTTTTTGGCGAAGACATTTTTCCTGATATCCAATCTAAATCTCCCCTGGTGCAACTTGAAGCCATCTCCTCTTGTCCTATCACTTGTTAGCTGGGAGAAGAGATTCATCCCCAGCTCACTACAACCTCCTTGCAAGTACCTCTGCTTTTTACTCATTCTTTATGTTTTCCTCTGCTTTCAGTAAAGGATAGAGATTTTCCTTGACCCTCCTTTAGTTGGTAATATATTTATAGAAACATTTTTTATTTCTTTTTTGCAGCATTTTTTATTGTTTTTTAGCTGCACTTTTATTTCACGTGGCAGATGCAAAAGAATTGAACCCCGTGTCTTTAGTGATGGGGTTTGAAGTAGCCTGCAATTCCTAAAGGAATTCCTTCCACCACTATGATGAGACCCTTTTTTCTGTTTCCATTGATCCAGAGGATCATAGTTGCTAACCACTAGTCTTCTTCTGGTCCTTGACTATGTCTTGGAGATGTCCTGAGCGCAGACAACAAAGATGCAGGCATAGAATTCCAGAGTTCTTCAGGCAACTGGAGTAGACAGTGGAGATTTGCTGAGCCGTGATGTTCTGAGACGGATGAGTTCCTTGTATGAAATATCTCTGTGCCCATACCTGTCCCATTGTTATATCCATCTCTCCAGCCTGACATGACAGACATTACTCAAAAATAGCAGTGAATAGGAGCTTAGCATCAGCATTCCCTGTCAGCCCTGCTACTGCCTGTTGGAAAGAAAGATTCGTTCTCTGAGGCACTGCGGATTTCAGATTGGAATATTACAGTGGCACAGATTAGGAAAGGGGAATATTCAATTCAGGAATCTTAGCTCAGAGTCCAGAACATGTTGGCAAAGCTGAGTTCTGGGTATGCAGACGGGCCAATGATTAATGGCTAAAACCCAAGAAGAGCTGTGTTATAAATAGAGAGATTTGTTGTACTTCTCACAGAGCAAGACTGTGCTTCTTTGCAATGGCCAGTTTTGATGCATACTGGAGTTACTGAGAAGGGTTTGCCATCTGATAACAAGTTGGGGCAAAATATATAGGCATAAGAGAGATCAGATAGGTTTTATTTGTCCTGGTTTGTTGTTTGTTTTTTTTTTCTTCTATTTTTATTTCTGACGGCTTGCTTACATGATAAGCCCCTTGCTCAAATTCATCACCTTCCTAAAGGTAGAAATGCAACTTCAAGATATTGAAAACAATTAAAACTTCTCATGACTTGACTATAAGCATCTGACTAAAACCTGTAAGAGCAGCAATTCCCAAAGTTTCCTATTTGTGAAATTCTTTTTGAAACCACAGTACAGTTTTCTTTTGCACTTCCAAGTCTATGATCATTTCCAGTCCAGGACTCAGGATTCATCCTGGTTTGGGAACCCCTGTTCCTGGCCCATGAGGAGAAAATACTCTTCTTGCTGAGCCTCTTGAGTCACAGTCTGCACTTTCATGGGATTCTCTGTTTCTCTGTGCTCTATAACCCCTATTAAAAATGAGAAAGCATCAGCAGTGCAATGAAAGAGAGACAAAGGGTTTAATCACTCCTTTGTGTGTTATTACCTTCTTAATTTTCAAGAACAGGGTCCTTGATGTCATGTTTTCTTCTATAGTACATGGGATATGGATAAGTATTTACTGGATGGATTTGGATTTGGGAACAGATCTTTGGAGTCAAGAACATGGAGAATTTTTCAAGTTTCCCAGTGAGTTTTGTGCCTTGATTTAAATAATTGCTCATTGAAAATTTATGTCACTTTCATCAACTTAGTGCAGCAAAGATGGTGTTGGTATCAGTGATACCAACTGACTGAAAATCCATCCCACTATTAATAAATGATGTTTGCAAACACAGTGGTATTTTACTGTTCTTAAAAATTTGCCTGCTTTTGGATGTGCTGTGGAAAAATAATGCCTGCTGGAGTGTTTCTGCCTCTGCCTGTCTTCTGATTGTGACCTGACATGAACTCGTTTATGTAATGCTCCCTAGCAGCAGTGCTGCTGCTGGAGACAGGGCTGTTCCTGTGACCAGAGGTAGCTTCACCTCCAATTTTAAAGCTTTTTTGAGCTACACAGCTTAACAAATACCATGCCAGGAAGGAGGAGGTTTCTTCCTGGTCATATCACCGGCCCTGGAAGCCAGTAGTGTTTTACCTCCAGCTCCTGTGCCAGGTGAACTTTCTGAGAAGGGCTGTGTTTGTTCTTTTGTCTTGCCCTCTCCTGCCAAAGACCCCTCCTTTTCTCGTGTTGCAATTTGTCCTCTCCTGCAGGTAAGGGTGAATATCGCAGTGAGGTGACTCCTTCTTGATAGGTGTCATTTTTTAGCTCTTGTGCCAGATGCAGACTGACCATGTGGATTGGGAAGATTCGATGCCTTAGCTCAGGATGGTGGGGTTTCAATCAATTGCCCTCACAGGAACACTGCTATGGTAGTCCAAGCCTCTGTGCCTGATGTTTCATGGTTTGCTGTCATCATCTCTGCAGGAGTCAGTCTCAATGTAACATAATAAACAACAATATTTAGTTTCAGGCCAGGAATTTTCTTCATCATTTATGATATTTGTGGAGGTCATGATTTCTTTAATGTAGCACAAATCTAACATATGCAAGGAATAGGCAGTGTCCAGATGTGTTTCCAGGCCTAAATCCAGGTCTAGAAATCCATTCCATGCTTCATTCAAGAGCAATGGAGTGAGGGCCTGGATACCCCTTTACTTCTTTGAGCTGACTCCATATTTCAAAAGCAGAGGATTTGCAGCATGAAACTGTAATTAAAGATATTCCTTTGCTGATTTCAAGCACTCAATTCTTTGAATTTTAAGAATTGAGGGTTCTTGGGGTAGAAGTGATCTGTCTCAGCTGAAGTCTATCTTAAAATAATCTGCTGGTGATCAGCTGTCCATGGCTAGACATCTGGCAAGAATCATATGGCAAGAATCAGATCTGTAAATCCAGCATACCCCCCTGAGAGGAGTCAGACTGCTCCAGTGGAGTGTGTTCCCTGGGACAGCAGCTCTGACTCATTTCCATGCCACAGACTTTTGCATCCATTCACAGCAGGCCTCAGACAGCAACACAGGGCACCAGGTATGCTGCTGGTTTTCCTCAGATGCTAAAGCTTATTTATAGGCCTTTCCTTTCCTTTCCTTTCCTTTCCTTTCCTTTCCTTTCCTTTCCTTTCCTTTCCTTTCCTTTCCTTTCCNTAATTTTCCCCCTTCTCCACTCCACTTTCTATATGGGTAAAATGACACATCTCAGCTTAGAATTTATGTTCCCATGTACTTGTCTGTTGTTCATGCTCATGAAGGCTTAGAAAGCCTGAAGGGAAATTCTGTAATTTAATGTCCATTCATGTGTGTTTTCAGTACTTCCCATTAAACAGCTACATGCAGGAATGTTGGCAAGAACAGAGATAACAGAAATGCTGTCCCCACTATCCCATAGAGTACAAAGTAGGCATCACAGGGATAAATTCACCTTATTTTCTTCAGGAATATCTAATCACTTCAAAGGCTGTCCCTTTGACTGTCCAGTTGTTCTATCTCCCTGTGAGTTGCTGCAACCTGGAATTGGGAGTTTTTGGGCAGATGGTGCCAGAAACTCCTCAGCACTCATCCCAGCCAGAGAAGCTCTGAGAAGTGCCATGAAACTCAACTATACCTCCAATTTGTATTCCTAGAGAATACAGAATACAGTGTGGTATGGACATGTTTGGGCTGGCTGCACATGGAGTAAGGCTGACACCCATGGAACATCCAAGCTGCTGTGCCTCTGGATAGGGTCCATCAGTTCCACAGGCAATGTCCCTGGCATAATTTCTCTGCATTGGACTAAGATGACACATTTCCCTACCAAGTGCTGTCCTGCAGCATGACTTAGCAAAGGTTGGTAGGGCATCAGCTTGGAGATCTCTCCATATTATGGCACAAACCTAATAAAAGATACAGGGAAGCACCCAAATTTGTATTTCCGCTGGTAGCATCCTCAAAGGCACTCAGTGCACTTCTGTCCTTTCTTTCTAAGGTGTCTGTTATACCTCTGGCTTTCATTGCTTAAGGCATATTTTGCCTTATTGGCAAACTGCCTCATTTTAATAACTTTTTATTTTGAATTTGCAGTATATAAGCATTGGTTTGCTTCAGATGGCCAGGGCTGTATTCTACCAGTGGTAGAAAGCAGGGAATGGAAGTGATTCATCAGTAATTGCATCTCGAATGCATTTATTTATTTAAGTGCTCTAGAAAGGCTTTCCTTGAAAACTGCAAACTGTGACACATGTGGATTGATGGCTGGGTGGTTTTTGCTGAATATAGAAACCAACAACTCTGTATCTAGAGTGACTGGAGGCATGGAGACCTTGCTGACACCTCTGTGACATAGGATCATTCAAGCAGGATAAGGTCATACTAGAAAACTTGCAGGAATCTCAAAGCAGGATCTGCCAAACCTTGCAAGATCAAAACCATCAGTGTTTTGCATGGATTCTCCTTTCCAGCCTCTGGAGCCTACTTCCTTAAAAAGAGGTTAAAGGAAGAAAGGTACTTTTAAATTCCTCTTTGTAAATGAAATCATAATTGATGGAAAATTAAAGCAATTGATGTAATATAAACCTCCTGGTAACTGGAGAAGGTGCTACAGAGGCTTCCCAGCAGTTATACATCAAGAAACATTCTTAATCTCCTAGATAATGTGGAAAAGAAATGACATTTATTATCTACAAGTCCTCACAAGCTGAGGATGCAGTTTATAAAACTGTATTTGGCTCCCCCTCCTTTTCCTCCTTTATTGTAATCCTTCACCATGGATCATTTTACATCCAAACTCACCTTCATCTGTTATCATACTTCGCTGATTTATCGACATCACAAAGTTCTGATTAATAAGGCTAGAAGGACATCCATCAGAAGAACTAAGAATGTGTGATCATTTCCTCTCAGGCTCTCATTAGCTGTGGCTGTCCTTCTGGGAGTTTTATCTCTGTCTTTCTATTTCCAGACTAAAGCACATGAGGCTTAAAAATAATATCCTACAATTAATCTTTTGTTTCTCTCGGCTTCTAAAACCTTTGGTCAAGATGGAATATGATCTCCATGCTGTCAGCTGAAATAAGTAGAAACAATCCAAACTGTTCAAATACACTCTTAATGAATGAGCAGGCACGTCAGAATAATAGATGGCTTGATTCAGCCTCCTTCATTCAAGATGGGAAATACAAAGGTCTACAGATAATCCTATGATCATATGAAATATTTGTGGGGTAGGTAAGAATTACACTCCACAGTGTCTTTTCCAAAAGGGCTTCCTTTTCCTTTACGTTGCTTTGGTTTAAAATTACATGAGTTGTGGTGAAATCCCCTCCGGTGTTTTCAGGTCGCTGTGCTAAGTGGAGTGGGAAAGGTTTTGTTTTAGAGTTTCTACACTAAGCTCTCTTTTTAATGAGACACTCCTAGGTTAAAAATACCTTCTGAAAGCGACTTCCCACGTCTTTCCTACGTTAGTGACAGATTGGAGAAGAAAATGTGGAGTACGCCTGAAAGTGATAAGTTGAGGTTAGAGGTCTAGCCAAAGTCAAGTGCTAGGGAGTTTCAGCTGTAGAGAGCTGATGCTTTGAATTATAATCAAGTGATTAATGTTTCTAATGTGAGTGGGTTTGGGAGTTACAGCAGCAGCTTGGATAAGTATGGTGAAACCTGCTTTTAGAGTTATTTTATTTATAGCACATTCATTAGGTTGGGCAAAATGGACAACATGTGCTTATGTGGTTAATGATAAATCCATATGAGGGCTAAACTAGTCTGCTGAGTTATGAGAAAGCCATTTGCAGGTCAGATTTTTCTGGAGAGAGATAGACTTGAGAGAAACAATTCCTATTTGTTTGGGGGGAGGGGAGAGCAGGGAGAGGGGAGAGGAAGAAACCAGCTTTTCTCCTTTTATAAAACACATAGGATGTAAATGTTACAGATCTTCATTAATTTTTAAAGGTCCTTTGCCCCTGAAGTTTGTGTAGCTGGCTTCATAAATATCAAAAATAACATGGGAAGGAGGAGACATGCATGGAAAGGTATATGAATAATTTTTTATAAAATAGTAGATAATCCAATGTTAACATATGAAAACTGCAGTGATCTCTATGAAACTGCAAAAGCCAGAAAAGGATACATCTCTGAGGTATTATAATTTTTCTTGTGGGAATCAGACAATCTAGCATGAAATGAAAGAAACAAAATTTATATAAGACTATTCCTTCTGTTTGAATTTACCATACCTTAATCCTGCTGCTGTAAGCAATTTAAGGTACTCTTTCAAACAGAAATAGTTTTCCCAGGTGAGAGTATAGTTAATAAACCCAGTATTTTGGCACATGGTTCATGTTGTGGTTTTAGTTATAGATCTGCCAAAAGGATAAAAAAAGATTGGTTCCCCTCTTCTATCCTTATCCAGGGTTGATTGTGCAGGTCCTTCAGCCACAAGTCCAACTGCTCTCTGTCAGAGACCATGATGCCATTTGGATTGAAAAAAAAAAAAAAAGCAAGACAAACAAGTAAAAGAAAACCCTTATAAATTCCCTTTCTATAGCAGCCAAATGCATAAGTGTGTTATTTCACCCCAGAATCTCAATAGTTGCATGTTGCACATCCTCACAAACAGGCAAAACCAGTCCAAGCCATTTCCCTTCCTCTACTCTTAATTTTAGGTAGAAATGGAAATATGATGTTGATTTTCAAGGAAGCAGGTTGCCAAGGGAATACTCTCAAATATGTTCTCCTACCTCTTCTGGGCATTGCTGCAGGTGCTATTTGTGAATGAGTTCAGATTATCAGAACACAGTTTCAGAAAAGCTGACTGATTACTGAGTATTTATAGAGAGAGAATATGGCACCTAGTGCAGAGATATTTCATTATACATATATATGTACAACAAAAACAAGTACAGGAAGCTCTTTCAGATTAATTCCCTTTGGAAAGCCATGTATTAGTCTCAGGACAGTGAGTTAATAAAAGACACAGTGGCTTTCCCCCTCCCTTGACACCTTGTAATCCAGAGTGGATCTCTGCTGAGAAAATGCACTTTAGTGCCACACAGCCTCTTGGGCCCCAGTGGTAACTGCATGAAAACTTAATGGCCTAATCAGAGTTTATCTCATTTAGAGGCTACACAAGATGATTTGTTTCTGGCATCAAAGTCATGACAACACTATTGTAATATTTATTTTATAGATATGAAATAATGTGTGTTTTGCTCTGACAGGTAAACACATATCTTGGTTTTGGTCCCCTTGTTGGACACGGAAAATTAGGTGCAGAGATTGAAATAATTAGCAAGGCTAATAATCCCTGGAGCAGGAGGGACAGCTCCAGAGGGGGGATTCATCTCACCTGTGTTAAAGTGTGTTTGGATAAAACAAATTTTCCTCCACAAGGGCCAGTCTCTATTAACTAGAGAGGGACAGCACAGATATTTAGCTCAGATCTACCCTTGAGGTAGCTAAGCAGAGTGCAGATGCATGCCACCCCAGGGATTAAAACACTTGTTTTTTGAATGACAAGCAAGGGTCAAGCTCTAGGAATAGATGTGCTCCTTACAAAAGAGAGAGCTTACAAAAACCAGTGTCTGAAGTGCAAGAAATAAGGATGTTAAAGCTGTGTGGAAAAGTCGGAGACTCACAGGGCAAGCCTGAATTTACCCAAGGCTTCAGGATGAAGAAAAAGTCTTGTGGGTTTTTTGGGTAACTTGTCATTCTGAAATTAGCTATATTTAGTTTATTGGTTAAGTTAATAAAATAGCACTGGTGCCCTATCACTGGAAAACTTTAATGGTGTTAAATGGCCTCTGTTTATTCCAGGATGGGGTAGCAAGTCTCTGGCATAGCTTGACCAGTAGCATGAACCAGAGATTGCTCCCAGCAAGTGGTCTGGATGGGGCCATTCTCTTTTGGAAGTTAAGGGCATTTAGCCCCCAGTGTGCATGAGGCTGTGCCTGCTGGCCCAGGGACCAAAGACCAGCCCTGACCCTGTTTAGTTAATCTCTTCCTCTTCTGATTTTATTATTTGACCTCTCATGATCAGAAGGATGGGGAAGCAGCTATGGTGTGCTGGGCTTGATACAGGGCTAGCCTTACTTTGAAATAACGTGGTGCTATCTAATTCCCTTCTGCTGTTCTCTCTAATCTGTAAAGACCTCACAAATCTGATTTTGGCCTGGTTACCCTAATCTCCATCATGGGCTGCCCGATTCACTGACTTCAGTGGGGCACACTGGACTGTGTCAGGGTTGGGAGTGATAGTTGGTTTTTTTGAGCTGGTTGAGCAAACAGCTCTGCAAGATCTCTTCTTGACAGTGCACTAGCTCTGATCTGAAAGGAGACACAGCTTTAGACATCTGTTTTAAGGGCAGAGCTATTCTGAGCTTATTTAAACTCAATACAAGGCTCTGTTTATATTTCTTTGATTAATTGAAAATAACCTCTCATTAAGGGAGTGACAACCGATACTGTACGATTGTGCTCAAGTCATTCACAGGAGCGAAAAAAATACACCAAAGGTTAGGCAGGTCAAAGCCCTTGTTTGGATCAAAGCATATGTTGAACACTGTATAAATGCCAAATCTGAAAGTGTTTTGTGTTTAAGGTTAAAGTTTGGAGTAAAATGATACTATAACAATAAATCCCTAATTCAGCTTGTTAGGTCGCTACTGCATTCACAAAGGCACAGCAAAGAGAAGGATGCATCTGATGGAGCAACTGGATAGGAGTCCAAGTCTGTTAAAAATTTACAGATAGGTGAGGTAATACCACATCCAGTTCTGGTAGGCACATTTCAGAACAAACTTTAATGCAATGGAAATGGATCTTGAAGGAGTGACAGGCACGGTTTGTGGTTTGTCCGTAAATCTGCCTTACCGTGAGAGACTAAAAAAGCTCAGCTATTTTTATTTATTCAGGACAAGGTTACGAGGTCTGTGGTTTTGTAAAGTCAAGCTTGCATGGTGAGGGAGCAGCAGGCTCCAGTTTCCACTCAGAGCTGCATGGCCTGGGTGCTTTCAACCAAAATATTGGAGGGTCCCCAGCTATGCCTGGGCTTGAAATATTCCTGCTGTTCTGGAGGTAAACCGAGGATGGGCTGCAGCCTTCTCTGTCCATGCCTGATCTGCAGCTTCCTGGGGAGACTGATGAGTGATGGCCAGGGTTGAGGGTGGAGAGTGAGGCCAGACAAATGCAGATCAAAAATGCAGCCCTTCTTCTTGACAGGGTGATAGGCACTGAAATAACTTATCTGGGGGGGAGTGTCCTTCCCTGAAAGCCTCTAATTCAGGGTGAGATGTGTCCTTGCATGATGTGCCATAATTTGTAATGATTCAGGTGTTGTTTTGGGACACCATTCTATGCCTTCAGCTATGCAGGTGATCAGGCCAGGTGATAGAAATTATCAAATGAGTGATCTCAGCTGGCCTTAAAATATTTCCATTAAATAGGAATATTTTAAAATTCTTGTTTTAGTGGGAATATTATATACATTTTAAACTGATTGGTAAGTTAAATGGAGAGGTCTCAGTGAGGCCATCTTTAGCTGGAGAAAGCCCAATTTTTAGGAAAAATATCCCTCACCACTTTCGTATTTGTGGGCAGAATAGCTATGTTTATAATTTCTTTCCAGGAAAGTTAAATCTGAGCTTAGACCTGGGTTCCAACTGTCCCTACAGTTTACTATATCTGGTAGTACATCTTTCAGTACACGAGGAGTGATACAGCTTCTTTCAAGTGAAAAGTTTCCATTTGACCTGCTGTTCAATCTACAGTGACCTTATTGTGTGGGCATCTCATCCACCTTTCAGCAGTGGTGTGGGAATCAAATCAGGAAGATGAGGACCCCTTAGGAAGTCCCATGCTATCCTGTCAAAGAGTTTATGTCACTGGCTACTGCAAGGGCAGGTGGATTTGCAGAGAGCCTAAAGTCTGACTGTGTCTGGGTTGCCTGTGAGGACACATTTTAGGTGTTAGGTCTAAAGGATGCTTTAAAAACTGCCACCAGGTTCAATAGCTGTTATCCCCTTGCATTCAGCATGCAGAGAGGTGTTCAGAAGATTTGTCTTGCTGGAAGATTAGAGCAGATTTTAGGAAAATAATCCAAATAGATTAGGAATAATGCTATTAGAAAATCCATTGGATTGGATATCAGGAAAATTTCTTCACTAAGGCTGGTCAGGCATTGGAACAGGTTGCTCAGGGACATGGTGGTGTCACCATCCTCGGAAGTGTTCAGAAAATGTGTAGATGTGGCAGTTGGGGATATGGTTCAGTGCTGAACATGTTGTTAGTTTGACTTGGTGGCATTTGAAGTCTTTTTCAACTTTAATGGTTTTGTGCTTCTATGATTCTGAAGTACGCACCCAACTTTGTTCAATAAAGGCAGTTTCTTGCAGACGGCCAAGCAAAGGTTGGGCTACGCGCTCAGCGTGATTTTCTCCTTCTGCGAGTGCTGCCATTGTCTCATCTCGCCGGTACCTGCGCTGCCACTCGCGCTGTCCCCGAGGCGTGCGGGGCCGTGCGCTGCTCTCCAGGCTGGGCACAGCTCCGCAGCAGCCCCGGCCCATCCCCTCTGCTCTGGGAGCTGCGGGCAGCGCTGGCACCCCGGGCAGAGCTGCCTGGGCTCTTGGGGCAGCAGCTGCGCCGCGGGATGCAGGGGGACCTTGCTCCTCCCTGCCGCCCTCGGGCACACGCCGGAGCGCTCGAGAGCTTAGAAAAGCCAGGAAATTGCTGAAAATGGCATTTTGCTCTCAGCGTCTAACCATCGCACCACTCCTGCTCAAATAAATAAACTCTGATGGGAATCCCCCCCGCAACCCCCTTCATTTATGTTTTAATAAAACTTGTCACAGTGATTTTTTTTTTTTTCCAGTCAGCAGATTTTTACGCTGGTTAATGAGGGGGGAAAATTTATCTTCCCCCCCCCGCCCCTCCTCCGCCTCCAATTGCCTCCCCTCTACTTTCATGTCAGGGGCCAAGTTTGGATTGGAGCCTGGTGAAGTTTCTGTGTCATTTCCTGTTGCTGCCCTCGCCGACAGTCGCTGCCGCGCTCGCTCCGCGCTCCAGCCCTCCCGCAGACGCGCAGGGCGTCCTCCCTCCCTCCCGGCCGGCGGCTTTTGGGGAGGATGTGACAGTGCTGGGCACACCTCACGCTCCCGCCTGTCACGCCGCATTCCTGCTCCTGCTGTCCCCTCGGGCTCAGCTCCCAGCCCGCTGCCAGCAACGCCAACAAACCGAACGCCAGAAGAACTTTCTTCTCTCCGCGCAGCTCGCCGCACTTCCCGGGCTGCTGGGAACCTGAGGCGGTGAGAGCAAACACATCCTTCTCTCGCAAACTTCGCCGCCGTGGTCCTGTCCGTGCAGGTGGTCGGGAGCGAGGCGGCCGGGGGATGCTGGTGCTGGGTGTTTGGGTGGGCGAGGGCTGCGGGGGCACGGGGAGGGGACGGGAGCCCGGCGTGCGTCTCACTCCGTGGGACAGGTCAGCCGCGAGGGCTGGCGTTGGTGCGGTCGTGCTGGTGGGTTGATGTGACAGACGGAAAAAAGGGCTGTTCAACAGCGGGAGAGAGCAGCACGGGGATGTACAGCAGCCGGGCAGGCAGTGAGCGGAGCTGAGGGAAGGAGAAGGGGCTGCTCAGCGTTTTCTCTTACGTGTTTGTCTTTCAGCTTCAGTTTAGTGTTTGCAGGTTTTTCCCAGGGCTGGCTTGGGGCAGGGTTCGCAGGGTTCGGAGTGTGTACGGTTCTGGGGATTGCATTTCTGAGCAGAAAGAGCTGATACGTGGGGAAATCTGTGTTACCCTCTCTTGGAGGAGCGGGCACAACTCCGCTGGCATCTGTAAAATCCTGTCTGTGTTGCCTTTCCTCTGCCATTGCCTTATTTGCTCTCTGAACGTACATTTCGTAGGAAAAAGACACAAATGCTTGTGCTGTAAAGTGGAGCAACTGTGACTTCATGTACTATTTCTGGCATTCCTGACTCGTTCAGTCTTGACTGTTTCTTGGACAAACAAGGCGTAACAAACTGACGGATAAATCCTGAAGCATGTGCTGGAGCCGGTTCCCGGAGCTTCCAGAGTTAAAAGGCTTTCTTGAACTCACTGACACAGGGCAGTAAATCTCAATGTGTCAGTAAGTGAGGGGAAAAAGCGCTTGCAGAGCATTACACACCGGCAGATAAAGTCGGTGCTGCACAACCCCAGGTCCTCACAGGCAGGATTAGCTCCTGACACCTCCAGCTACCCTGCAGCATTTAGAAAGGTCAATTATATGTACAATATTTACCATTTAATTATAAGTGAGGCAATAAAAGCCTTGGAGTTGGCCCTAGGAAAAACAATCCTAAGGCTTTGTGTACAGTGTGTTTACCCCCTAGTCACTGTTTGATTCATGATGTTCCCTCAGTTCCCTCTTGTTTTATGCTAGTTTGGCAGTAGAGTCCTCTCTGTCCCCCCTTCCCCAATGGGAAAGTGGTGGAAGAAGTTACAAGATGGGAATGTAGGAGGGGGGCTTTGGGCTCACCCTGTCCCTGTTCCCTGCCTCCAGCCAAGGCACATCGCCTCCCATGGCCGGGGAAAGTTCAAGCTCCCTGTCCAGGCTTGGCACTCCTTGTCTTGCTGCCACAGGCAATGGGGGACCCAGGAGACATTTACTGACAGCTTTGCCTGGGGTCACTTTCTAGGTAAAAGCTCAAAGTTTGTTTCACAGCTCCTCTACGAAAGGCACTTTTTTTCTTTATTAATCGCGTTGAGGAGGAAATCCTTTTTTGGGTCTTCCAGTCTCCCAGTGTTGTGCTACTGAAGGATTTATCAAAAAGTACTCACTTTCAGTGTTCTCACAGCTGGCTTGTACTCATGAACTGGTCTCCAGGGTCTGTGCTACCACACACAGCTTGATCTGAAACAAACTTCTAGGTGTTGCTGGAGTTTAGGAAGGGCCCGGACACTCCAAAGGCAGTTTGGATGTAGTCACCTTGTTTCAAAGTGTAAGAGAGTTTAATAATATGTAGGCGTTAGGCCGTGCCAATTGGCTTCAGGGCTGAAGAATGGGCTCTGGCAGGCGTTAGTTTACTAGCAGAGACATAGCCAAGAGAGTAATGAGCTCATGTAACAGAGGGAGGGGAGAAACTGTAGCAGGAGTTGCTCCCAGCACCTCTTAGGAGCCTGAGAACAGCATTTACCTGGAGCAGTGCTCTGTATTTTCTGATGTGGAAGCAAATGGGGGCGTCAGGCTGGCATTTTCTTGGGTCTTGGGCAGACTCAGGCAAGTCAGCTCTGAGGTAAACAGATCCATTGCCTGTGCAAGGTGGCTGGGGGCCTAGCTGTGTTTCAGGGGGCTGCTTTGGGTTCTTGAAGAGGGGGATAGGACCTCCAGTCCTTTGGAAATCCACCCATATATATAGCTGCTGAGGGATGAACCTCTGTCTCAAATGCAGTTTTTGGCAGTCAGTCTCTAAACTATCCTAAAACCTTACCTATGTGTGCTATGTTGGGAGATGACCATAATTTCATCCTTAATTTTTTTGGATTTAAATGTGAACCCACTTCATTTTAACCTGAGAACCACCCTGCTGATTTCAGTGATGCTATTCTTGATTTACAGCAGTGGAGGGCAGGTAAGAATCAGTCCCTTAATATCTGCTTTTTTCTGACACCTGCAAACTAGAAAGGAAGACAAGAGAAACCCACTCAGGGTGAGATCATGATGGAACCAAAGGGTCTCAAGTACCACCAAGACCTTTCTGGCTTTTTTTTTTGGCTTTCATACTTGCCCTAGATCTCAGCTTTTACTTCTGTTAATAGGAACTTGTTCTGTGTATAAGCAAATGCTGGCTCCCTGTTTTCACACAGAACTGGAGTAACAGCAGCAAACCCAAGGTCCCTGTCCCGTCTCTCTCCGTGTGCGAGCGTGTTCTCCACACCACACCGTGCTGGTGTAGCCCTGACAGATGAGTGAAGGCATGGCCATTCCAGTTCTGCTGCTTACCTTGGGAAAGTGCTCTGGAGCCCAACAGACTTTACTGTCTGGAAATATTTCCTGTTGCACAACATAAATTGTCTCTTTCAGTTTAATCCTGTTGTCTTAGATTACCTCACCAAAATACTGCCTTGCATAAAGCCTCTCTCGGCGGCCACTCCACTGCAGTGGGGGAACCAGTACTCTCAGAGGCCACAGGTTGTGAAGACTTTGCAGGAAGGTGGGGTGAGCACGTGCTTCCCTTCCCCCTTTCTCACCTTGCACACGGGCAGGGCAAACAAGTCCTGCTGTGTAGCAGCGGGCCTGTGCTACTTCCCCTTCGTGAGCCAGACCCCTCTGCAGCTCCACAAACCCACGATGGCCACTGAGACCTCCAGGAGACATCTGCCATCACTGATGGCTTCTCATGGCGCTGGTGGTCCTTTTCTCTGAGCTGCTTTTTCCTGCTTCAATGCTTGAGCTTGGTGTGGTGCTCCCTGTCCTGCCCGAGGGTGCTCCAAGGATTCTCTGCTGCTCCCCACCAGCATGTTGTCTGCATCTGCTTTAGTTTGTCACAGGCTTCTCCTGGGGAACAGCAGCAACATTTGGGGTAGCCTTGGCCCAGTTTGTGGGTGCTTCCCAGCTCTTTGTGCTTCCCTGTCTCCCCAGGCTGAATCAGACACTGTGTTTGTCTGCTTTGCTCTTGCTTAGCTCCAGCTCCAGTTCTCGTGGTATTTAAATGCTGATGCACAAATTTAGGTAACATTTACACGCTCTAGTGAGTCTTCAGCTTGCCTGCACAAATTTCTTGTTTTCCTTCTTCTAATGCAGTGCCACTACCTGAGGACAGTGCTGCCTCCTTGCTCCAGGGAGCTGCTGATCCCTGCTCTGTTTATGGGACATCGCCATAGCAATGAGGATGTGTAGTGGAGATGGTCAGGATCAACCAGGCTGTATCCCTACTGCTGGCCAAACACAGCCAAAAAGGTGCCTGCCACCTTCCCTTCCCAAACAGAATTCTGTTTGCTTTGGCTATTTTTAAACATATTTGCTGGTGGAGCCTGGAGCTCACTATCAGTTTGAGCCTTGCCAAATGCAGCCCACAGCTCTTTAAAATGGATTATTGTGGTGATGGGAAGGACAGCTTTTGTTCTTCTGTCCACTGGCTTGGGGCTGCCTGTGGTGATGGTGGTTGTGGCAGTCGCATACTTCCCAGTAAATCAGCTAAAGGCAACAAACTTCACAAAGTCAGAGGCTTTCTCTCCTTCATGCTGACTTCTGGACTTGAACTGGTGAGAGGGAGGTGAGAGGCCTCTGTGTCCCATCAGCAATTCCCTCAGTCATCCTCTCCCTCCCTGGAAGTGTTATTTTTGGTTAATTCATACAAGTCTGGGCCTCCTTGGTCTATCCTGTGGGAGGAAGCTCCAGGCTGGAATTTTGTAATAAAAGCCAGATTTTTCTCTGGAGGCAGAATGGAGGAGGCTACTCCTGTTGCTTCTCCAGTTCTTGTTAGTTCTTGATCAGCTTAATCTGGCAACTCTGAGAGATTTTCTTTCTCTGCTGAGAATAAAGTTGGCCTCTGAGGAATGTCAGTGTTATGGTGTTCACCCTGAGATACCTTATTTCTAGAGAGCCACTGACAGAAATCACAGCTCAAGCTGTTTGGATCTCATCTTCCTGGTGGAAGTTCCCAGCAGTTCACTAGGGGTGAGTCTCTGAGAGCATCCCAGGCCATTTGCACCATTGCAGAACCATGGCTTTGCTAAAAGAAATGAGGTTTCCTCCAATGTCCTTGGTCCAAGTCAGCTTGTTCTTAACCTGATGGGCATGGAGCAGTCTGTCCCCTCACACACCAGCAGAGGCTGGTTTTCACTGGAGCAAATATGTCTGTGTACCTGCACTCTGGAGAGTTCTCAGAGGTGTTCTGTGGTTATGAAAAAAACACAGATCTGAGCTCTGATTTCCTCTGTGACCACAATAATTCTGTGTTTTCCTCCATTGCTGACCACTGGCAATGGAAAAACCACTTATCCCTGCCCTCTTCTCTTTGCTTGTCCTTGAAGTGTTTCCATAGGGGCTGATGCAGTGGAATGCTGAGAACATTTGAAGTTGCCATAAATTAAAAATGCAGACACTATCTTAAATATATACAGGGAGCTTGCTAATTAAATCTGAGTTTTGTTCTTGGTCATCAGACCCAGTACTAAGGATAGAGACAGCAGCTGAAGCTGACATACCATCCTCACTGGTACTTGACACACTACCTGTAAGTCAGTCTTCTGGAGTTTCCCATCCAGACTTATTTCATTAACTTAATAAAATCTGTCTTGTGTTCCTTTTATTTTACTGGTCACTCTGATTCCCCTCTGACATAGCCTAAATTATGCTTGGACTACTTTTTTTTTTTTTTCTTTCTTTTTTATTAATGTGACAATGGACTGTATAGTCTTCAGAGATTTATTTTTCTTTAATGAAATCAGCTTCATTAAAGCTGATTTCTGGCTAGTGTGCTGCATGAATGTCACATTTAAATATGTGCTTTCAGTCCTTTTCCTCAGATACATTACTTTACACTACATTTGTCTGTGTTAAACTGCAGTGCTGATTTACTACATCAACGACCATGAAAGACTCCAATTCCTCTGACTCCTGTTTTGTCATTTCTCACTGTTTATTATCCACAGTGATCTGATTTTTGGAATAGTTGGCACATTGTAAGCTGAAGTTTCTTAATTATTTTCCTCTGCTTGATACAATGGTTACAATTAGATTAATGTGTATTTAGTAGATTTGGATTACAGAGCAAGTAGAAAAAGCTCTCCTGGGAACAATGATGCCATGAGTGTCACAGCAGTGGGTGGTGCCAGGTGTGCTCAGGAATGAATGGGTAAAGATGTGCCCAAAGTGTAGGGAAGATCCTTTCTCACAAGCAGGAGGTAGAAGCAGTAATCACGTGTTGGTGGCCAGTCCTTCCTTCCTTCCTTCCTTCCTTCCTTCCTTCCTTCCTTCCTTCCTTCCTTCCCTCTGTAAGTGTTTTCATTCTCTGCTGCAGTTCAGAAGTCAGAAGGGTGCTCCTCAGCTTGCTAAGGAGGCTTGAACAGCACCGAGCCTGCAAGATCTGAGATTTGGTCAGCAGGATTCTAAATAGCTTTCAGTCTTACTGTTTAAACATGCAAAATTGGGAATTCCCTTCATTCTGTTTGCTTACTTGAAGAATCCCAGGCTAGGCAAACCTGCCAGGCATGCTAATGCTTCCTGACAAACTGCTTCAAAACACGAGTTTCATGTAAGGACAGCAACAGTGGCAGCAGAAACCCCTCCCAGAGAGACAGAAGTACTCATGGGCACTGTGGTCATATTTAAGCCAGCCTCCACCTTCAGCTTATGCTTCCCTGCGTGGGTCTGCATCACCTGTCCTTCAGGAGCATGCTGTGCCAGGAGGTGAATACCTCATGCACCACTCGTGAGAAATTCCATCTGATATTTAGGAAAGGCTTCTGTGCCATGTCAGCCAGCTTCTGAGAGGGGCAAGCCAGGAGGCAGGTGCCTCGTGTTTCCAGCTGGCTGGCTCTCCGTAGCTCCTCACTGGCACACAAGGGAACACCTAATTGCCCTTCCCAGACACCCTGTCTCCTTGGACCCTACATGTACAGGTTCTGAGTCACCTAAAAATTCAGTTCTCCTGACTCCTTTTGACTCTGCTGAATGCCTCAATGCTTAAAATAGGTGCTCCAGGTCACGCTGTTGGGTGGGACAGCTACAGGTTTGCCCTTGTGACATGTGGGTAAGGCTTTGATTAAACGTGGCCTCAAGTCAACTTTCCGTAACTCAGGTTTTGCAGGTGCAAAGGACAGGCTACAATCTGGGGAAGTATTCTCGACCTTAAGCATTATTTGCAAAGCAGTGTGTGGGGCACTGCCTGTTGCTGTTACTAAGAGAAATGATGCATGTTAGAAGAGGATCATATGGCTATCAGGCCGTGCAATCTGGCTTTATTTTCCAGCAACACTAAATAGTTGCTGATTCTGTCTGGACTTTGCCTGTTCTGTAGATTTCTTGAGCTGTCTCTGAGGCAGGAGCTTGCTTGCAAGAAAAAAAAAAAAGTATGCATCAGGGCCCTCGTTTGCTCTCTGCACAGCTTTGACTGTGCAGCTGGCTGCCAAGCATCACACAGCAAGGCAGAGCAATGCTTGTGAATCACCATGGAACAACATCAGACGAGCCAAACAGACCCATGTGATTTTAGGCAGGGCTCAAGAATTTTGTTCCTTTAGCTTCAACCCAGGGGGTAAATTTGTTCATTTTCCTGGCACTGCAACAATGTAAAAGCTTTTGCACCCATTTGCCCTAAACCGGTACAGTTTGTTCTCTGAAACATTTGCCGTTCCCATTTTGTGTGATAATAACAGTTGAAGGAAAGGTGGAGATTTTGTGGGACCAATTCTCAGGTACATTAAGCTGCTTTCACCACCTCCTGAGTATATAAATTGTCCTTAAAGCAAGTGTAAATGGTGTTGTTATAGTAGTCCAAATGGACTCCAGAATGAGACAAATAGGTTCCCTGCTCTGAAGTGAGTATGTGTTGCAAACATCTGTGGGGAGATGGATAACAAACTGTGAATTGTCATCTCTCCCTGTGAGACAGGTGCTTAGGACAAAGTGCTGATGTCTGGTGGCCACAATGGATGCTGGAGGGAAATTTTGGGTATGTCGAAGCCTCTGTGTCTGAAGACACTGAGTGCTCCAGTGGTTCATGCCCTTGACACACGCAGATTCCTGAGCCTCGCCTCGGTGGGTACCAGCAGGCTTGGACTAAAATCACAGAGTCATGGAAACGTTTGGGTTGGGAAAGACCTCTAGTTTCATTGAGTCCAACCCTTAACCCAACACCACCGAGTTCAGCACTTATCCATGTCCCTTAGCACCACATCTACACACTTTTTGAATACTTCCAGGGATGATGATTCCACCAATTCCCTCTGCAGCCTGTTCTAATACTCAACCAAAAATCTTGTGAGAGACCTGTGTAATAACATAGATGGAAAAGATCCAGAACCTGAAATGTTCAATACTACAGAACGTTTCAGTGCTACAGAAAGACCACTAGTGCTTTCTTGACCTTTGCTTCTTCCCCTAATGGCAGAGATTACATAGTGTGAATCAGCTCAGAGATGAAGTGAAAGCATACAGCAATGAACAAAAGAAAACTTGACCTGGGGAGGAAGGAATGAAGGTATTTTCTGTGAAGTGCAGGAATGCAGGCAAAGATATGAGGAAAACCACCTACTAAAGAGAAACAAGCTTGTGAAGTGGACATAAAATTTCCTGCATTGCCTTTCCATGTCTCCTGGACAGCCTAGAGTTATTTCAAAAAAGCACAGCTTGACTCAAGCACCCTAAATTATATCCCTGTCTCAGTGGCTTCTTGGGGCCTAATGAACCCCACAGGACCACTGTGGACCTGAGGAGGAGACCAAGTGCAGCTGGAACATCAGGGAAGCCTGTGACCTCCCCCAGCCCAACATCTATGACACAGAGAAGGTCATCTTATCCAATTGCAAAGTGGGGGTGCTACCTCAAAGCCATCCATCAGAGGTTTCACTCCTTCTTGCTCGTGGTACCCTGGAAAACTGAAAAGCTCTATGTCATTGCTTTGTGTTAATAAGGAGGGAAGGGTGGAAGAAACTCCCATGACTTGTTGTATATGTTGCTTGAGAAAACATGTGCTCTCTGCAGCGAGACCTCACAGCATGCTAATTCTCAAAGCATATATGCAAAAGTTTGAAGCTGGAGGTTCTGTTGACCCTAGAAGAAAAAGCAGATTTCAAACAGGAGCTCAGGAAAAAATCTCCCATTCCATCTGTGTTTGCTTTTGCTTTACTGATGAATGGATGCAGCTTGCCTGTGTCATGGTTTTGTCCTGCTTATCTTCTGAATCTACATAAATTTTATTTCTGGGCAATTATAACTTCAAGACCGTGTCACAGTGTAGGCAGCTGAGGACCTTCATCATCTCTTCTATCCTCACTGAATTCCTGAGCTTCAGATCTTGCTTTTGAGCAGAAATTTTGTGATGGAAACTATAGGGATTAAATGGCTACATGGAAAAGGTGAACCTCCATCGGGGTTTGAACTTTGATCTACAGAAAGCAACCTCATTATTTCAATCTGCAAAGAGCCATAAGGGCCTTCAGATTAAAAACTTGCTATGGGAAAAGTTAAAATAAAATCTCCATGGCTTCTAAGGGAATTAGTTCTACCTTCATGTTTCCTTTGAGCCATGGTCTGCTTGAGTGTATCTGGGGTTGTTTCCCCCCTGGTCCATGCCTGGGTGGTTGATTGTGGCACTGCTGTGGTGCAATACACAGTGACAAGTCATTCCTGTAAGGTCCAAAGGAGAAGTCAGTCCTAAGGCTGACAGTGTTTGTGGGGAGACACCTGTGATCCCTCATTCCTTCTCCTAAGTGTTTAACCTGTAACATCACCGTGCAGACTCTGGTACTGTAGGATGAGACTGAATTGTTCTGCTTGACTTCAGTTCAACTTTTTTTGGCCCCTTGAGTCTGAATGTAGGCTCCTCATGGCTTCAGTTTACCAGTAGGCACTGTAGAAAAAGTTCTAGCATGCATTTAATTAAAAAACATCTGATACACTCTAAAGGATAAACTGTATGGAATAGCTACAGTGCTGTTTCCAAAGAGCATCCTTGGCAAAAACAGAGAGGAAGGAAAGATCTGTTACGTGTGCCTGTGTATTGCCCCTAGAACAGGATCAAAGGCATGAAAAGAAACTCTGGTTTTGTTTCTCCACAGTTGTTAAAGTTCACACGCTTCCCAGGATCTACATTTCAAGGCTATCATCAACCAGCTTTTGTACATTTACATTTGTTCAAAATAGTTTCCAGGCAGTGTGTAATTAGTGGTTAGAAATGGCTTGCAGTTTGGTGATAACTTGATTAAGTGAAATCCTTAGGAAAATGAGCACTCCAGGTCTTTTGTGTTTCCCTGCTTCACCTGTGGACCATAGCTCCTTCCCCACCTAATCACAGGAGGCATCTCCTTTATCTCCTACATTTCTGTAAGGAACAGATGAATACTAGTCAGGAAACACAAGAGGATGCCTCCAGCCAGAATGATCAGCAGGAAAAGACATTAATTTCAAAAAATTGCCACTTTAACATTTTTCCAGGAAAACTTTAAATGCAGTAATTATATCCCTCTCCCCAAGAACTCCATGTACTCTGGTTCTTTTGAATTAATTAGTCTCTGAGTCTGAAGCGTTCTGCAAACAAATGAAGATGACCCATGCCTGTACATTTCTATGCTGGCCAGTGAGCTAGTGAAAAAAAGGGGGGGAATAAAAATAAAGAGGTAAATATTCAAAGTTTACCAAATTATATATAAATGGAAATAATATTCTAATGTTGTGCAAGGTGGGGTTATGGATTTTTAAAAATAAGATGGTGAGGTGATATAAGAGTATAACTTGGCCTGTCAGTCCTTGTTAATAAAAGGGCCATTTTGTGTCCTGCTCCTTCATTGGCAAGTGGGGAGAGTGGAAGGGAGAGTTAAATACTTAAGTAGGTTCTTTTATAAAAATCTTTGTTTTACTCATTTACTTGAGGAAATTTTGATTAAAAATATTGATTTAAAAAAGGATGATGTCTCTACGCCTTCCTGTATAAACCGTGGGGATTTGTCAGATTGTCACTGACTCATGTATTCCCAGTTGGTGGGAATGGATTGGCAAATGTTTGGACTTAGAAACCCAAATGGATTTCCAAACAAGTTGCTCAAAGCAGTTTTGCAGATCTCGTTGTGACAATGACATATTGTTCATGCTTCCAAAGCACAGCCTTAGTACCAATGTAGTGCTGCCTTGGGTGTCAGAAGGAGAGAAACAGCCTCACTTTCCTTGCTCTCTACAGCTCCCTGACAGGAGGGGGGGGGCCTGGTGGGGGTTGATCTCTTCTCCCAAGTAACAAGTGACAGGACAAGGGGAAAAGGCCTCAAGTTGCACCAGGGACAGTGTATTTGTTTGAAAACAAACCAGTGGGAGATCACAAGTCAGAATTATAATTTAATAGGAAAATTAAAAAAAAAGGAATAAATGCAATACTACAAGAACACTGACAGAGTCAGGATACAGCCTGACACCCTGTTAGTCAGGGTGGTGGTAGCAGTCCAGATGAAGTGGTTCTGTTGGAGTGGTGATCCTGTAGGAAAAGAGTCTGGTCTTCACCTGAAGGTCCAACAGTAGCTCTTGTCCTCTGGGAGTCCAGTAGGTAAGCACTGTCTGTGGTGTTGGAAATCTCATCTTATATGCAGGATGGAATGCTTGGTTCCTCCCTCTGGGTGGAACATCTCACAGTGGGATGGTGAGTCATGGGCAAGGCACTGCTGGGCCATTAACAGGAGATAGTCCAGGTGGGAGAGGCAAGGAACACTGCCCCACCTGGTTTCAACAGCTCATGGAGATGGCAATAGAATACACTGCAACCCAGGACAGATTGGATATTAGGAAAACTTTATCCACAGAGAGGGTTGTCAGTCATTGGATCAGGTTGCCCAGAACCGTGCTGGGGTCACCATCCCTGGAGAGATTTAGCGGGCATGATGTGGATCTGAGGGACATGGTTTAGTGGTGGGCTTGGTGGTGCTGGGTTAATGGTTGGACTTGATGATCATGGAGGTCTCTTCCACCTTAAATGGTTGTATGATTCCTTGCATTCTGGAAAATTTTCTCGCATTTGGCAAGCAAGAATGATCCAGGGTGTAGCACACATCACTGGCCACCATCTCACTTCCTTCTGGACAGCATCTCATGAAATAGGCAAAACCAGCTCTTTAGGTACCCAAGTAAAAGCTCAAAAAGGACTAGTGAGACCATTCAGTCCATCTTCCTGGATAACAGCAGCCACACATTTACCTTGGATTAAATCCCATGGCAATTACAACAGGCATCCTACCCCTGCTTTTCAAGTGGTACCATCCTTGGCAGTGGTGTTTCCACCAAGGCTGGCAGCTGACATGGGTAAAGCTGTTACTGTTTCTCCCTTTGGTCCTGTATTCCTTTGCTAAAGCAGAGGATGGGACACTACTGGTCCTTGTATCCTTGCTGGAAACCCTCTGTGCTATAGTAGATTCTCCCAAGGAGTACATCCAGCTTCATTTGCAGGATCTGTGTAAGCAGAACATGTGAGATCCCTCAGAAAGAGTCTGAACCCATCATTATGGGAAAAGTCTGAAAGTCCATTCCCAACAATACTTGTATGCATGAGGCTCGGTTAATTCACCTTGAGAGAGGCCTTTAGGAGGACTTGCACATTCCTGGTGCGTTTGGGATAGGACACGGGTGAGTGCCCAAGAGCAGCACCAGAGAAGCAGAAACCATTACAGCAGCCTGGCGAGGGGGCCATGGGCTCTGCGGGGCTGGCAGCACTGCCGCAGCCGTTCGGTTCGCGCTGCAGCCGCTCTTTCTCACAGATGGCATAAAAATAAGATAGATTAAGTATAGCCAAGAAAAAATAGTTATGCAAAGGCCTGAGAAAGCTGCCAATGTCAACAAAGGGAGGCAGTAATGTAAGCAAACTTCAGAGGAGGGGAGCTGCAGAGCGTCCTGCTGGAGCGAGCAGAGGGGGCTGGCTCCGGGTGTCGGCTGGGTGTGGGGTGAGGGGTTGGCCGGGCGGTCTGGGTGACTTGTGTCTTCTGTGTTTACCAAGGCAAACCCCACTGGAGAGGGAGGTTTTTCTTTTAGCTGATGAATGTGCCCGCCTCTATGTTAAAATGATTTTCCCCCCTTCTGTGCTTTTGAGTCAGCTTCTGCCTGGCCAAGTCATTCAGGCTGATAGGTAGATGTTGAAGTCCCTGCTGAAATCTGGAGCTCCCTGTCAATGCTGTTGATGTCTGTTCTGCTTCTCTGGGGTTAGATATACATCTGGCTTTGATCTTGCACACAGATTTCCATCAGATCCTTAGGAATGAACAGTTTAGGCAAGGTGAGGAATTGCTCCCTTAAACTGGATCTTGTATCAGTGAGCAGCACCACCTCAGCAGTCAGAGCTGAGTAGGATGGGCCCCAGTGAGCATGAAGCCGCAGTTTGGATGTCTGATGGAGCAGAAGCAGATGGAATTTGAGGGCTTTGAAGGGCTCAGACAAGCAATAGTAGCTGCTTCTCGGTGGCTCTGTACTGTGAGCTTGGTCTCAGGCAATGATAGATTGATCTGCCTTCATTTAGTCAGATGTGAACCTGGCTTCCTGCAGATTTCTGCTCTTACTTTCCTTTTACTTTTGTAGAGTTGCTACAGCTGGGCCAAGGCTAATGGTGTAAGGGCCTCCATACATTAAGTCTTCAGAGGGGTTGATGCATAGAGAAACCTCTTATCTAGCACTAAGAAGGGAAGACTTAAAAGTGCATATAAGTATATGAAGGGAGGGCATCAGAGGATGGAGCCAAGCTCTGCTTGGTGGTGACAAGCAATAGGACAAGAAGCAGAAGCTGATGCCCTGGAAGTTCCACCTGAATGTGAGGAAGAACTTCTTTACTGTGCAGTAACCGAGCATTGGAACAGACTGTCCAGAGAGGGTGTGGAGTCTCCCTCACTGGAGATATTCCAGACCCATCTGGACACAGTCCTGTGCCCTGTGCTATGGGGTGACTCTGCCTGAGCAGAGAGGTTGGACCAGATGAATCACTGTGGTTCCTTCCATCCTGACTCATTCCGTGATTCTGTGATTCTGAGACCAAGTCTGAAATGGTGCTTCTCTAATTTGTCAACAGTTACTCTGCTCTGGGGAGGTGTAAACAGTGAGGGGCATGACCAGAAGGAACGAAGACTACAGGATATCATTCTCCACGAAGGAACAGTTATTTGTTGGCCTCTGGAGTCGTTACTTCAGACAGGTTTTTAAATGCACTTAATTTAGACAAGAAATAATCTCGGTGAATGGGGGTTGAGAACGTGTAGGGAACATTCTGGGGATAAACATCTGCCTCTTTTTGGTTAACAACCATATTTATTACATTAAAACAAATACCACTATCTGACCCAGAGAGCTTGTGGAAGGAGGCCAGAAAATAAACTGTGTTGCTACTGATGAGATAATACATCAGAAAAAAAAATTAAAAATTGCAGTGCTAAAAAAAATACTCAGTCAAAAAGCTGTTTCTCATTTCTTTTTACATTCCTCTGAAAATTAAGACAAGTGTAGCTTTTCAGCTCTGCTTCACTTTGTAGTTGGTTGATTTTACACTTGGCCAAAGAGAATTACAACTTGTCTTTCCTGCATTATTTGAGAACTGCATCAGAAATGTGTCTGAGCAGCAAAGTTCACTCCCGCCATGCATTAGGGCTGGGGGTTTGATGTGCTGAAAATGAGAAAGAGTAACCAGATACAAAGATTGTGTCAAGACTCCTAGGTGGCCAGGAGGGAGCTGGATGTAGGCATTCCCTTTAGCCCTTTGGAGCTGTCTGTCTGTGCCTGTGGAAGCAGTGTCACTGGTGCCAACGCAGGGATCCCTCTGTCTGCCTGGCCAGCCACACTGGTCTCCCATCTGGGAATGATGCAATTTCCTTTGCTTCTTTTTTTGGGAGATTAAAGGAGCTGCTTCTTCTCCCTTTTCCTCATAGATAATTTATCATTTCTGGATTTAATAACGTTTTGTATTTGAAGGTTTCCTGCAGATGGATTAGGAGGCAATGCAAGCAGTGCAATGACAGCATTGTCAAGGCAAGTATCTACAGTGTAGGCTACCTGTTCCCTGATCCTCCTGTTGTATACATCAAAATTAATGTGTACATCCAGTCTGTCACTCCAAAGGCCACTTTGGCTAATGGACATTGTTTACTATAGTGAAGAGGGAAATTATCTTCCATGTCTTTCTGGTATCTGTTGGTAAGTTCAGTGGTGACTTTACCTGCATGAAAAGAGGTTGTAGACAGGTGAGAGTCAGTCTCTTCTCCTAGGTAATGAGGAAATGGCCTCAAGTTGCACCAGATAAGGTTTAGATTGAGTATTAGGGAAAGTCTCTTCACTAAAATTGTGGTCAGGCATTGGAACAGACTGCCCAGGGAAGTGATGGAATCACTCCCCAAAGTGTTCATAAACTTGTAGATGTGTCACCTCTGGACTGGTTTAGTGGTGGGCTTGGCAGTGCTGGATTAATAGTTGGACTTGATGATCTTAGAGGTCTTTTCCAGCCTTAATGATTCTATGATAAAAAACTGCTTCAAAAATTTCAGAATTCTCTTCCTCTTGGTGTTTGGCTCACAGGTAATAGATATTCTTTTGAAACAGTCAGACATCACTCGTTATTGAGTGGGGAACCCTCCTACCCAGGAGCTTCTGTTGCCTCTGTTCTGAGCAGCAAATGGCACCTGCCAGGACGAGTTAGGAGCGTTGTGTAGGGATTTGCTTTAATAAGACACTGAGCTGGAGGTTTGGCTGGAGGCGTTAGCTCCAGCCCACCTGCTGTAGGGGCCAGCTGTAAATCCATGATGTCCTGCAGGGATCTGCTATCCTAGCACATGCCATCCCACCCCCTGGGACCCCCCCCTGCCGCTGTGAGTGGAGCTCTGCTGAGCTGCCTGTCAGCAGGCTGGTGCTGCTGCAGCCTGCTGTCCCTGCAGCCCTGTGCCCCATGGATCAGCTCTGCTTGTGGGACTGAAAGGGACTGCTTGTTCTTCAGCCCAGGGGGTGAAGTTGTGCTCTTTTGGGCTCTCTGGGACCCAGTTTCAGTCCTGACACTTGGGGAGCTTGCCACATGATGAGCCTATTCTTTCAGCTACTGATTTATTTTGTTGTTAAGCACAGGAGGAGCATGAGGGAATGCAGACATCTGACATCTGTCAGCTTTGCACCAAGTTGCAGAGACAAGTTTGTGGCAACTCTTGTTGCTTCCATATTTCCAGTTGCCCCATTTCCTTTGATTAGAAGACTCCCCTGAGTCTGAAGTTCTCCCCTTTAGGTTTTCAAGGTCTGATTTTTTCTGCAGCAGTTCTTAGGAATGTTTGTTTTTTTTCTGAGCAAAAGTCTGCATGGGAACACAGTATCTGAAGGGCTTGCAAAGCCCTTTGGACACATGGACACTTTCCTCTGTGGTAGGGAAAGGTTTAGCTCACAATAAGCCTCCACTTGGGGTGGGAAGGCACTTAGACTATGCCACAGAGGATTTTAGAGGTTCCCTCTGGTAGAAAGGTGCATCCATCTCTAGTGGCTGTTCACAGTCCTGCAGTGAGCACATCCTTTGTAAGGACACCTTTTTCTTCCTCCTCTGATACAGGTGTTGCTTTACTTAACTTGATTTACAAGTCTATCAACCAAACTCTATTAATAAATTTTCCTGGTAAAGACAAACCTAGTCTTTGACAAAAGGCATTTTTATCTCTCATGTAGTTTATTGCTTAGAAGGATAGACTAAATAGGGTCTAAATAGCAAATAGGGTTCCTGGCCCCAGCATGAGTTGCTCTGTTTGCATAGCCCTGTCAGCTGTGTCATTTTTCACAAGTCTTGTGGACAAAGTGTTACTGGCAAAATGTTTATGTGCAGAAGGAGCCAATGTCATGTGCATTCCCCAGTCCCACTCACCCACCTTTCACTGAAATCTTTATAGGAGACCTGCAGAGCTGGTGATAGATGCATAGAGAACAGAAGGAGTCAAATGCCAAGTTTTGCTGGAGAGATTTTCCTCATCAGGACCATGAAAAGTGGAAACACAAACTGAATAAATGGCTCTGATGATGCTGGACTGTGAGCAGGCTTTAAACCCCCAATCTTCCCAGCACATCAGCATTTAGCTCGCAGTCTCCTGAGCTACACAACATTACACAACCCTCTTAAATAGGCCAATTATTTCTCTATGCAAGAGTGACTCAGAGAGATTTTCCTGTCTGTTGCATATGAAATATATATTTAATTTCCTTCAAGAAAGCCCATTTTTATTTGCAATTGAAGTGAAATCAATATTCCAAAATGGCATTTCAACAAAATCAAAGTTGTAAAGTAAACAGGGTAATGGGAAGAAAAACGCTGTAAATAGATTTTCAAATGTCAGACAGTTGATATATATTTTCAAATATGTAACTTGATTTCACAGTGATAAACATGGGAAACTGGTGAAAAGAGAGATCAATGTGAAGCTGCTTGTGTTTTTCCCCTGAACTATGGCAACCTGCTGGCCTGTGTGGGACACTCCTGGGTGGGACAAGACAGGGTTTTTTTGTCACAGATTCATAGAATTATAGGATAATTTGGATAGAAAGGGAGTTTACAGATCATGATGTCTAAGCTCCCTGCAATGAGCAGGGACACCTTCAGAGTCCTGTCCAACCTGACCTTGAATGTTCCGGGGATGGGGCATCTACCACCTCTCTGGGCAACTCGTGCCAGTGTTTTAGCACCCCTGTTAAAAAAAACAAAAACCAAAACAAAACTGAAAAAAGGCAATTTGCACTAAGATCCTCTATTGTTTCAGCAAGCCAGCTCCTGGATTTTTTGTCTCAGGAGAGGAATTCATAGGGGTCAAAGAAGGAAGAGGGCATTCAGGAAGAGCCGTGGGGGTCACTGCAGGAGTCAGTATTGCACTGATGCCCAGGCTGATGGTGCTGGAATCACCATCTCTTCTTCACCTGTAAATCTCCCAGCTTTACCTAACATTTCACATGCTGCACAAATGACTCCCTCTTGCTTTTCCAGGAAGGCACAGGGTGGTTGTGCTCTGCTGAGCAGTGGCCATGTTCCAAGCAGCAGTGGCTGCATTTTTGTGCCTTTCTATTGGAACAGGACTTGCACAGTTTGAATTGTCACTTGCAGTCACCCACAGCAGAAAACTCTTGTGATTAGAAACTTGTGAGGACATCCCTGCAGCTTGCAGAAAAGGTTTGACATCTTTCTGGGGAGAAAAACAACTGGAAGACTGAAGAAGTTGTACATCACCAGATGTGAAAGTTGACACAAAGAAGGGAAGTGTAGAAGTGCCACGTTGCCCCAAAATGGTTTTGAGGTGGTAGAATAATAGCAAACAATGCTATACATATTTTGTGCTTTCTTAATCACAGTGTCCTTCCCTAAAATGTGATCCCAATTTCCCAAGGTTATTGTGAGAGTCAAAACTAGTAGATTTTCAGGTCAGAGAGGTGTGAAAGGACCTTAGTCACCTACAAATCAAGCTTTCTAAGTTAATTGCTATCATTTTGATTAGAAAGTTTGGGAACCCTTTAACATGAATGAAAAAAAACAAGAAAGTAGTTGAACTAATAATCTCTTTGGGGGCAGAATTGAGACATTGATTTCAAATTGAATAGAAAAGAGACAAGACATGGAGGCTGAGCATTAATACAACCACGATCTCCTATCCTTGGAGAGCTGGTAAGCAGGGATAGGACATTTGGTGGATGAACAGACCATTGTTTTGGGCCTGGAGTCCCAAAGTCCATCCTGTTGCATTTTTCAGGCTTTTCAGGTTACCACCTGAACACTCATTTCTGAGAGTGGGGAGTTTCCCCTCTGTGGGTGAGTGATTTGTGGGGTTGGTGTGTCTGTGCTGTGATGTCCAGCCATGGGCTGCCACTTGTCACCTCACTGGTTTTATCTGGGTGCTCTGGATTTCTGAACAATGGTGATTTTTTAGTTTGGAAAGGTGCTGTTCATATCACCCTAAAAGTGGGCTTGGGCATTTTCTTTGATGCAGGAAGCAGATGTGGTGCTCTCACACTTTCCTGCCAGGAGTCCAAGGTAAGACTCAGACCTCCCAAGCTTTACTGTTGCTTTGTCTTAATCCAGGAAATTCAGCTGGCATCTTTCTTATTCCTGCTGGTTAGAGAGACTTAGAGCTTTCATTAGATGCTGGATCTTGATCCTGGCTAATGAAAAGCAGAGCAAAATCACACTCACAGTCTGGCAGGGGGTTTGAATACTTGTGCAATAGCAAGGCCCTGTCAGGTGCAGCTTATGCTGTATGGTTTGTGTAGTGCTCAGCAAAGCCCTGTCAGTGCTGAGGTTTTCTGTTGCTCATAGAATTCCTTTACTATTACTTTTCTTTTTTTTTCTTGCTTTGTAGAATTTGAACTCTGCTTTAAATTACATCTCTGGTAATGTGTGTGCCTTGATTATTGCAATGTGCCTTGCTGGATAGAGATCATTCTTTTCCTCAGTCTCAATTTGCTTCACCTTCACTTCTAACTTTACTTTCTAGGGAAAGGAAAGGATTGTTTTCCTTTGGGATTGCCAGAGATGATGGTCTTTGATTTCTATGTCCATGGCCTGAAATTGTTCTCAAATCCAGCCTGTCATATTGAAATGATTTACGTCTTTCATTGTTTGAATCTCCCTGTTGTCCCTTGCCAATTCTGTGTGCAAGAATGTTCATTCCTGCATTTACCAGGGCTTTCTGCATCTGACTGGACTGGCAGGTTCACATCTGTCTTTCATAAGGAGGATTTTCCAGACAAGAACTCCCTGGAAAGAGATTAAGCCTGTTGGTTGTTGTTGTTATTGTTGTTGTTCCTGAGTTTGTCACTGCTGAGCAGATGATAAATGCTGTGCACGAGACCCACCATGAGGAACTTGTGTCCCTGCAAGGGGATGGATACTGTCGTCTCTTTGCTCTTCATCACCTGTATTACAATTTTTGTTAATGAAAAGCCAGCCTGGACAACAGCCTGGGCAGCAGCCTGGGCAGTGCCGAGCAGCTCTGAGGCTGTGGCCAAAGGCTGCTTGGTGATTCTGAGGCAGTGTCCAAAATGGATAAAGCAGGGAGGGTCTGCATATCAATATTTTCCCCATCTTAAGCCTATTTGTTTACTGATTCCCTGTGATTCAGGCACCTCCTGCTAGTGGTGGATAACAGGAGAACTATCACTCTGTGCACTGAACTAGCTGTTCTTATATTTTTTTTTTTTGGGGGGGGTATGATAATTTTTTAAAAATAGATAAGTGGTAGATAGCTGGAGTTTTTAATGTCTAAATCTCCCCACCTGGCACAGCTGGAGTGCCTAAACTCAGAACTCCAAGCAGTTGCCATCATTATGTGGCATCTGCAGGTAAAACTGTGTCTGAACACCTTGAAGGTGTTTATTGAAAGCCCTCAGAAGCAGAGAGGTCCTGTTCTCCCATCATATGGTGCCTCAGACCTGGGATCCCACAGGCAGTGTGGGGCAGAGCAAGGCAGCTTTGCTGGCTTCAGTTTACTCTGACACGGGTTTGCCTTGGTGGCCATGGGCAAGGCAATGAAGTTCCACAGTTCAGCTTTTGTATTTGAGACAGGTAAATGCTATGCTGCTTTTAAAACATCAACAAGAATTAATTAGTTGGTGTTTGAGGCCCAGTAGTTTTCCATAGAGATTATTCACTGAGCTCTTGGTCCCTTTGCTCTGGAGGGTGTTAATTGCTGTATGCTCATGGGATGGCCCTAATGAGATGAGAGTAAAGGCATGTGGAGGTGAGTGTGTGATTAACAAAACAAGCCTGGGGTAGAAGAGATTTCCCTGGGTGAGAAACTGAGTTGCTGTTGGCCTCTGGCTTTCCTTTTGGCATGTATTCCTGAAAAGGCCCCAGTCCAGAGAGCATCCCATGATAAATCCCACTGTTCATTGGTCCCGAGTCTCTCAGGGCTGCTCCTTTGCTTTCAGAAGTGCTCAGCCATGTAAGGGCAGGAAGGATCTGAAATTCCCTCCCCCTCCTATCTGTGTGGCCAGGTAAGGAAGCGAGGAACGTAATTTCATGCACCATAAATAATAATAATTCCAGGTACTTAGGACTCGAGCATGCACATTACTGTGGTGTGAGCTCTCTCCCCTGGCTGCAGTTGTAGTAATCACACTTAGGACCTGTTTGTCTTGGCAGAGCTGCCCTTAGGAATGAGGTAACTTTGGAAAAGACATTCCTTCACTCATGGCAAATGGCTAAAAATACCTGAACTTCCACAGGCCTGGGGAGGAGAGCAGGAGTCAGGGTAAAGCACAGAGATTGGACCTCTGGAGGTGCAGTTCTGAGGTCTGCACAGAGCTGAGCAGGGGCTGCAGGTCTCCAACACTGCCACAACACCTTTGTTGGACCAGGCACTACCACAGAGTGTGTAGTGGGGCTCAAAATGTTTCTCCCAATTTAGCAACTCAGAGTATGCAAATGTCCTCTGTCCTTGCTGAAAACTCTGTTTTGCAGCTCAGTGACTTACATACTGAGGTTACAAGAGTGGTTACAAGAGCCTCTGCTCTGCCAGTAGCTGTGAGAGTATCGTGGACAATGCTTTGGGACAGAGTACACAGCACTGTTGTTAACCAAAGATGGATTGAAAATTAATGTGCTTTTCCTCCTTTAAAATAAAATTAGGCAGCCTTTCTCTTCTATGACAGAAGAGATGCTGGTAAAGACTTAAAGTTAGGGGTGTTAAACTATTTGGACATGCAGCAATGGCATAGTGTCAACTGACCAAAAGCTGATAGTTGCCTTTCTTGTGTGTGTGTGCCTTCCTATAAAAGAAGCTTTTCAGAATGAAAGAAAAAAGGCATAATTTCACAGCTCGAAGGAAGGTAATGAAGTGCTGCAGTTATGCCTCTCCCTGAAGATCTGTCCCCAAGCCTTCAGAGGCAAAGCAAAGGGCTTGCTCAGGTAGTTTATTATGCAGTGAGAGTTCCTGCTGCCACTTTTCCTGTGCAGCTGGAGCCCCAGCCCCGGGTGTTTTTATGTGTGATGCATGTGCTTACTTAGAGACACTTCATAAATCACATCTGAAAAGTGATTTGTGTGTGTGTGTGTTTTGCTGAGTTTTGTTTTGGAATCTGGCAATAAACAACCCAACTAAAAGAAAAATCAAGCTTGGGATTGGCTCAGTCACCAGCTCTGGGGGAAGGGGGTTCTGGAGATCCACATATTTATAAGTGTGCAGTAGTTGGAATGGGTGTATTGGCTACTTTTTTGGCAAGGCTGATGCTGCTTGATTATTAAGAATGATTCTGTATTATTTATGTCACCCATCTGAGGTTGCTCTATCTTTGCAGATGTGCCCTAAAGCAGGGAAGTAGAGCACAGGCAGTGCAGCCAGACTGCTTAAGTTTTATTGGAAAGCACTGTTTTCATTGTAAGAACAGCTTTTTACAGCCAGGCAGCTCCGTCTGTCCTTGTTTTCCTTCCAGGAATGCAAGGGGCTGGGGGGGGGGGCAAGAAGCAGAGAAATGCAACTTTGAAACTCTGGGGGACCATGAAAAAGAGCAGAAAGGAAAGCAAGAAAACCATAAAAACACTGTAGTGGGGGCCAGTGAAAGCAGCCCTGAGAGCATGACGGGATTGTAGGAGCTGCAGTTCCTCTTTCCTCAGGGTGCTTTTGGATAGTTTTCTTGCTGTCCAGCTAGTAACCTTCACTAAGGAGGCTGGAGAGAACATGGGTATGGTTTAGCTTGTTTCCTCTTGTAGTGCTCACAATGGGAAAGTCTGTACCTGTCTGTGGGAGCAATGTATGGTCCCACTCACTGTCCCTGAAAAGCTTTATGTCAGCCCTCAGTGCCCCACAGAGGTGCTGAATGCAGGACTGAGGCCAGGAGAGGTGTAAATCCTGACCTGCATGAGCTCTTAGGTATTTGTGTGCATGAGCCAGGAATCAGGACCACACAACCATTCTCCCAGTCTCATCTTGAAGGCTTCAGGAGCTGAATTCCACTCTGCCAGCAATTTTTCTGCCTCCCTGGAGGCACCCAGTAGGTGTCTGCCTTGTGTGACTGATGTCTGAAACAAGGAAGAGTTGATCATCTTTGTCTAGATGGGATGCTGGGATGGCCAGGCTTTCCTTATGGATGCTCCTGAGAGAAGAGCAGCACTATGGAGCATCATGGCTGCTGTCAGGGACACAGCCCTTCCTCACTGGGGTTGCCAAAATCAAATCTGCCCATGCGGTGATGAAGCTTCACAGCGAGGCTCTGCCCTGTGCCTTTTGGGCTCAGGACTGTGCAGGGCTGAACTTCCCCAGGAAGAGAAGGCAACTCCTTCAGCAAGGCTCTTTGGTCCCTTCAGGATGGAAATTATCAAGCCCTCCTGAGGCTGAGCTGAGGTTTGGAAGTGCAGCTCTTGTGCCCTGAGCTCCATTGACAATGTTGCAGAAGGTGGCTTCTGTGTGCACTTGTTTGATGGAGAGTGGCTGTGACTGCTGGGCTTTGCTTTGCAGCCAGGGCTGTCACTGTGACAAGATCCTGCTGGAGAAGATGAGTCCTTCAGGAGTGCTGAGCTGAGCCAGTGGCATTCCCAGCCATGCACAGAGGATGCCAGCCTTAGATGTCAAAGGAAGTCTAGGTGTGAAGGAATTTAGTGAGGTGCCTGGGCAGGAAATCAGTATTTTTTTTGTGACTCATTTTGTGAAGCACTTACCTTGTCCCTGAAGTGGAATTTGTATGCCTGACTGCTGTGTCATGAATCCTACCTCCAGTGGTACTCCCAGGTTGAGAAATAAAATGAGGGCAAAGAAAAAGCAGGCAGAGCCAAACCTTATGGCTTTGTCTTCACTAGGGCTGATGTGGTAACACCAACAAAATGCATCATCCTTCATGCCAATGGCCACAGCTCTGGAGCTCTCCTCTGTCTGTTGTAGTGCCTGCAGAGAAAGGCAACCTTGTCTGCTTCTCTGCTTTTTATCCTTGCATTGCCAGGATGATGCATTTGTTTGGGTTAAGTGTCAAGCAACATCCTCTGCTAGAACAACACCTCTGGCTGCCAGAATCAGGTCACTGCTGGTTACTCACTGAACACTCTGTTATTTCAGGCTTTGGCTCTCTGCAACACTTAGGTGATGATTTTAGAAATGCTGCATTGTGGAAGCTCTCATCCAAATTACACTTTGGGAAGAGCTTCTGGTCAGCTGGGAGCATGAATGCCTCAGTGACTAATTACAGACCTTAGCACTGCCACCTAAAACTGAGGTGACCAAAATTCAGTTGTCACATCCAGGTAAGGGGGATTTGATGTTTGAGCAAATAGCTGTGACTGAATTAGTCTGGATCAAGTCTAGAAGGCTCTGGAAATCTGGGGAAAGTGACTGGGAAACCAAGAATGAGTTGTAATAGTACTGTGTCTATGACCAGCAGGCAGTTTAAGCTGCTGATGCAGGTGGGCTTTGTCAGCATCTTCTGGTTCACATGGAGAGGAAACTTCTCACTCCTGAGTCATGCAACTGTGAGCTCCTTTTAGGAGCTCATTAGTCACCAAGCAGGGTGGACACTGACCACTCCTGACAGACATTCAGTCAGGGGAGACTCTTCTGGCTCTGCACTTCCATGCTTTCCTTTCCATTAGAAGTGTTTTCCTAGTGACTCACTGAGGTTTTCCTGATATAACTTCTCTTAGCCCTCGGTTTGTGACATGTCCAAATGAGCACAGAAAACATTCTTTCTTTCTGCTGTCTAGCAACCTCTGTATTTTTGAAGCCTGTTTTCATGTCTCCCAGGTTCCTTCTCAGCCTCCTGCTGTTAACAGTGACAGTATCATTGCTGCCTAAAATTTGTGATTGTTCTTTCTCTTTCCTCTGGAATCTCTCATGGAGCTCCATGTTTCACTTGCATTCCAGAGCACCACACCAGGCAAAAGACTCTAGCTGAGATCTTACTCCTGCTGAGCAAAAGGAAAGGGTTTAGATCTTCTGGTCTGGGGTTTATCAGCCACTTGACATCACTGGTTGATGTTCATCATGCAGGACTGCTATGTGGAAAGCTGATCTTCATCCTGTGTCTGCCTCGTGGAATGTTCCTGGCTGATTTTGGTATCTTGGACTTGCCTGTCTCTCCAGTCTCTCCATTCAACACGTTTGAATTCTCTCCCTCATTTTATTGGAGTCCTTCCTAGCGTGGTATCATCTGCAAATGTAATAAACATATCTATATTCCAGCATCCTGGTCATCATCCAGGTACTCTGTGTTCAGGAAAATGAAAATATTTTCATTAGAACCGGATCTAGGACTGACCTCTGCAAAACCCCACTTGATGTATCCTTTCACTGTGAAAAATGAATCCTTGATAACTACACACTAAACACTTTTCCAGCTAGTTTGGTTCCTGCCTTAAGAGCACACTGTGCTTCTGTAGTTTGATTATGAGAAGGCCCTGAGAGACACTGTTCTTTCCAGGACACTGCTGATCTGGAGCCTCTGAATAGGGAAGGTTCAGATTAGCAGTAAATTAATCCTCTGATGAAGGCAGACCATAAATTAAATGCTAGAATGCACAATGGCCACACTGAAGGCTACTGCTCATTTTTTTCCCTTCATTTTCTAAGCAGCAGCACAGCTCTCAAGACCACACAGCATTTGATGCTACAAGGCAAACAGTGCATCTTTCAGAACATTTCACTGGCTTTCCTACTAGAGGCATATGAATTTTTCCCTCTCCAAAAGACCTTTCCCAAGACAGGGAAATACTGTCTAGAATGAGTGCTGGTGTTCCCACACCTTTCTGAAGAGCTGCACAGTTGAAGTCAGCAGCCAGCCTTTGCTTGGAAAACAGATTTTATTTGCAGAATTGGCAAGTCCTGGTTTGTGAAGACATTTTTCTAGATTAAAACATAGGAATCAGATACTTACCAACAATAATAAATGAGATCCAGCCAGGAAGAATATATGAAGAGTCCCACCCTGGAGTACTGCATGCAGGTTTGGGATCCTCAGCACAAGAAGGAGGTGGACCTGTTGGAGTGGGTCCAGAGAAGGGACACAAAGGTGCAGCACCTTCCCTACAAAGATAGGCTGTGAGGTGGAGTCGTTCAGCCTGGAGATGAGAAGGCTTTGGGGGAAACTCATTGCATCCTTCCAATACCTTAAGGGGGTTTATAAAAAGGAGGGACATGGACTTTTTATACTGGCAGACAGTGACAGGACAAGGGATAATGTTTTTAAACTGAAGGAGGGCAGGTTTAGATTAGATGTCAGGAAGAAATTCTGTGCTCATAACATGGTGGTACACTGGGACAGGATGCCCAGAGAGGCTGTGGNGGTGCAGCACCTTCCCTACAAAGATAGGCTGTGAGGTGGAGTCGTTCAGCCTGGAGATGAGAAGGCTTTGGGGGAAACTCATTGCATCCTTCCAATACCTTAAGGGGGTTTATAAAAAGGAGGGACATGGACTTTTTATACTGGCAGACAGTGACAGGACAAGGGATAATGTTTTTAAACTGAAGGAGGGCAGGTTTAGATTAGATGTCAGGAAGAAATTCTGTGCTCATAACATGGTGGTACACTGGGACAGGATGCCCAGAGAGGCTGTGGATGCCTCATCCCTGGAATTGTTCAGGGCCAGGTTTTATGGGGCCCTGAATGACCTGTTCTAGTGAGTGGCATCTCTGCCCATGGAAGGGCAACCCAAGCCATTCTATGATTCTACAATTCTGATACTGCATATAAACAGGTGCTCAGTAGGAATTTGCTGCTGGGATTTTTTTATAGTGCAAATGCATTCACTGGGAGGTGAGTAAAAATTAATTTTCTTTCTATGTTGTTTGCATCACAGGTTCTGCCTTTTGCTCACCTCTGATCAAGCTATTTATATTAAATGCTCAGACACAGGCTTTTTGGCTGTGTTTCTGACTGCTCTCACTGGCTGCATCCATACCAGCAAACTGCTCAGGTCCAAGGTGTGGGCTCAGGCATCATCCAGATGGTTTAATCGTTTCTGTGCTCTTTGCCCTGGCTTTGCCCCCTGCTACATAACCCTCATCCACATATGGTTTGGGAGCCAGCAGGGCTCTTCCCAGGGAGCAGTAAGAATGAAGCCATTCCATGTGGGAGGGTGCAAGGGAGAAAGTTTAGCCATATGGACACGATCTGTGCTGTGCCTGTTGCCCTGAGGGTCGGAGAATGAGCCTTGACCTGCCTTATTTATAAGCACAGACATAGAGGCTGCAGAACCCTTGCATTGTAAGAAAAGGTACAGAATACTTCAATGCACATTCTCATTTATTTGCAAGGTCTCTTTCCCTTTGTGCTTCTGCCAGGTTTGTTTTTAAGTCCAGATGTTAACACTTGCACATAGGTGAGTTTCATGACCATTCACATGTGCCTGAATTTGTTTGGACAAAGGGTCTTTTGTGATTGAGGCTTAGCACTTTGTGAGCCATGGGTTAGTTTTCAGAATAGTTTTTTCATTAATACCTAATTTATGGTGTGGAAGACGGGAAAGGCAAGTTTGTTGTTTAGATTTTTGACTCATTAACTTTATTCTGTGAGCAGCTGAGTGTATGAGGATGCTTACACATGTGCTTCATGACATGACTTGAGCTAATTATAAACTCTTAAACACAAAAGCAGCACAAACCTGCCTGATTGCTCCTGCCAACTGTTTGCTAAATTGGCTCATTCGATTAACTGAAATGGCAGAAAATGAAAAAGGCAAAAAAAGTGACTGCTTGGATTTGCGAGTAAAACCAGCTTGCTTTTGACTGGGCAGGAGAAGAGATCAAGCGTGGGGGGGGATAGCTAGAAGTAGGGAAATAGAAGGGATTCAGGGTCAGAAGGAGAGAAAAGCAGGACAGAGGTGAGGGAAACTGAAACCTCCCCTTTTTTTGCAACAGTAGACTCTTAATTGGCTTAACTGTTTTGGTGAGCACTTACTTTTCTAGGTGATGGAGACTGCAAAGAATAGGCCAGTCCAAGAATCAATAGCACCTATTGCAGGATGGGCTGAATTGCCTTGGGAAGGTGAATTGTCTCCACCTGTTAGTGACATACAGGATTCCATTCTAGTTTAATCTTTTAAATTTTAGACTGACATTGGGTGAAGCCTGATATCACATCAGAACACATGGAATTCCCAAATTAAAACGTCAGGACAAAGATGAAGCAAGGCATTTCTGTATACTTAGTCTCAACTCTCTCTCAGGTTTCTATCCCTTCTGTTAGTAGAGCTAATATTCAGTACCTTGAATAATGTAAATACTGATTAGCAGAATCATTTCTTGGTGCTAAAATCCATTGGTCATCACATACTCCCACACCAAACGTGTTGGATATTGTGCCTGGTTTGACACCAAGATGAGCAATGCAGCTGAGGAGCTTGAGGGAAGGGGTGTCACCCAGAGGGACATTGGCACTCTCCATCAAGTTCAACAAGGCCAAGTGTCAGGTCCTGCACCTGGGCAATCTCAGTACCAATACTGACTGGAGGAGGAAGGGATTGAGAGCAGCCCTGTGGAGAAGGACTTGAGGATGAAAATTGGATGGGAGCCAGCGATGTGAATTTTCAGCCTGAAACACAGAGAGAGAGAGTTTTTTGCCAAGACCTATGGACAGGACAAGGGAAAATGGTTTTAAGCTGAAAGAGGATAGATGAGATTAGGTATAAGGAAAAAAAATGGGGGTGGTGATACCCTGGAACTGGCTGTCCAGAGAAGATGTGGATGCCCCATCACTGGAAATGTTCAAGGTAAGTTTGGATCAGGATTTGGCCAACCTGACCTCAGTCCCCATGTCAGGGGTGTTGGATTTAGGTGGTTTTTAAGGTCCCTTCCGACCCAATCATTAGATGATTCTATGATTTGGACTCCTGTTAACACACCTTGAGGGGTTTTCAGTTTGTTTTATGAGGCAGCTTTCTCTGCAACTCTCTTTTCTAGATTTCACAGAATCACAGAATGGATCAGATTGGAAAGGACCTCAGTGGGCCATCTGCTCAAGCAGAATTACCCAGAGCACAGGGCACAAGGCTGTGCCTAGACAGGTCTGGAATATCTCCAGTAAGGGAGACTCCACACACTCTCTGGGCAACCTGTTCCAGTGCTCGGTCACTGCACAGGACAGAAGTTCCTCATATCCATGTGGAACTTCCTGAGCATCAGTTTCTGCCCATTGCCTCTTGTCCTGTTGCTTAGATTTCAGCCTTGTTGTTCTGAAGTGTCTCTCTTAGGTCAGGAAGATGGTCTGGGAAAGCATTCAAAGCCAAAATGTGAAAGGGAGAACAACTCACCCTGAGCTATAAAGGATACCTCAATGAGAAACATTGCATCAGAAGAATGGTTTCTGTTTGGAGTTTGGGTGCATTAATGGCAACCTCAGTCACTGGGCTGCTGTTCCCAGGCTGTCATTTGTTGTACTGGAGCTGTCAGCACTGTCTGTCAGTTCTTGCCTTGAGAGGCCATTTCAGGTCTCCAGACTAGGGATGAAACTGCTTTTCTTCTGGCTTTGGTAAAAATGGTCCTGAAATGGACCCATGTACCAGCACCTGCTCTGTCATACCCGCACCTGTAATGAGGCGTTTGGACTACCATGGGAATTACATCATGGAACAGGGTAGAAGTGGATTGGGATATTTTTTTTTCCAGATGATACTTCTGAAAGTTCACAGGCAGGTCTCTCTTAAGTCCTCCCTTTGGTCATTGCCTGTTAAAAAACTTTCCAAAATGTCCTTAGCTGCTCCAAAGGGAACTGGTCCACCCTCAAGATTTGCCAGCTCCATGATGTTGATTAAGGGTTGATTTTTTCACACTTCTGATTGATTGGCAATTATGAGGTCTGCTTGTTACAGGTTTCCAGCATGGAATCAGTGGTTATTTTTCTCTGTTAACAATCTTATGAGCCAAGCTCTGAGCCTCTGGCAATTCTCTGATGCCTCAATTCTCTGAGCCTCTGGCTCATCATCATCTTGAATTTAGATTTCATGATAATTAGGATGTCTGAGTTGCACAGTGACAATGGGCATGCTGATCTAACCCTCTGCCACGTAAGTTGTTATTTCCCAAGCCATCTGCATGCTGTGAAAGCAGACTAGGAAGCTTCTCAAATTCTTAAAGGTGAAGAGGATAAAAATAATTTTTCCTTAACAAGCCATTTCTGATTGCTTTGCAAACCACATCTTGAGTGTCAGCAGGACATAGAGGGGAGTCTGGTCAAATAAAGCTGTAAACAGGAATTAAACAGACCATGTTTTGTAGATGCAGTGGCTGAAAGTTGCTCCCCACTTGCTTTTGGGAAGACAAACTCTCTGCAGAGCTGTGTGGGGTGGTTTGCCCCTTCTCTCATTGCTGGTTCTCAGTGCTCTCAGAAAATGAAACGAGCCAAAATGGGGCACTAGTCACAAGCAGATGTTGGGCTGCTGTGTGCCAGGAAGTGGCAGGTGATAAATCACAGGCAGGCCTGTGCTGGGGGGAGTGACACCCCACGCACATGTGATTGCCATTAACCACCGGCTTTGCGAGAGGGAAGGGAAACAACAGGGCAGAGAACAAAGAGGGGTTTGGGTGTGATGGGCCACGGGACAGCTTCCAGAGCTGGCAGGGTGAGACACACTGACTTACCTGTTGTCACCAGGGGACAGATGGCAGTAGAAGAAGGTTTTAAGTAGCCTTCAGGAGTCAGGAATGTGCATCAACATGAGAAATGAGCATCAACATGAAATAAACACGTGCAAAATGCATTCATTTAGGTTAGAGGGTTTTATTAGCTCCTCTTAGAGAGAGGACTATGCATAAGAGTCTGTGTCTACTTTAGATACCGTGCCTGGTCAGGTGGACCTTCCTGCCTTTTTGCTCATTTATTCTTCACCCTCAAGCATGTGATCCACAGTGTTGAGAACAGAAACATACCCCTAGCCAAATCAGGTAAAACAAACCCTGATTCTTGCAAGTGGCTGCAGGCAGAATTCCATCACAAACAGGCAATGAAATAGGATCATAGGATCACTTGGCATATGGTGATTCAGATTGGGAGGGAGCCCTGAAGGGCTCTGGTCCTACCTCCTGCTCAAAGCTGGATCAGCTACAGGGCAGACTGGGTTGCTCAGGGAATTGCAGCAGGTAGTGTATAGGATGTTGGGAAACAGGACAAATGCTGAGATGGTTATGTTACCTTTCTCTCTGCATACTGAAAATCTCAGCCTTTAGTTTTGGTTTTAAATTAGATGTTTCTGTTTGAACCACAATTAAAGAGCTTTGAAGTAAAACCTCTCACCCTACAGTCATCTTCAGCTACCATTGTACACATAGACATGGATACAAGACAAGGTGCAAAATGCCCTTAATTGTCTGTCTGTGAGGTCCAGTGAGGGGATGGGAAAAGAGAGAGGATTAAAAGCTAAGGAGGGGTCATCCCTAAGTGTACTGGGAGAAAGATGATTCCTGGGGCACTGGCCCGAAGCAAGGCAGAGAGTTTAAGAAGTGATATCTAATTTGGGGCATTTCTCAGAGACAGCAGAGTGGAACAGCAAGAGAGACACCAGTCAGGGGGAACAGGAGGAGGAAGAGTGTTCACTGCATGAGTATGTGGGGAAGAGCTGGGAAGGAACCAGACAATTCTGGCAGAAAAGAAAGGAGTCTGATGGTGCTAAGATCACAGGAAACAGTACCTCTGTGTGCACATAAATAATACTAGCAATGCAGGAGCTGATAGTATGGGAGTACAGTTCATGCCTGGAAAAACATGAGGTTAAGTGATGTTAGAAGCAGAGTTGAAGATGCATGCTTTAGCATAATGGGAAACTCATTATGCATACATTTAAATATCTTCTCTAGCACATCCAGTGCTCTATAAAGGTCATAGGCTCATTTGTGGAATTTAAAAGCCAGAAGAGACCATGGGATCATCCAACATGATGTAATACATATAAATCTAATTACATCTTATCCATGTACCTTTATACTAAGCTCAGTACAATAAACACATCCCACCTTGGGGTTTAGACCTTGTCTGGAGAAGCTATAAGAAGGACAAGACACGTGTGGCAGTGATAGTAAAGATTAGTGATCCTGACTGTTTAAGATCTGCAGTGTTTCTATAATTTAGGAAGTGTGCTGTGGCTCCTGCTAGACTGACTTGTTCACTGGAAACTGGCAGTTTCCTTCTCTTCATACATCAAGGCATCTTTCACAGACTCCATGTTGATATAGTAAACATCACTCTTTCCATTTTCCAGCATAAATTTCAGGTTTTGAATCATATGACAAACTCATCTCTGTGTCTTCATTCATCTTTTTTCACGTTAAAGCAAATGGACTGCAAGAATCATAAAATTGTTAAAATTGGAAAAGACCTCTGAGATCTGTTAACCAGCACCACTGTGTTCACCACCAAACTATATCCCTCAGTGCCACATCCACACCTTTTTTAACACTTCCAGGAATGGTGATTTCACCATCTCCATGGGTAGCCTGTTCTGGTGCCTGACCACCCTCTCAGTGAGCCAAAACTACATCCTCCACATAGGATTTTACTCTTCTCCTGCCCTGCTGCTCTGCTGAATGAAGGTTTGCTGCCATGGTTGTGTGGGCACGAGCAGGCTGAGGTCATCAACCCAAGCACACCCTGTGGCTAATGACCAGCAACAGATTTTCTATTTGGATGTTTCATAGCTGAACAATTCAAGATTTATTGTTTCCCCTGAGGTTCTTTTAGGACCAGATTTTTTCATCAAGTTGTTTTTCTAACTCCATTCTCATAAGCAATTTCCTACCCTGCCACAAAATCAGCTCTGTAGTGTTTATATTTATTTAGAGGCATTCTCTTCCCTGTTTTTTTTTTTGGTTTTGTCTGTTGGTTTGCTTTATTTTTTTTTTTTTTTTGTTTATTAGCATTAACTTTACATTTATTACAATACAGGGTCTGATAAATTCTAATATTGCAGTCTTCCAGATTGGCATAAACTGTCTGGTATTCTGTGGATATGCTGGCATTGTGCTTGCCTCTCCTGTGTGAGTTACTTGAATTTGAAACCATGGCAGTGCAGGGCATGTAAAATGTTGCTAAAGCATAAAATTGCAACAAGCAGGGAATTTATGTGTGTGCTAATGTCAAAAAGAATGAAATAAAATGCTGAGTGATTGCTCAGTGAAGCAGATGGACAATAAGCAATGCACATACAAACTCAGAAGCCTTTGTAGAGAACCCTAAATTTTACCATTCAGACAATTATTAATGGTTCTGTCTGAAGGAAATTTGCATGTACAGTAAATTTGGTATGCAGAATCCTTTCAACTTGTATTCATTGTCAGGGTTTGCATTGCATGTAAGTGTGTCAGGCAAGTAATGATCATTTTGTCTCAAGCTCCCGTAGAAAAAAATATGAACTTTAGAGAGCTTTGAAAAATGCCATTAATCATCTTTGCTTCCCCCACAAGGAAGAATGGTTTTGAGATTAGGGCTTTGGAGAGGCACTTGGAGGATCTGGTTTGTGTTTCCCAGATCTCTCACGAACATTCATACATCTTCAGGTTGTAATTCAAAATAGTTTATCTAGAAGCTCAGTAGAGGCAGAAATAACCCCATTTTATATGCAATAATTTGGTTAGGTATTAAGCCCTCTGTAAACTCCTTTGCAGCTATGGGAGTTCCTGAAAAGACTAAACATGTATCTCTCTGTACCAAGTTCCTACCTTTAAAATAGGAGTAATATATTTCTTGGACCTTTTTACTTTCATCTTCCCTTGATTTTCTGTGTTGATTATAAACATTTCGGAGCAGGAACCCTCTTAAACTATGTTTATGTGGTTCCAGAGAGGACCTCAGCCTTGTTTTTGCCTTTGGGTACAATTGTAAAATGAATCCTAATTGGCAGTCATTTAGCCAAAAACTAGAACTCTGGGAAGAGTAGGTTAGCAGTTTTTAGACACATGAAAGGCTGTGGCAGAGATGTGGAGGATTGCCTGTTGATCACCTTGCATGACAGGCTAAGAGCATAAATTGTACCAAGGATTTTCAAGCTTTATATTGAGAAAAATGTTATAAAGGCGAAAAGAGAGATGTTCTGGAAAAGTCTGAATGTTTGTTGTGGGGTCTGTGTCATTGAGGGTCTTTAAAAGCAAGCTAGATGTGATCCTGCTACAGGTCTAGAAGGGCAGACCAGATGACCCAGCAAAACCATTTCCAGCCCTGTTCCTCTGTGATGCTCAGCTCTAATTTGCAGTTGCCTCAGGCTGAACCAGTGTCTTGCCTAAACCCACACAGTGTTCAGAGTCTGGGTTTGCTGTGCTTCTCCTCTGACTATTTGCCAGTCGAACTCTCCGTGGACTTCTCCTCAGCAGTGCCAAAGCTAATGCTGCTCTTTCACTTTGGGATGTTTTTTCCTGAAGCACAAACCTCTACCTTGACATATGAGTTTTCCAGCCGTGAAGGCGGACGGTTGTTTTCACACAGAACTTGAGGCAGGACAGGAGAAGGTGTTTGGTTTTTGGTGATGCTACCCACATGTGATTTTTGGCTGGGCACACAGAGAGTGGAGTGGAAAGCCTTACGTTCCAGCTGGCTTCACTCTAGAGCACAGGACTCCCTGCCAGATTTCTCAGGACAATTTAAGTCAGCTCAGACTTGCTCTCTCTTGTGCAAATGGGAAGGTATGAGCATATGTGCTGGGGGTCTTATTCCTTACCAAAACTCGGTGACTTAGGTGTTAATGAATGGTGATGGATGGACACTTCTCAGAGCACAGGGACTGCACTTGTCCTGTGAAATAAAATGTAGCAAAGCCTCTCTTGTCCTGGGGATGAGCGGCACAGCAGGACTTTCATTTTGCCAGATGTTTTTCCTTCAAAACAGGGCAGTCACACGTATCCCAGCTACCCAAGGGCAAGGACCCATTCTACAGCCAGCTGTGACTGGGCAGAGCGCTCGCTGGCATGGGCCAAGTTGCTGTTGAGCACTGTTTGAACATTTAGAAAGTACAAATGATCATTTGCTAGTGCTTGGACCAATGCCCTGGGCTTCCTCAGCTCGCAAGGAGGACCTCCAGAGCAGTGCCAGAGCACCAGGGAGCTCAGTGCTGGGAGGACCATGCAGCTGAGCTCTGTAGGATGCTCTGGAGCTCCATCCTGGCAGAACAGCATGTCACTCAGCTGAAGCATGTACTCTTGCAGCAATTACTGACTCACACGAGAAATCCAGTGTTCAAACCTTCTAAACTCACGACAGAAGCTCTGTGCTTTGCTCCTGGTGCTTGGGCCAGGTATGGAGACACTCAGCTGGGAGCACCCAGACAGGCAGGGGGCCAGCACAAACCCAAAATTTGTGCTTGCTCTGAGAGCTGACAGTGCTTGTGGTGTGAGCCAGTGCACTCAGTGTACCATGTATTTGGGAAATGTTTTGTTGGGTTCATTTTTGAGGAGAAAGAGTTGGTAATTATCAGCTATGGACCGAGGCTGTCTAAAGACTTTAAAAGGAAATGTTTTCTTTTTGACAAAGGATACATTCAATCAGATTTGATTGTAGTGCATGTATGGCACTGGAATATTCTATTCTAATATGCAAATCAAATATACTTCGGGTTTTTTTGGGTCACTGGCTTGTATCCTTTGCTACACTCTTCAGGTCTGTTGCAGGCAGACACACAGGGACAGTCTCTAAACAGTTTATAATGTTCAGCATTTACAATGGGGACTAGTGAAGGCTGTGGAGCTGACAGCCCTGTAGCCCGGGGTGGTTGTGCACTGGTTGTCAGCAGAAATCACACAGTCTCAGCTGTGTCAGCTTCACACATCACCTCCCTGTCACAAGCTAGCTTTGGAAGGACCATGTCTGGATATGAGGCCCATGCTGTCCCAGGGTAGAGGGGACATTTGTTATGTTTTTGGCATGGTTTTTGCCATTCAAACCATGACAACTAACAAATCTTCCTGTTAGAGTTGTTGGTAATTGTGACTTTTCCTGCTGACTGCTGGAACAAGGGTAGCACATTCATTTCACTTAATTGGTCACTCAGACATAATCTTTTGCCTTTTTGGCATATTTTTTGACTGACATCTGTGTAGTCCTTGAGTCCTAATCTGTTGATGCCTGACTGGTTGTGTCCACCTGGGGAAAAGAGCAATTCCTTTATCCAAACATTCCTCCCAAGAGGCCAGGACGTGATCTGGTTCACGCTGGCCTGGCAGTCAGAAACCTCAGCAAAGTCCATTCAAATTCCACAGTGGTCACTTCCAGCCTATGGATGTAGAAAGGCTCAACTGTTTAGAATTTTCCCTATATTTGTAAAAATAAAATGATTCCTAGTGAAGTAATTAAAAGTGCTTTGTTTGATTAGGGCCCGCATTTATCAGCAGGATTTTTACAGCTCTTTGCTGCCATTAGTGCTAAAGCTAGAGCAGGGAACAAAGGGGATAGAAGGCTGGGTCAGGACTAATGGCACAGCCAGCTTTTAATCCCTCTCCTGACAGTCCATCTTTCATGGTGGCTTGTGCCTGTCTGTGTGCATGTGCCAGCAGTAGCAGAAGCCAGTGTAAGACATCCTACTGAGCTCTTTCTCGAGGTGTTTTGGGGCAAGACTTCCATTAATAATCATCTCTATGAGGAATTGGAGCCAGGCCTGGGAGCACAGCCATGGTAAGCTGTACCTGTACTTAGATTGGGTGGAAGGTTTCTGTCTCAGGAGAGCTGCAGTGCTTGTAATCTCTGGCTGTTGTGGAAATGGGGAGATGCAGTTTGTCGTGTCTGTGGGTGATCACCTTGCCAGAGCTGTATCTCTGCTCCACACGGTCAGTGCTGACATGGACTTATTTCTCTAGGACTGTTTCCTGTGTTGTTTTTTTCCTGAGAGGACAGTTAGGGCCTTCCGTGCTGAAAAACACCTGATAAATACCAATAGAAGTACAAGAAAATAAATAAATGCAAAACATGCCTGTAAGAAATCAAAGCATCATAGAATCACAGAGTGGTTTGGATTGGAAAGGACCTTAAAGATCAACTCATTCCAAGCCCCTGCCATAGGTAGGGAAACCTTCCACTAGGGCAGGCTGCTCCAAGCCCCATCCAACCTGGCCTTGAACACTTCCAGGGACAGAGTGTCAACAACTTCTCAGGGCAACCTGTTCCAGGGCTTCATCACCTTCACAGTCAAGAATTTCTTCCTAATATCCAATGTAAATCTACCCTATTTAGGCAGGGCACTCTTCTTTAAAGAGCTGGAGGTGTTGGCCTGAGGGAGTTCCATCAGAAAATGGACTTTTATTTTCACTTAGTTAAACTGAGAGGAAAAAGGATTTTTAATATCTGACTATAACATCACATTTTTTCAAAAATGCAGTCATGGTAATTGTGTTCAAGTGTGGCTCTGAAGCCTGGTCTAGATGGGGATGTTTGCAGGCTGAGAGTATGAGTATAGCAAGTTATCTTTTATCTCTACAGTTGGTTCTAGCACAGGAAAAAAACACTGATGGGAAGCAATCTTTGCTCATTAAATCAAATGATTGATACAAGCATGGCTTAAGAAAAAGTTCCACCATAGCTTTACAGAGTAGTTGGTAGTTGTAGGGGTATTTAAAAGAGGAATCTTAGGAACCCAAGAACATGGGGGAGGTTTAGATGTGCATCTGTCATCTATTTTAGTTCTCTGTTATTTGCATCATTTAACTGAAATGTGGAAAGATTAAAAGTTGAAAACTTCCCTTTGACATAAAAAGGAACATTTATGGTTTGAATTTGACCCAGGAGACTATTTTATCCCACCATCTCTCCCTTAAACCCTGCCGGTGTCCTTGATGGATGAGGTACCCAGTATGAAGTCCTTTTGCAATCACATGAGCCTGCTGGGCTCCCTGACACAACTTTTGTGTTCCTTGTGTTTAACAGGACAAGAAGACATTAGGGAGAGATGTTGTAATGCATTTCCTTCCTGTTTCTGGGCAGTAGCAACTCTATGCTGTGCTAATAAAGTAGTTTGATAAAAGTACTTTGATAAGAGCGTTCAGCTCAGGCTGGCTGAGTTCAGTCCCTTCACCCTCGGAGGATGCCGAGAGCTGCTCTCCATGGAGCTCTGGCAAGGTGAGGGGATGTGTCCTGCTCCTCAAGGGCAGATGGTGCAGCACAGATGGGCTGTTGGAGCAGGTACCTCTGTATAAATCAGTATTTTTGCCACAGACGTGGCTGGAACGTGTTTAGGGACAGTTCAGGGGAGTCCAGGCAAATTTTTTCAGCTGTCTTCTTTGCCTGTGGAGCATTTCAGCATTCAGTGTTTCTAAAGGGCTGTCCATTCCAATAACACACAGCTGATAACATCCCTGAGCTGAATGTGTGTCATGGCCCTGTGTCTGGGTACAGTCCCACAGGGCTATTCCAGCTTTTTTGCTGTGGACAGGCAGCAAATTCAACTCTTTGCTTGGCCTGACACATCTCCAGGTCGTCACTCGGTCCCATGTCTGTTGTGCTCCCACAGACCTGTGATGTGATGTCCCACATGCTCTGAGCCCTGAGGAGCAGCAGTGACCTCCCAAGCTTGGAGGACAGCTGCTTAGTCTATGTGTTTGACCTCTGGACTTCACTGAGCTTGTCTGTACTGATGAAAAAAATAGTGTCAAAGCCCAGATCTTGACACCTTGGCCAGGTTGGTGATGCCCTAGGCAATCTGATCTAATGGATGGCATCCCTGCCATGGCAGGGGGCTTGGAACTAGATGGTCTTTAATGTTTGTTTCAGCCCAAGCCATTTTGTGATTCCATAATTCTATGATCCTGTGACACTGGAAATCCAGGGACCATCCTGCTAAGTTGCAGAAATGACTTTTGTGTCGCATGGTCTGGAGAAGGCTTAGAAGTCAGCAGGGACTGCATGCTGTTCCCAGCAGGCATTTTGGATGGAGTTACCTTGTTTTGAGTGGGAAGAGAGTTTAATGACACAAAGGTCGCACTGTACCATGTGAATAATGTGTTTAATTTTCTTGCATCACAGCAACCACAGTTTACTTCTTCCAGAACACGTAAGAGTGCAGGTTAATGCTCTTTGTGTCACTGTAAGCAGTTCCAAGGATCAGATGATCTTTATTTTATCTATCACAAAATCTTCACAGGTCTAAACAGAACACTGTAAGGACCACATACATTTCCCTTCCCAGTTTCCTCATTGCTCAGGGCGATGAAGCTGGTGAAGGGTCTAGAAAACATCTTATGAGGGAGCTGGCGTGTTTCATCTGAAGGCTCAGGGTGGAACTCATTGCTCTCTGAAGCTCCCTCCCTGAAAGGAGGTGAGGGCCAGTCTTTTCTGCCAGGTCTCAGGTAATAGGATGAGAAGAAAAGGCCTTCAGTTGCACCAGGGGAGGTTCAGATTAGAAAAAAAATTTCACTGAAAGAGTGATTGGGTATTGGAATAAGTTGCCCAGGGAGGTGGTGGAATCACTCTCTGGATGTGTTCAAGAGATGTCTGGATGTGGGTATGTTTTAGGGATGATTATGGTGGGGCTGGGTTGATGGTTGGACTAGTTGATCTTGAAAGTCCCTTCCAATCTTGATGGTTCTTTGATTGTGTGATGATTTCAGGCACCCTTTGCTTGAAGGTCAGGCATCCTTTGTGTGATGGGGTTAGAGTCATCCCTCCTATGTGTAGGTTCCTTTTCAGATTACAGCATCCCTCTTCCTCCTCAGCCAGGTGCTTATTACCTGCAGATAGCTGTAGATGGGTATTTAGTCTGACCTTTCAGGAGAAGCTAACAAAACACATCTTCAGCTGACATCAAGACCCCACTGACGAAGAAGAATATTTTCTGCCTCTGAAGGCGATCAGGGGAAATACAAAATCTGAGGGTGGATGTTGTCTTCATGCATGACAAGCAGCACCAATCTCACTGCTTGGCCTGCAGGGAAACAGGTAGGCTGGATCTTCAAGGCCAGGTAACATGGACTCATTGCAGGGGTTTGGATCAGATGACCTTTAAAGGTCCCTTCCAATCCAAACCATTTATGATTATTTGAAGAGTCACCTGACCATTTGTCTCACCTCTGTCCTTTCAGTCCTGTGACAGCAGACTTACAGGGTGGTTCCAGCTGCATGAGGCTTGGTGTGAGACCCTGCTGTGCAGACTGCTGTGAGACCCCCCTGGAAGAGCCTGGAAACAAGTGAGATACCAGAGTTACTGCTCATATGCCCCATTAGGTTCCTGGGTTTGAATAATGGCCCAGCCATTTCACCCCTTTTATCAGCCTGCTGTAAGGAGACCAGCCTGAAGATGGATTTTGATTGCCAGCTCTGTGAAACTTGGCTGCAAACTGGTGCTTGGGTGCCTCCAGAGCTTGTGCTGCTCTTGGGAAACTGGACAGGCAGTTCCTTGCACCAGCTGCTGTACAATCACAAAAATGTGATTTTTTTTCTTCTCTATACAGCATTTGTAATTAGTGTGCCTCTTTCACAGCAGGCCTCACTTTGAAGTCTATTTGTCCTAGACTTTCCATTACCTGGAATATAATTGGAGGTGAATTATTTGCTCAAGGGTGAAAAAAACAGCTTTGATGCAAGTTTTTTGGTTTTTTTAAATACAGATTTTTAAGGTAGGTTCTTTTTTTTTTTCCACAGGGGTAAGTCTGAAACAACTCAAAGATGGAAAGCTCAGACTGGACAGAATAGTGATTCAGTTTTTACCCTCCACTGTAACATTGATTTTAATGGAATGGTAGAGGTCTAAACAAGGCAGTGATGTAACACATTTGTACAGTGGATTTGCTGAAGTTCATGCTGAACTGGGAGAAAGTTAGGAAGGAGGTTTACCTGAGTGTAAATGAGATTAATCTCCTGTCTTATTCCACTGAAACAGCCAATGCTTTGATCTTCCTTCAATTACTTGTTGTATTCCCCCTGTGCTCAGGAGTTATGGGCATGAATCACAGCCTTCTCCTGCCAAGCTGAGGTCAGTTTTAATACTTTAATATTTGATACATCTCCTATCAGCAGTCTGCATCTGGCAGTCAACAAGTTAACAACTATTTTTCTCCTCCAGCTGTTATGATCCCATGCAGTTATTAGAGTTAAGGCAATTAAGGTGGATTACTTCAGATTCTAAGTAACATGGATGGTTATTGGAATTGCAATTAATAACTTCTTGTCATTATAACCCAAGAAGGTTGTGAGGTAGATTTTATCCTGTGCAGCTGCATTGATAGGGATTAATTTTCCTTTGGCATCTCCTATTTGTGAGCTGAGCAAATCCTGCAGCATGTGTCTTTACAGAGATAGGCAGTGGCTCCCTTGGTATGAGGTGGGGTCATCCCAGCATGGGACAGAAGTACTTTGAAGGACTGTATTTATGAGTTTCTTGGCTGTTTACAGGGTCTCATAAACCATCCCTGTCTATCCCCTCATCCAGGAAATTTGTTTGTTAAAGGTTTACTTGTTCAAAAGGTGTTCATAGCCTCTTTGTGTTAGATTAATCCTTTTACCTGATGATAAGATATCAGGCTTGGTGGGCTCAAGATATCCAGTGGACGGAACAAATACTGCAGTACAGAGCATTATATTGCACTTGAAAGAAGTGGCACCTTAAACTGAGTGCATGGCAGATAAAGGCTCTGCCCTGGGTTCAAGTTGCTAGCAGCAAAGGTATGTGTTAAAGTCTTCATGTTTTTTCTAAGAATCCCAAAAAGGAAGCCTAAAAATAGAGGTCCTACAGTATGGAGTTCTTTGGCTGTGAGTTAGCAACTTGCATTTCCTTTGGAATATGTGATAAGAAACACTTTCAAACACTTGAGAGGATAAGTTGTGTCTCCATTTACACGTTTTAACTGATTGAATTCTGTAATTTTGAAAGGGGAGCGATGCCAGTGGATGGGCCTTGCTATGCAAACAGGCAGAAACTGGGCTGTGCTTACCAAAGGCCACCAGAAAAAGAGCATTGCTGACCTTCCCAGAATGATCCCCTGGGGCTTGGCTGGAGTGGCAACCTGGTGAATCAAGTATTTTGAGTAGTCATGACCTTCAGAGACCTGCCAGCCTGTTTAGAGAGGTCTCAAGAGAGCTTCAGGTAGTCCTGGAATAACTTCTGTACTAATTGGTGGGTAGGATTAGATTCAGGATTGTTTAGCTCTGTTAACTTTGGAATAAATGAGAGGAGCTTTTTGCCCAGCAATGTCCTACTCCTGAATGTATACCCATACAGATTTTGCAAGCTTGCAGCTCAGTCTTGCAAAACTTTACATGCACTAATGCAGGCATTCAACTGAAGGGGTTAAACTGAGGCATTAGTCAGACTATTGTATAATTGATGGAGGGACAAATTAACCACCTCCCATCCCAGTAAAGTACCTTCCATTAGGTGGTGTGAATCCAGGTATCATTTGAGATATTCATATAAATGAATCTTAATAACACACGTGGAGAGCGGAAAAGAACAGACTGGTCCCTGCTGAACATTTCATGAAGCCTAACAGAAACAAACACTTAGCTTAAAAAAAACCTTGTGTTCTCTTAAAAAAAAAAAAATCACTATTAAGTACTGGAAAGCTGCCACAAGAATCCAGCACTGCTATTCCCACACTTTCTTCCCAGTACTTCCAGACTGTAGCTGCAGGGCAAGTTGCATAAGAGCGTGGGGTAGGTGCTCAGGAACATCCTAGCTGGGCTATAACAAAACCCTGGCATTGTTCTCCATGGTGTGCATTTGCTTTTATGTGGCGTCAGGAAAGTGACTATAATTTGCTGTTTCTCAAAACTGGCAGTTACTCACAGTAGCAATTGTAGTAAGATTTGGGCTTGCAGTCCTCACTGCTCCCTCGGGATATGCATGGAAGCAAGATGATGCACGCTACGTGTTTTTCTACCAGAAAAATAAATAAAATAAAATACACAAACCATGCAAAGAACTTTTCAGAGTCTCCAAGCCAGATTATTTAAAGCTGATGCTGTGTGTTAGAGGCGTTCTGCCTGTAAATGTACTTCTTTGAAAAAACTTTCATAATTAAAAAACATCTATGGGGTTTTTCCTCAAACTTTCCACTGTGCTCAGGAAATCTCAGCCCCAAAGGAGGATGTCTCACAGGTTATGACCATGTGAATGGAAGGATTTATATTGAAAACAGTTTTGCCACTTTGTTCACAGATCCTTGGATTTCAAGTTTGTTAGTGTAGCCTGGCTTCTATAAGCCAAGTGCTGAACCACTGAGGAGCCAGTGATCCCCACACTGAGTTTTGGGTCTCAAACTAAACCATGTTTTTGTTTAGTAAGTACTGATCTGCATTCATCTGTGTATAACCAAAAGGCATTTAGCACTGTAGCTGCCTTACACAGTTTTGTTCACTCCTGATCTTTATTCCAGTGCCATTGATAACCTTTCCTTGTGCAGAGTTTCCAGTTTGGGCATCTCATGGGACTCTGGGAATTGCTACACATGTGACCAGGCAAAGTCACTGCCTGTAATGGCAGAGGTTACCAGCTGCTTTCTGATGACATTCCTCAGCTCCTGCTGTCAAGACACTGGTATCTTTTTGGGAAAAACTTCTAGCCCCTTGCCTAGTTCTGTGCTGTTTGATTGCAGAGAGGAAAAGCTGATGAACTGACAAAGAACTAGCACACACTCTTGGATAAGTAGCACTTGGATATAAAGAAAATATTTTTGTACAGAGCATAGTTTTGTTGCCATAATTAAAAGCACTTTAATTAGGCAAAGAGAGCAGATGGGAAGAATCTGCAAGCTGTTTCTGCCAGCAGACAATGAGACAAAACATGGGGGAACATCCAGAGATATGCTGGTTGTAGTTTCTCTTTGCATTAGGTTTTTTCTGGGTGGCTTTTCTGGTGTCTCACAGGTCATCAGTGGTCAGTGGACTACAGGGTGGGTGACATTGCTCCAGAGACAGGCACAGGAAATCCTCTAATTATTTCTCTTGGTCAGTAGCCTCAGAGGAGAAATGATACTCCTAACTCTTGGAATGTAATGATCGGATCATATCAGGCTAATTGTTGGCTCAGATGCTCAAGCTTGAGGCTTCTTACTTTGATATATTCATATCAGAATATATTTATGTTCAAAAATATTCGGGCAGTGCAATGTAGCTGTAGATGTTATTTTCCCTGGTACCTTCCTTTACTGCCTGGGCTTCTGCTTCCCTGTCATTCCTCTCCTGTCCTCGGTGGAGGTTGGCATGGCTTCCCATCAGCTCTAGAGTGTTTCAGGACCTCTGGCCCTTTACTCCATCCCTTTCTCCCTACTTTATCTTGAATATCCTTGCCCTGGCTCTCATTGGAGTGTCTCACAGTGATAGATAATGCTCACCACTGCTTTTGGGTGTGCAGTAACGAAGACCTTCAAGGACCATTTTCCCTGACAGTGTTTGTGTACACCTTTCACTGAAATTTACAGCAGTGTCTTTTGGCCCAAGTTTTGCAGGATTGGTTGCTTTGACTCAGCTGATTCCTGATAACTTGCAGGGCTGGAACCACTTGGGTATGTGCTGGCATCCTGAGCAGAGAGACTCTCCCTTGCTGGTGAACAATTCCTCACATGAGCAATGCCCTGACTCTGGATCAGCCACACTTGAACACACAATCCTCACTGCTCTCTCAGTGTCCTCCTGAGAGCCACATATTGTGCCACATACTTTCCTGAAAAATAAATAAACTGCACAAAAGAATTTCTGCCGAGCCCTATAGCCTAAATGTCAAAAAAGTTCTGTATTATAAGAGTAATCACAATACTCTGAGTTGGAAGGGGATCACAAGGATCATCAAGCCCAGCTTCTAAGTGAATGGCCCATACAGAGATTGTACTCACAACCTTACATTTTTAGCACCAGGCTCTAACCAGCTGAGCTAAAGTCTTTCAGTGTTAAATGTCTGATTAAAATGAGTGAAGATGAGGAGAAGAAATAGGAATTGTGTCAAATTAGTGTAACTCTACTTTGATCCAAAGTGGAGTGGATATATTTAGAGCATTGCATAAAATTCCAGTTTGTAGTAAGTCTCTCTTAGGAGCATCAAACAAGTATTCCCTAAATGCCTAGGAAAGCCAGGGCTGGTTTGCAAAGTACCAGTGGAAGTATGTGGCAAATGCAGCCCGGACAGGGGGAATAGGGAAGATTGGCAGAATGAGCCTAAGTTCCATATTGATGTGATTGCTCTGGGCCTGGTGGAGATGAGATGCAGCCATACAGCAGTGAAGTCCTACAGCTAGGGGTGGCAAAGGTCCCGTGGCAGGATGTAGCTGAGCATGCTGGAATTTTGATGAGAGTCAGCTTGAGTCTCATCCTCCTCAAGATACATTATCTTGTGAAAATTCACAACTGTCCTGACTTTGGGATCAGGCAGAAATTTACCAGATGAAAGTAACTCTTTGTATCTGCAGGTATCTCTTACAAGGCTTTCTTCCTTTTGATCCATTTTTCTTTCCAAATAGAACATGTAGGGAGCAGACTGGTGCATGCGATGCTTTCCCCTGTGCCCTTTGGAGACCAAAAGCCACATCAAGCAGGAGATTTATGAGTTGCTGGCAATAGATGCTTCATATTCTGTTATTACATTTCAGATGATGAAAGAAGAACAACAACTGACTTTCATGGCTATGAAAGCAGTAGGAAAACTGCCTGTGGATAGATCGAGCACATGCATCACTGGATAGAAATTAGGGTGTTTATAGCTTCAAATTCTGATTTGGAAAGTTCAAGATAGAAGGAAAATATCTGAGTAAAAGATGTGAGGCATTTTCTAAGATTTCAACTCAGATACACTCAGGAGAATAAATCCAAAGGTAACATTATGATTCATTAACTATCCCTAATTAGGCTCCTAAATTTAAGTAGACAGAATCTCCCCTGGAGGCTTTCAAAGGCACCCACCTTTCACTGTTGATGATACAGGGAGTTTAGGAACATACCTTATTTAAGGAGGACTTCTTCCTTAGGTACCCACAGGCCATGAATGGGTTGAGTTCCCAGATTAGGTGAATTGTATCTTTTAAGAAGGTTATTGCATTTCTGGGCAGGCAGAAGTCAGAGGAGCCAGGGAAAAGTGTTCTGCTGCCCTGTGCAGGAGGAGGAGAGCCTGGAAGGGAATGGTGCTCCTGTTTGTCTCTTCCCTGTGGAGTCTCAGCTGGAGGTGCAGCGTTTCCTAAATCTCCTTCATCTCCTAAAGCCTCTCACATCACTGGGCCTTTTACCCGGGAGAGATTTCACTGGAGGAACGGTGAGACTGAGCTGATTTGTGTTCCAGGGGCTTTGTTTCTGGACTGGAATTGCTTCCACTCTTGAAGTTGCTTCTCTGATTGCAGCTGCATGAGGAAAGGATAAGCATGTCCTTTTCTGTGGAGGGCAAACAAGAGAAAGGGTTGTCTGTGTTATATTTATATCCTTACTGCACAACATTTCTGTAGCTGGCTGCTGCCAGGAGATACGGTCAAAGGCAAAGCATCTGGGCTGTCTCAGGAGGAGTCTTGGCAGAGCGATCTGAAAGTTTGTATGGGTTGTGTCAGACATCCCAGCTTGTACCACTTCCCACCAGCCCCAAATCACCAGCAGAACAGACAGATTCCTGCTTTGGGCAGAGTCTGGAGGGAGGGACAGGGGAGGAGGGCCCTGGCTCAGGCTGTGGGCTCGGGGAGGTGTAGGTGGCTTTGCTTATGACAGGCCTCTTGTCCCAGACAGTCTTGCTTGCTTTCTGCATGGTGCTTGGAAGTGGCCTTACTGTAATTGGCATGAGTCACTTCCTTGTTATTGGTGGTTTGGAACCACTGTGTGTGGGAAGCATGCCTGCAGCAGCCTGAGGAACTCCCTCCTGCTCTTGGGCTTTGCATTCGGTTTCAGGATTGCAGGCTGTGTCCATGCTGGGTGAAAAAAATGTCCTTTTTAAAATAACTGAGGGAGATGGAAGCTGAAGTCTGAACTGCTTGTCTTTGTTAAGTCTCTGATCTGGTGTTTGGGTTTTTTTGGGTGGATTTTCACAGAAGTTTGTTGATCAAATCCCAACTTTCAGACTTACAGTCTGTTGCAGAAAGTGCCTTCATGTCTCCTGTTGTCTCCTGGGACACTTTACACTTCCTGTTTAAATTGTATTGTACCTTCACTCTAAATATGATATAGGATGGTATGACATGGCTTTGCAGCCATGGCTGATGTCGAGTGTACTCGGCCTCCATGGCTCATGGAGACATTTGAGACCTGTAGGATCTGATGATCTCCTATCAGGTGATTATACTCATATCTGACCAAAAATCCTCTGTCAGAATGTCTGGGGGCAGGGCAGGACTTGAAGGCAAGCTTTGGACTTCTGGCACAACACATGTGATCATGAGAAGAGGCAAAACCTCTTTCTGTGGGAGGCCCTGAGCTAGATGGGGCATGGATAGCTGGAAAAGGTTTCAACTTGTTCCTTGGCCATGTCTGAGACCCTTGGGATAAAGCCAAGGGGGTAGGCTGTGCCTCAATTTACTTGTCTTAATCAAATTAGCATCTTCCACCCCCATGTTTCCAGCTACACAGTGGTGTTACTGCTGTCACCAGTGCAGAGTCTTCTTTTGTATGGGATTTTTCATTCTTGCTCTCTGACTGTACTGTGGTATTTTGTGGTCTGGCACAGCCAAAATCCATTATTTTAATAGGTATTGTTGACTGAATGCTTAATGAATTTAGGTTTTACAGCACAAAAAAATCACTTTTCATTCTGCAGTCTGAGAGAGCCATGTACATGTGTGCTAAGGAATTGCTTTCTTGTAATGACTTGGAATTGTGAATGATCCCATTTCAGGCTGGATACCATGCATTTTCAAGTCTCGAACAAAAATCCTTCAGTGCTGCTACCTCTAAAAGCCTGCAGTAGTTCATAGTGCGTGTTTACTCACAGGAGGATTTTTAAAAAAATTTTTTTAAAATATGTTGAGCACCAAGAGTTCCTGGCCCCAACCTGCCCAGATAAAAGGCTTGGTTGTAATTTTCCTTGGTGAGGGAGTCATGTTTTTGTTCAAATTGCATTCTGCTTCAAGCATGCTCAGGAGGGTTTGCTGAAGGTCCTGCAGATCTGTTTTAATCATGCTGAGCTTTGGGAGCAAACCTTATGGGCTGGAAATGCACAGGAGAATATAGAGCAGAGGAGAACGACAACCCCCTTGCCTGTATGTTTTTAACACTGAGCTTTCATTGATCCCCTGCAGTTGACTGATGTGTATATCAGTGAAGATGGAGGTCAGGGGATAATTGTTTCCTGGGAGTGGAAGTCTTTAAGCATGTTTAGGACAGAGCCAGCATCAGAAAACACCAAATGATCAAATTAGCAAAGAGAGGGAATGGTTTGAGTGCAAGGCTGAGCTTGTTTCCTTTCTTTAGTGCAGACTCCCTCTGTGAGATTGGACAAATCATTTTGATATTTAAACACTTTCCAAACTCTGTCCCTGAGCCAATTCCCCATCCATAACATTTGGGGTCTACAGCATCAAGTGTTTTGATTAAGGGAATAATATATGTGCTTAAACTGAAACACTCATCAACACTGGAAAATAATTGCACAGAAAGGGTAGAATTCCTCTGAAAATAATCTACTGTGGCAATTGGTCAAACCCCCCAGGACTGGAGTGTTTAAAACTAGATAGATCGACACAGAACACAGAGCAAATTATCTCATTATGGTCTTTTAGTACCTGAAGGGGGCCTACAAGAAACCTGGGGAGGAACATGGACATGTAATGATAGGCCAAGTAGGAATGGCTTTAAACTGAAAGAGAATAAGTTTAGATTGGATATTAGGAAGAAATTCTTTACTGTGAGATTGGTGAAGCTTTGGCAGAGGTTGTCCAGCAAAACAGTGGCTGCCCCATCCCTGGAAGTGTCCAAGACCAGATTGGACAGGGCTTGGAGCAACCTGGGATAGTGGAAGGTGTCCCTGCCCATGGCAGGGGGTTGGAATGAGATGATCTTTAAGGTCCCTTCCAACCCAAACCAGTCTGTGATTCTCTACCCTTAGTGAACAGAGGTGAGGTATAGAATGGCCTTTTCCATCTCTTAGCAGTGTAATTCAGAATGTTGCTGCTTGTAGACACAGTAACTTTTTCTTTTCATCAACCCTGGGCTTTCTGGCCACACAAGAAACTGCTTGTGTGAAAATTCCAGCAGAAGGTGTCTCCACCAAGTACAAATAAGGATACTGTCAGCAGCACCAGCATGTGTCTTTTCACACTGTGCTGCTGGCTGCTCCTGCCGATGGATCTGCTCTGCCCATGAGAGCACTCTCTGGCTTTGATTTTCCTTCACCCCTGTTTCTGCAGAGGGGGGAGGCTCCCAGGCAGTGGACAGGAGGTTTTGTTGTGAGATTGGTAGCATTAATTCCTTGCAAATGGGTGATGCAGGTCTTGGGTTGGGAGCTGGTATAAATTATTGCTAGCATGATGTTGATTTGGACAGATGAGCAGTGGGAGCTGGGATTGCTTTTAAAGCAGACACAGAGTGATTATATAAAGACTTGAAAGCCTGTAATGGCAGAGGAATGAACCTGCTGATCCAAAAGCTCCCTTGTAGGTTTATAACCTAGAACCAACTTCTGTAGATGCCTTCATGGAGTGTCACAGTGATGGTGACACTTTGTCTCCAGATCAAGTCCTGGCTGACTTGGAATCCCTGTGGTGATGCCTGAGTTGAACCCCAGGGTGGGAGGCTGAGCAGGGCTTGCCATCTGAAAAGTTAGGTCTCTGCCTGTGCTTCTCAGATGCACAGCCCAAGTTGCTGCAGAATTTTATAATTTGGATAAATACCCACATGTCAATGCTGACTGCTGCCCCCTGAGAGGCTGAAACTCTCTAAAGGTCCCCAGAGCAACTCTCCTCTCTTCCAGATAATCCCAGCCCATTTCTCCTGTGCATTTTTAGGTGCAGGGTTCCTGACTTTGAGGTGTGTTAGCACTTTGATTGAAGCTGATCCTTCCCCTCTTGTCCACATCCATCACTTGTTCTGCTGACTGAGTTGCTTTAACTTCTCCACTCGACTGAATGGAGCAGGACAAGTGCCAACTCTTCCCTGCCAGGATTTCTGTGCTTAATACTGAGATAAGACTAAAATCCTTGGTACTTTTTTTCTGGTGATTTTAATAATAAATAACTTTCCTTGACACTTTGCTTCAACTCATGCCATACTTTGTGTCAGATGCACTCCTCTCTGGAGAATTTAAGGAGGGCATTTCAAAGCAACCAGATGTTTAATCTTTCTTGTGGAGTTGGCTGCCACACAGGAGCTAACTGGAAATTGTGAGATATTTTACACTTGAGAAAGGCTTTCCATTTCAGAGTCTTTCTAAATCAAAAGAAAGCTGTGTATCAGCTGAGCATTGTATAAACTAGAAAAAGAGCAGGCTTGCTGCATGCCATCTCTCTGTGTGCTCTTTGCAAAGATGGGCCTTTCCTGGCAAAATGTCCTCAAGATGTTTATGGAGTCCACAGAGAAAAATGATCCTTTGAAATGGAAAAGTCCAAGGTTATGTGCTGGAGACATCCTGTGCTGTACTAAGTTGCTTCCAGAGTTTTAAAGGGATCTAGTTGCTGAAGTGAAGAAAAGCACCTCTTGGGATTTTTGAAAGGACCAAAGTGTGTGCTAACCAGAGATGTCAAGCACATGCCTGCCTTTGGGAATCTGTCCTCACAGCCACCTGTGTTTTAAGGCACCAAATGACTACTTGATAGTGTACTTACTTCCTCAGCCATTCCAAAGAGATAACAGTACACTCTCTATCAGTGCTTCTCCTGGAATCTTCTTCTCCATCTCTACTCTTCCTTGGGATGGTGTTGACCAGTTGCTGTCTCATTTAGCAATGTTTTGCTTTACCTGACTCCTCCCCTGATCCTATAGGTAGCATTCAAGTGGTGGTGGCACAGATGCCAGGATGGAAAAGCTGTATCTCAGTTCTCTGGGTGTGCTTAGGAAAAGATGGCATTTCTTTCTCCTACTTGACTGAAATGTTTAACTGTCTGGTAGAGTCACTTTTTCTAAAAACGATGCAGGTCCACCCAGCCTGTCTTGTGCCCTGGAGATGGTCAGAAATGCTAAGAGATGAAGGAGATGTTTGTGAAGAAGTGTAAGTCTGAAACATGAAAGTCTCTTGCTTCGTTTTCTTCACTGCCTGCCTATCAACAGGTTACTGGGATGCAGTTTGGGTGAGAAGTGTGTAAGGGAAAACTGTCTTGTGTCTTTTAAAGGCCTATCAGGTCCTCAGTCTGAGATACAGCAATAGGACTCTTTGTTTTTTGAGGATGCTGAGCCCTATGCCCTCTGTGTCCCTTTGGGTTCCTCAAATGAGGCACCCAGAACTGCAGTTCTCCTTGGCTGTGGTTTACAGGATAATCTCTTTTCTACCTACCTCCTCTCCAGACTTTCTGATATTTCCCTGGCACAGGTATCCCCCTCATTCCTGTCTGGTTCTACCAGGGGATATGTTTTTTTTGCTGCCTTACAACCATTGCCAATTCAGGTTTCACTAGAAATCACTGTGCCAGCTCTTTGATATTCAGAAGCTGTGGGGTTTTCTGTCTGTTTCCTGACCTAGCCTGACTCTACTAATAATGCAAGAACTTCAATGCTGGTGTCCTGGCAGCCTAATACAGGAGGTCAGTCTGTAAATCTAGTTACAATTTTCTTTGCCTCAGCAAAGACAGTAAGTTGAACATAATGTAAACAAGGTGGTTGGATCACTCACCCACCAGTGATGTGGTGGGTGATGCAGGCAAATTTAATGGATGTGATTAAATCTCCTGTTCCAGTCTGGCAGCTGATTAGCTGCAGGGGGCAGGCAGGAATTTCCTTTCTGATCCAGAGTTACCCTCTTTCCAAGTCCTCCTTCAAGCTTCTGCCAAGCATCTCAAAGTGCATTTTTAATTGCACTTCTTCACGCCCCTGTGAAGGGTGGAGATGAGAGATAGCACGATCCCAGATGGGGCCCTGGAGAAACTGAGGCACTGGGAGGTGGCAGCCTGCTTAGAATGAGAGAGGAGGGTGGTGTTAGCCTTGGAGAAAGGGGAAATGGGCATCCCTGAAATCTTCTTTTGAAGCTCCTGTGGGTCTGCAGAACTCGGGCCTAGTGCTCAACAGTCTGTGTCTCCAGCACACTAAAGTCTTGGTTATCTGCAGTGCATTAGTATGAAGTCACTGACAGGGAAAATAAATCTTTCTCCTTTGGAAGTTTTAATTTATTTTTGTCTTTTATCACTCGATTCCTCTAGTTTCCAAAGAAAATGACCTGTATGTATGTTTCTTCTCTTTGTATGGAGAAGCACTTTGCTCTGAAATAGCCTCAGGTGTTGGCTGTGGCTGAGGCAGAGAACTGGTTCAGTTCCATCAGTGACTCCATTCTTTGTCCCTACGGGGAAAATTAGTGAATTTACTGTGTGTGTTCACCTTCAGTGGGTGTACACTGGCTTTGATTTCTTTACCTGGTTGTACAGCTGAAGAACTGGCCTTGGAACAGCCAGGAGGAGAAAACACTCCTGTTGTTAGGGCATGCTTTGGTCCAAAGAAGATACCAAAGATGTCCAAAAAACGTGTCACATGTTAACCCATCATTTCACCTGCATATTGCTCATGCTGTGGCTGACAAAACACAGAGAGAAGTAGGGATTAGCTGCTTCATGCTCCTCAGGATGGTGGGAATGGAGAATGGGCCTTTCCCATTTTACTAGTCTAGAATGCAATGGGAAACTGTATTTTGGATCTCACATGGTGGGGAGGGCTTCTTACAACAGGGATTTTTTATTTTTGTGGTGGATGATTTAAGCTTCATGATTTCACACAAACAGCATGAAAGAGTCTGGTTGTGTGAATCTGGAGTGGACAGAAACTTCTGATGTTCAGTCTTGAGCCAGCAACTTGATGCCTGGAGAGAGGCAGGATTTCAGGCATAGCTTTAGCCCCCATTGCTATAGGGCATGCTGTCCAGCCTGCTGCTGTGGTAGGAACAGAGAGGTCTGACTAGAGTCTCTGAAGCCTGGAGCTGAGGGTCTGACTAGAGTCTCTGAAGCCTGGAGCTGAGGCCAAAGCCTGGCTTACTAGGCTCTGTTTCAGTTTCTAAGATGACTGTCTAAACAGAGTGTTTGAATCTGATCCTTAGACTAGTCTCAAGGCTTAATTGTAAATAAACAGTGTCTTAATCACTTTATAGTTTCCAGCATTCTCTCATTGAATGTCTCTGTGCTGGGATTTGGAGAGCATTTGTCATAGTGGAAAATGAGTGTCTTTGGGCTGCACATGGGATAATTATCATCCGAGCCTGTAGCATGATGTGACAATCCTCATTCTGACCAGCTGAAATAACTCTAACAACTGTGCTCTTCTTGCTCCTCTCTTTCAGTTCCCAAGAAGCTTCTGCATGAAACTCAGCCAAGACCAACCAGTTACCAAGGATATCAGAAGCCACATTTTCCGCTGCAGCCACGAGTGTTTGACCCCAATGTTATAGGGGACAGCGTGTTCCTTTCGGATGTCTCTCCTTCCAACATAGAGCGAGCTCTCCCAGGTACCTGTGACTGTTGTGATGTTGACCCAAACCCAGTGGTGTTGTGGTCACTGTTCCTTTCCATCTCCCCTTTCCTGGATTTCTATACTGCTCCTAAATCCCATCCATGTCACTCTCAGAAAGGGGTGTGACAGCTTTAGGACGTGACCAGTGATGTGCTAAAGTGAACTGTGAAACTGTTCAAGAAACACTGGGTTTCTTGAAATAACAGTCATGGCCATGCATGTCCAAACTCATCACAGAAATACTTTTCAGACCTGTCTAATACAGTGGCAAAGGAAAAAAACCCAGGGGAGAGACAGTAGATCTGCCTCACAGGGGACAGAGAAGTTTTCAACTGAGCTTTGAAATACAATGCTATTTTCATAAAATGCAAAGTGAAGAGATATGAGTGAGGCCAGATCTTAGCCATCTCTAGGGATAGGTGAGTAGGAGGCAGGCGTGGCATATGAATAAAGGAAAAGCACAGGTGAGCACGTGTTGGGTTCCTTGGTGGTTTTGTGTTGTTTCCCAACATGCAGGAGATGGTTTATGACACCACTGAAATTCCCAGTCTGTGCTCCCAGAGATTCAGCCCAAGGGTGGGTATGGGCAGAGCTTGTCTCTGTCTACACTCCTGGCAAAGTTAATCCACAGCTTGGAGAGTCAATTCACAAATAAATAAGAACTGGCATTAACAGATTTGTCAGTTTGGAGGCCTTACTGAAAAACTATCAAGGAAAAGAGTTTTGAGTTAGCTTCAAATAAATATTGTGATCCTGGAGATTCTTTTAAGGAAGGAAAAATATCCTGAACTCATTTCCAATCATCTAAACATTTCACTTCTACAAATGACACCTTTTGTTTAGTTTTCACATAGTTTATTCATTCACTTTCAAAATATGCACCACTTTTCAAACAAAGATGCCATTTTGAAATTAAAAGCTAGAAGAATGTTTCAAAAATAACAAAAGAAAATACTTGGACATTTCTGTAATCTCCCTTCCTGTTTTATTTCTTTTCTTTAAACTATTTGCTAACATCAGCCTGGTGTCATGAATAACCTCTCCTTATAACGTGGTGTTAGGCAAATTTACTGCTGGCTGAAATAATTTTGTTCAGCTTTGGTGTAAACACAGAGAAACCATTCAAGTGACTGGGAGCAGCTAGGAAAGGGTGGTGAGGAGAAAACCAGTAGTAGTGAGCTGTTTAGGCATTGAAAAGTCTTCAAAGCTAGCAAGGAGGAAAGGGAATATCTTTTGGTATGATCCTGAAATGAATGGCAGACCAGGGAACCACACAGTGTAGCAACACATGGCCCTTGTGGAATTGTGTTTGTTTGTTTTTTCCCTCCTGCATAAGTCCAGTCATTTTCTGTCTTTCGTGTCTGTGCTTGTACAATCCTGCCAATGATAAAACCAGTTCTGTGGTTTTGTGGTGCTCTTTGCTGGAGTTTAGTGTATGCAGATGAGTGTTCATTTAAAAACCTGTTTGATTGCATCTGTTCTTTGGACAAGTTAGAAGTGAAAAAAAAAAAAAAAAAAGGATTCTTCTTACATCTCACATCTCGGGAGGAGTTATCCCTTACTCTGTCTCCTAAAGACACTCTTGTTGCACAGTGGTTTACAAGGGCTGCTCCATACCCAACAGAGGTGGTGTCCATCTCACATATGAAATATGGATGAGGTTATATCCTGGTGGTGCCCTTCATTTTTCCTCGATTGTGAAGGGATTTTACATTAACTAGTTCAGAGCCAGACCTGAGTCAGGAGACACCTCAGGCAGGATTCAGTTACCCCCACATAAATGTGCTGTTTGCGATGACCTGGGGTGTTCACCTGGCTTCTGGAGGGGTGAGTGGTTCCCCTACACCCCTTCATGTCCTCCTGACCCTGGGGTGTCTTAGATGTCTGTGTATGAGCAAATACATCAAGCTTTAAGTCTCTGCTGTGGCGAGAGCTGAATGACTGCTATCCATCCACTGACAGCAGGATTCTCTTGCCTTAGTTTAGATGCATGGTGGTACTTGAGATGCTCTGAAATATCCAAGTTTTAGGTTCAGTTTTTAGAAATTAAATGTTCACCCTGCTTCTGTGGATTTCTTTAGATCAGTGGTAGGGCAGAATTCAAATACTTGTACAGGCAGATTTACCAGACAGGGAGAATAAAGGAGAGATTAGAGGGCATGTTATCTGAATTTGTAAAAAATCTGAATTAAAAAAATCTTTGAAATGTTGCTATTGATTTCCTGCTGAATGTGCCCTTGGACCTTCTGTGTACCATTTGCACAAGGGACCTGCAGTGATCTCTATTCTCCTCATGTTTAAACACTTTGCTTGAAGGCCAGTCATTAACACCAAGGTAGCCTTGAACACGTGGCTTTCCCAAGGCCATGCAGCTCTTCAGTGGCAGAGGTACAGCTGTGCCCACATTCCTTGGGGCTGATCCCTCACAGTCACACCTGGACATCCATCCCCACTGGTTCTCCTCGAGGCAGATTAGGAGCTGGCATTGCTGCCTGCACATTCCTGCCCTCAGTCCCTCTCCATCCAGTATTACTTGTTCTCTTTGACACCTCTCACCTTCTGTTCCTGCTTCCCTGGGCTGAGCTGCTTCCTGGTACCCACAGTGGGAAGCTGAATGTGATGCCTTGTGCTGCTGGGTTTGCAGGGAAAGGAGGTGGATCAGGCAGCCAAGGAATAAAGACTGTCTGACATCATGGCTCCTGATGGAATGCCTTTGCCTGCATGGCACTGATGGCATCATTGGAGATGGAGCTGGCAGTGTCCTGAATTTAATACCTGCAGATAAGAGGAAGCCAGGTGTAAGTCTGTGATTTTACAGAGTGATGCTTGCTTTTGGCCAGAACCCAGGGAAGGGAGCCTGAAAATCTACAGTTAAAAACTCACATGGATGATGGAGCTGGCTCCTGTGCACTGACTTTTTCCTGTGTTGAAAACAGTTACTGTTTTGTGAGTAGTGGGGGTGTCTGCCTGCAGATCAAGGTGTGGGGAGCCCTCAACAGCAAGCTGATAAGGCCTGAAAGGATCTCTTTGAGCCTCCTGGAATGAACAGCCTCCTAAGCTCCAGTCTTTAACAAATAAAATCAAATCATTAACCCATGTTCACTCACCTCTCCAGAGGGAAAATGGTGTCTGGGTGAAACACAATACCAGCAGGCTTCTGAAGGAAGTCATAAACTCAGGTCTGCCCTTCCCCGTGGAGGCTGGAGAGAAAGCACGTCTGTTTGCCAGGTGTGGATGGATCACTACAGCACAACACCAGCAGAGGGTTGCAGGCTCTGCCTGTGTTTTCCAGTCCTGCTTACAAGCCTAGCTGAACCCACTGCTGATAAAGACTCCTTTGATTTACATAAGAGAAACCTGATTATATATTTGCTGTAGCATAGGTGGGCGTGTCTAGGTGGTGACATGAAAGAGCAGGAGATGGGGGAGAGATGATGATGCCTGGATGCAGCTGGGGTATGTGCTCAGCTGAAGCTGCTTGAGAAGGTTTAGTTACCCCCCAAAAAGGGGAAAATTTGGGTGGTTCCCTGTCAAGCAGCTCCAGATTTCCGAACACAGATGCTGACCTGGTGGGGATAAGGCAGGGTAGGGCTGGGTCACATTCCACATTTCTCATCCCTCGTTCCCTTTCTGTGTCTAAAGCAGAGAAGAAGAAAGGGAGGTCAGCTACTTTCTACCCTGTAGACAACACCCCCGTCCTGCTCCCTGTGGATGAGACACAACTGCCGGCGCTCAGCAGCAGCAGCAGCAGCATGGAGCCCGTGGGCGTCAGCACGGAGATGGCCCTGCTCAGCAACATCCTGGCAGCCTATGCCTTCATCACAGGTATGTCTGGTGGCTCACACCTCCCTGGGCTCCTGCAGGCTTTTTGTAGACCTTCCTTTCACAGTCACCTGGGGATAAATCTGCCGCTCTGAACTGTTTGTGTGTTTTGTTCGTCTCTCAGAGAATTCTCCCTTGAAAGGCCTGGCCGGGGCAGCTCTAGCAGACAGTGAATTGCAGAGTTTATTGTGCACTGCTTTTCACTGGGTTTGCTCCCATCTGGAGTTAAATACAATGTAATCTTGTATGTGCTACTATTCCTAATGCTTCATTTTCCTGGAGATCAAAGCCTGGCTCATTAGAGAGGCAAGTTTGTTGTCCTGTAATTTGGAAAATAAGCAGCACTCAAATCTTTACGCTGCTTAAGAGAATTTGGCTTATCTTCAGTAGAAGTGTGAAGATGAAGTAACTAGAGAGTCTACTTAATTGTATATTTAAATCTAGTTTAGAATAAGATTGGATCACAGTTTATCTTTCACCCACGTGTTGCTTTCAAGTCACAGGGGAGAAGTCTTCTAAAAAATTCACTTTAAAAGGTGAAAGAAAAGTGACAAAACCAGGGGGAATGCCTTTAAACTGAAATAGAGTGGGTTTAGATTAGATATTAGGAAGAAATTTTTTACTCTGAGGATGGTGAGACTGTGAGGTGGCCCAGAGAGGCTGTGGCTTCCCCATCCCTGGAAGTGTTCAAGGCTATAATAAATAAAACTCCAGTATTTGTGAGCTACTTTTTCATGTCTGTGTGCTAATTCAGTCTTGCTAATTCATTAAACAGTAGTGCATTCTTGGTGACATGCTCTTGCTCTTGTTGAGATGCACCATGCTGCTAATCCAAGTGTTTGGATTTGAAGCAGCTAACTTGGGCTTTGCACTTTGGAACCACTGAGTAGATTAGTGAGATTATTTCTGCCAATTATTTAGTGAAGGGTCCTTCTAAAAGGACCATGAATGATTATACAAATTTCTGCTCTTCTACACATCCAGTGGTAGCATCAGGATCCATCTTTTCATGACACCCCTAAGAGTCAGGCAGATTAAATGGAATTATTAGTGTTCTTCACGGAAGATATGAGCTAGATTTGTTTTCTTGCATGGGTAGGTTGCATACCTACCTTTCCATCCCTACCATAAAACAAAATGCTGTTAATGTTGTGTTCCCCATCTGAACAGTAGGTGGGCAGAGAAAGTTGTAGGGTTAATGATCCAGGATAGTTGGGACTCTGATTCAGGGCTGCTGACAATGCCCCATGGACTTTGCTTCCATTGACCACAGCAGAGCTCTTGGTTTTAGGGCACAAGGGTCTCGATTCATCTCTGTCACAAGGTGCCAGCCTTGGCAGGAGCCTCCAGATTTTACTGTAGCACAAACAGCTTTAACTGTCCTGTTGCTGTGGGATCTGTCTGCCCTCTCTTGATGTGGTCTCCTTGTTGTGTTCATGACCACTGGATGTCAAATAGGTAAACTCAGACCTCATGACTTTGGTTTCCAGTGCTGAGTTCAGGACTTGGTTGCTTCTGTTTCCTGGTGTATCATGGAGTCATAGAATGTTTTGGGCTGGAGGGGTCCTTAAATATTTTCTAGTTCCCATGTTCCTCACCATGGCTGTTAGATGGGTTTTAGTCTCTGTGACATGTGTGTCCAGTTTGTTATTTTTTATAAAAATAATTGATGACCGAACCCATTGATTGAAACAGCAAATGTCTTTATCTGCTGCATGTAATTTAGCTTCTGCTTTTAGTGGAAATGATGGATTTGTCATGATTTATTTTATGTGAATATGGACAGTTTTTAGCTTATGAATTCAAAGACAAACTGTGTCACAGGGCACAAATATAATTTGCATAAAACTAGAGCACTGCAAAGCCATCCCTCTTCATACTGGAGATTTTGAATGGCAGGGCAGTTGGATTTTTTTGTGCCTGCCTGAGTTTGGGGCCCTGAAGGCAGCTCAAGCCACAGCTGATGTCCATAGAGGGTCCATTATAGTGGCTCAGGAGAGGCAGGGTACTGAGCAGCCAGGGAGAGCTGGTTCTGTGTCACACATCTTCCCACTGCTCCTGATCACAGCCCTGGTACCAAAGAGAAACAGTAGTGCAAGAACTGCTGTGTTCCTTGGCACTGAAAATGTCCCTCAGGTACTCTCTGCAGACTGAAAGTGCTGCATTCAGGGCTTCCCTGTGCTGGTGAGCTGTCTCAGAATAGGAGTTTGCAAAAGAAAATTGTTAATAGACAGGGGCAATTTAAAAAAAAAAAAAAATCACTTGGGGCAGAGGGTGGTGGATACACTCAGACCCACTGCAGGAAAATGAAGCTGTGGGGTTTTGCTATTTCATGGGTAGCATGCAGGCTTGAAAAGATGATCCTCTCTTGCTGCCTTTGGTCTCTCCTGGCAGTGGGGTATTTTTTAGCCAGGGGAGACCATCCACAAATAGTGGAATGCCTTCTGTGCTCAATGGTGTTCACATTTTCTGCACAAAATGGCAGTTTTGGGTGGGCAGCTGCAGGTGAAGAGTCTGCAGACTGTCACTCACACATGCAGAGTCTTGCAGTGCACAGAGAAGTGCAAGTATTAGCAAAGGCTCTGTGCTCATTTCCACCAACTTTTTGGCTCTTATTCCCATATAAGAGCTGGGAATCTTCTATGGACAACTGAATACTAAAAATCACAGTGCAGCTGGAAGCAAAAGAGTCTTGGTTTGCAGCTATCATGGTTGGGTATCAAAGCCAGTTAGGTGTCAGTCTCATTCCAGCTTCCAGAACCTGTTTCTTCAGAAATGGGGAAAAAGTGTGAATAATGTCAATGAGGAATGAAATTAGTAGCTGATCAAACAGATAACTATTATTTAGAGTTCAGTCTTGCAAAAGACTCAGAGACACCCTTTATTTGAAAGCTGATTTTCTTTATAGAATTATATTTTTAATTAGATGCAATCTCTGCTTACAAACCTCAGACCTGTTATTTGTTGGGGACCTGTTCCAAACCCTGCCTGAGTGTTTGGAAAGACTTCACCAGTCTCAGTGACAGCTGGAACTGTCTTTGCAGTCACAGTCTATCAGCAAGACCACAAATGTCCCTATATAAATATTAAACATTCAAAATGTATCAGAGCTCTTCCAGTGCCTCCTTTTGGACAGAAGACTTACCCCAGTTTTGTCACTGCAAGGATGAAGCAGTTGGAGGGAAACCTCTACAAATCCCTGTTTTATTCTTCTTCCATAAGCAAAGCTTTGCTGCCAAGTTATTAACAAGGGGCTTCCAAAATACAGCCCAGGGGAGATCATTCCAAATTTTAGACTGCTTGGCCTGAGCCTTATTAATAAGGGGCTCCTGGAGAGCTTCCTCTGTTCTGTCAGGGGATTTCGGCAGCCTGTGGGGCTGACTGTAAATTCCCTAGAAGATATTGCTCCTACTGTTTGTCTGACTATGCTTAATGCTGAACCTTTTATTGGGGGCCCTCTGAAATTTTTCTCCCCACCGAGGTTTCGGAATGCATGAAGCCATTACAGGAAGCCAGCAGTGTTAATGCCTAGATTGTTTTTTATTTATTGAAACTATTTATTCTAATAGCAATAGCAACCTTGGCCTGGGGCATTTCCTGGGGAATTAATGGCAGTCTGGGCTGATGCTCCCAGCAGATTGTTAGCCCTCAGGAAACAAGCTCTGTAATTGCTGCTGGTTTGGTTGGAAAAATAAAATAAAATGTGTTTCTAATTTTTTTGGCCAGTTTGAGTGCCTAGAAAATGGTGGCTTTTTGTAGAGGATTATGTAGAGCATATATCTTTTGTCTGCAGGGACTAAATTCGTGCTTGAATCAGTGACATTTTCATCAATGCTTTCAATCCAGAGAGGGAAATACAATGAAAGGGGAAAGGTAATGCCAGACAAAGAGATTGACAGAAACTGGGTCCTGCTGGAAGCTCTGAGCTATCATCCACAGCATTGGAAGAAAAAGCTTCAGTGGTCGAAATCTTTGTTTTAGTGAGCATACACACAGAAGAATGCATACCAAAACTGTGCTAACTCCTGCTACTGATGTCTGTCAGGGGCTGTTTGTGCCCCAACAGCCTCTGGCTCAGCTTTCTTGCTTCTTTCAGTGTCCCATGTCCTGAAAAGATGAAGTGAAGCTTCTTTCTGCTTTTTCAAGTTTGTTTATCAAAGGCTCGGAGACACAGCTAGCGCTGTGACCTCCAGGAACACAAGTGCAGAAAGGCAATGGCTGCTACCAGCAGCAACCTTTTATATTTACTGTTGACCAGTTAGGAAATTCTACATATTTTGTTTTGTTCCCAACACCAGTAAACTCTCGTTTTATTGATATGTCTCTTCCACACTCAGTTCCCTCCACCAACCAGCAAACCACAGGAACTGCTGTCAGAGAAGAAAGGAAGAGAAGAGCAAGAAAGGAGAAGAAGAAAGAAGAAAAGACTGACACTCTAAAATCCTCATGTTGTCTCTATATAATACATAGAGCAAAATCCTAAAACTACAACTAAACTCTCTGTGGTACACTAAATAAAAATCTCTTCACCTCTTTGGTGCATTCAGGTTCTCCCAAAAGGAGCTTCTCCCATCAGCTTAGGTTTCAGGCTAAGCTATTTTTGAGGAGCTCTGGGGATAAAAGGAACACCCAGAGGAGCAGGAGAAGCTTTCAGGCTTCCCTGGGCTCCAACAATGTCCATATACTTTTAAAGAACTTTTTTCAAGTATGATGAATATTTTGAGGAACTTCACTGTTGCTGTGATGAATCTGGGCCACCTTTGAGGTTTTGGAGGGTGCTGAGCATCCATTTGCTGAAGAGAGTGCCTCTTTTTGGTCTTACCAGTAGAACACGCAATGGGATAGGCTCACAAAATCACTAATCAACCATCAAACCCCCAAATCTAGGCTATTGCTGACTTGGCTACTTCAAGTGACAAACAGCAGAGCCCGTGGTTTTTAGCTTAAGTTGCTGTTTCTGCTGTAAAAAAGAAGAGATGCTGCTGTGCAAGTGGATTGTACATATGATAAATGCCAAGACTGCAGTTGAGCACAGGGTTACAGCTCTGTGAGGAAGTCCAGACTGTGTCTCAGATGTTGACAGAGTAGCTGTAGGAGCTCATAAATGCCACTGGAGCCCAAAGATTCAATTACAGCCCTTGCACTGCATGAAGGGCTCTACGGACGAGCACAAGCAGGGGAAGAAAAATGGTTGCTTAAGTAGCAATCGAGGTAAAATTGCTCATGAACTGGATACAGTAGCATGGAAAAAGGAGTGTGGAGGAGAAAGGAAAAGCAGGACACAGGCAAAATTGGGGGCAGAGAAACCACATGTGTTTGTGTCTCAGGCTCCTATCTATGGTTTTTTTATGAGTTGCTCTAAAGGAGTGTGCAGTGGAACTAATGCAACCAAATCAAGCCCATGTGTGTGCAAAACGTGGTGCAGGGAACTGTGCCTGGCATCCTGTCAGCCAGGCAGAGCCGAGGCAGACTGCACTCCGTGCCTCCCAGCACAGACACCCAGTCCTGCTCTCTTGCTCTTCCTCTTCTCACACTCCTGTGACCCAGGTGTCCCCAGAGCCCTGCTGAGGGCTGCCTGCCAAAGGGGCTGGGTGATTACTGTCCTCTCTTCTTTAAGCCATATCTTTGCTGTTCACATAGGACTGGATGGGCAGCAGCAGCTTTGCTACTGCACAAAGCTGGCTGCAGTTTTAATTTGAGTCCTGACCCCAAATTCAGAGTAGCCATTGCCTTCACTGGAGCCAGGATTTCACTCAGCCAGGCTGCTGCAGGGGCCATTGGCACATTCTCCTTGCCTGCTCTGCTATCTTCTCTTTTACCTTCACAATTGTGCTTTCTCGCTTTTATCAAAATATTTTAGTTTAAAGCCTGCGGCTTTGGTCTCACTTGACCTTCCAACTGCTGCTGCATTTCATAGAATTGTTTAGTCGGAAGAAACCTTAAAGACCATCTAAAGACCTAAAGATCATTGGTTCCAACCCCCTGTCATGGGCCCACTGGCACATTCACTTTAGTGTCCTGCTTGTTCTTTGTGTTACAGCCAAGTTTGCAGGAGGCTGGTTCACCTCTTTCTTTTTTTTTTGGACTTATCTGCTGCACTTTCTTTGTCATTCTTTGTCCTGTCTTCAGCCTGATTTTTCCCCATGTCATCCACACCAGCCACTCTTGCATCAGTCTAATGATTTATTAGCCAATTTTCAGATTATCTTGACATCTTCCACCTTGGCTCATCAGTCACCTTTGGGATTCATTTGGGAGAGAAGTGAAGAGCACAAAAGCATTTCATTTCTGTAACTGTTCCATGAGCACCCCCAGGCACTGAACTACACACTGTCTCCAACAGCACTAGGCAGTGTTTGGGCTCTGACCACACACTCAGAGAATAATTTAGGTTGGAAGAGGCCTCTGGGGGTCACCAGGCCCAACCTCCTGCTCAGAACATGGCTAACTTCAAATTCAGAGCCAGCTTTGAAATTAGAGCAGGGTCTTGCCCTGTTGAGTTTTGAACATCTCCAAATAGTTTCCAGTTCACCTTTTACAAACTTTGCTTTAGGAGATCAGCTGAAAAGGGCACTTCTAAAAGCACTGTGCAGGGAAGTGAAGCCCTTTAGCTACAGAGATCTTCTGGGGCCAAATGTCAGGGTCTCAGCTGGTGGAAGCTGTTATGGATCCATCACTGAGCTCAAGGGAATAAAACTCATCTGAGGAACTGACTCCATCCTTGAGCTCAAGACACCCAGCAGACAGTGCAGAGTAGAGCTGGCCTTGACACTTGTGCTCAGTTCACCTTTACCCAAGTAGTGTACCTGTAAACCAAAATGATTCAGCCCAGGAGAATGGCACTAACAACATTTATCATAATTGCTTTTCGAAGTAGTCCCATGAACAAAAAAAAAGATGTAAATAAACAAGATGAGTTAGTTTGAAAGGCATTGTGGATCCTTTGGAGTCCTGTTATATCACCTCAGAAATGTAGCTGTGCAGGACTCGCCCTGTTGGTGCACTGGCTCCAGCTCTGCCTGTGGAGCACAGGTATATATTTTGGTGGTCTGGGCAGGAATCCAGCACTCCTGCCTTAGATAAGCAAATGAAGTCTGTGAATACATAATACATTTTTGCCATGCTGCCAAGCCTCCCGTTTCAGCTGGGCCACAGCACAGGGCATACAAAGTTTTGTAATCTTCTTTTTGCCTGGTTTGAAGGCAGTGGATGCAAGAGAAGGATGTGCTTACCTGCAGCCGGTGTGCAGCACCCCAGTGTCAGCCCCGCGGGAATTAGGCTTAATTCTGTGGGCAGCTCCCTTCCTTTCCCGACAACCCCAGGACACAACTGCAGCAAACCCGCATTCTGCATGTGGGCAAATGCCTTGGCAGCAAATCCAGCGTTTAAATTCCTGATTGCCCTGGGGGGAGGAGACAAAGGAGGGCATGGAAGTAAAAGCAGGCACTGGAAATCGGCCCCTCCAGACAGCGTGTGAGGAGTGTGCACGGAGGGGCCGCGTGTGTTCTGTTCTTTGAGGGGTGGTTCTCCTCCATCATTTCCTTTCTCCTTGCAGAAAACCCCGAGCGGGCTGCCCTCTACTTTGTGTCCGGAGTGTGCATTGGACTCGTGCTGACCCTGCTGGCCCTGGTGCTGAGGGTGTCCTGCCGGACGGACTGCAAGCGCTCCTCCTCCAAAAAACCTCCTCGGGAGCGGGAGAGCGACAGCGACAGCAGCGACAGCGATGACGACTCGGACACCACGTCGGACCTGTCGGCCCGCAGGCACCGCAGGTTCGAGAGGACTTTGAACACGAACGTGTTCACCTCGGCGGAGGAGCTGGAGCGAGCGCAGCGGCTGGAGGAGCGGGAGCGCATCATCCGCGAGATCTGGATGAACGGGCAGCCCGACATTCCCGGCACCAGGAGCCTCAACCGCTACTACTGAGCCGCGGGGGCTCCAGCACTCCTGCCCTGCTCCCTGGGGCTGCCCCACACCTCACCGACGAGAGGGAGGGAAGGAAGACGAGTGTGTCTCCCCTTTTTCTATCTGGTGTGCCACCTGGAGCGGCGTGGATGGACAGCAGTGAAGTTTTCCTCATCTCTCTCCCTGACATATTGATACCACCTCTCTTCACGGACACTTTCTGGTTTCAAAGAAGTGATTGCCAACTTCATTTCTGAGTAGCAGGTGGGGAGGAGAGAATGGCAGTCCTCCCAAGTGGGATACACCGTGGTGTGAGTGCTTCTCTCTTGGCTGGGGAGAGGCTGTCCAGGATTTGGTCTCCATTTAGGATTTTTTGGTTTCCCTTTCCTGAAGACTGTGAACAAAATGACAAATCTGAAAAGATGATTTGGGGAGGGAGGGGGAGGTGCATCCAGACTGATTGTCTTGTGACTTCAGAAGCCATGAGATTAACCTAATTAAAATCCAACAGCAAATAGGACTTGTTAAGAACTGGGGGATGGGGGGAGGGGGATTCTTCCATCGTGAAATCATCTCGGTGCTTGGATGTTTGCCATAGTGTATTCAGTTATTTATGGCTGTCTTTTCATCTTCCTTTTCAATGGGATCATTTAGGGTTTTTTTACTGACACCTCAGGGATAAAATCCTATTATTTTTTTGAGTCTGTTCTCCCTGCTGGCCCCTATCAAACACAACCCAGCCCATCTCCAACAGTGAAATTATGGTAATATAAGAGATGTGTCAGTGACTGGTGAGAAGTTAACAACCTCAAAGAGGTTGAAAAAGGTTTTCTTTTTGTTTTGTTTTAAATATATATATATATATATTTGAAGATGCTGCACAGGAATGTGCCTTATTCTTTTGTTGTTGTTGTTGTTGTTAAACTACAGTTTTCCTATGGATAGCAATGCACAATGTTTTATATATTTTATTAAAAAAATAAAATTTAAAAAAGGCCTGTGTTTACCAGAGGAAAACCAACACAGAAGAAGCCACATCTGAATACAAAATGGGTAATAAATGCTAAATAAACTCTGGTTTGCTTCAAAACATTTGAATTTGCATCCTCACTTTTGGCATAGGTGTTGCTTGAGGGAGATCTTTGGAAAAGTAGCACACCTCTGCAGGCAATCAAAGCTGATGTTTTCTGCATGCAGGGAACTGGCAGCACCTTTTTTTTTTTGGCTGCAGTCCATCCACCAACTTCTGTGGTACACAGGGGCAGGAGAGCTGGGCAATGGCTTGGGACTCAAGTGATTTCATGATGCTTTGAATCTGTACCCCATACTCAAATCACACCTGGGCCAGAAGCAAATGCTAAATGAACTAAAAGAAAAAAAAAAAAAAAGGAAGAAAAGGTGCAATGTTTTAGTGCTTCTTCAGTTGTCCCCTGGAGTTTTCAATGGGATATCACCACCCTGCTCTCTCCCAAGCACCCATTCACATCACCTCAGTCACAGAGCTCAGTGTTTCTCCCATCACGACACTGCTGAACCCTCCATGGGTTTGGGGTCTGCTCCTCTCTCATTTAGACGTGGAAATGTTACTCCCAGAATCTTGAGGGTTTGCAAAATTCCAGTGAGGAAAATAAAGGTCAAAAGCTCTGAGTACCCAGAGCTTGTCCTGAGCCTCAAGGAGAGATGGAGGTGGGCAGACATGCCCACAGGATGGCTGAGGATGTCGTAGGGGATCATGTGCTGTGCCAAACAGCTGCATGGTGGCACAGGCCTCTTGGGCTCTTCTTGGCACCCTTTGGGATCACTGGGGCTTTTCCCTGGATAAGGAAAGCTGCATTGGAAGTGCCCACAAATACTTCTTGTCCCCTTGCAGGGTGGGAGCAAAGCTGAGTAGCTGCAGCTGGTGGCACTGGCAGTGTCAGAGGGCAGGCTGGCTGGTGAGAGGTGCCTTCACCTGGGAAGGCAATTAGAGCACAGCAGAGCAATTCCAGGTCTGGTCCTGTGAAGATTCAAATGGAAAGGATCGCTATTGAACTGGGATGTAATTTTTGCATCTAATATGTAGAAATAAAGCAGGAGGCAGGTCCCAAGCCCTGATGCATCGCCAGGTGCTTTAGCTGGAATGTTGAACACGCTCTGCTGAGGGTGTAGAGCAGCAAAATGACAGGGTGAGGTCAGCAGGGTCAGTTCTGTTGGCCATGTGTTTCCCCTACATGATACAGTCCCTCAGCCTTGGTGATTAAAGGACAGCATATTTTCAGATTTAGAATGCTGTGTCCTGGGAGATAGCTTGCAAAACTAATTTTTAAAATGTTATAAATGAATGGATTTATGTGTATAATTTTCCCAAATGACCTTTTTTTGACCAGAGGAAAGAACAACTGTGGTAAATCTGAGTATACCTGATATGCAACTGTGGGATTAAAATATCTGCTTCAAATGTAAATCACAACCAAACTCGAGTTGCAAATGGATGAACAGTCCTCCCTTAGCATTGCTAGTGGTGCTGTAAATCTGCCAGATAAAGTTTGAAATAAAAAGGAGCAGGGTTGAGCAGACAAGCCCATCCCAGCCTTGCCCTAGTTAAAAAGATGAAACACAAGTAGTCTCACTGTCTTCACAACATGAGCAATACCTTCATGTACCTTCTAGCTCCTATTTCATCCCAGGGACTTGCATTTCTAAAAAGACTTTGACTTAAGAAAAACTGCAATCCTTTGAGCTAAGGAAAAGACTTTAAGTTGTTTGGTAACTGTTTCTCCATTTGTCTCAAGAGAGCTGAATAGTTTGAGAGACAAAACACAGTCAAAATTCATGGGGCAGGAGTTGGTGGTTTGCCTTCAGCTCCAGCAATGGAGCAAAACTAATCACCTGGAGTATGGAAGAGCTGGATTCACTAGGGGTGGGGTAAAATTTGTATTTCTTACCTCACTAAATAATATCTCAAGCATACAGAGGTTTGGACTGGTCTGGTTTTCACCTGTGTTGTGCTCAATGTGTTGTGTGAAATATGAGAACACTCTTAGAGCCAGGGAGCAGACAACAATTGCTTTTCTGTCAGCCTGCTGTGAATCCCTCTTGTAGGAGATTATGCACAGCTCCTCTCTCTCACTTCCATGTTTACTTGATTTTTTACATTAAAGTGAAATATTATTTCCAGAATAACACTCTTCAAATATCCAGGACAGATAAAGGAGTTGAAATAAATTTTTCCTGTTTCCTGAATGAAATTCCTAATCACTGACCTTTTGGGTAAAGAGAGGCTGAGTTCATTTTCCATGTGAATCTGTTCTTTATGCCTCAGTTTAACTTTAGAGTTTTATAACAGGAGATTTGTCATGTTTTATTTTGTTATATGTGAGTATGGAGAGGTTTTAGCTTGTGATTTCAAAGACAAACTGTGTCACAGGGCACAAATATAATTTGCATAAAACTAGAGCACTGCAAAGCCATCCCTCTGCATACTGCAGATTTTGAACAGCAGAACAGTTGGGTTTTTTTGTGCCTGCCTGAGCAATTCTGGACTTGGAGTTGATAACAGGGGGAAAAACATGACATGGTATTTAAAGAAGCAGCATTGCAGTTGCCATGTGCCATCTTGCTGGGCTCAAGGCTTGGGGCAGGTGAGCCTTGAGCAGTGAAGTGCCTGTACTGGGCACTTGCACACCTCTTGCAAGCTGCAGGGTACTTGGATTGGTAACCACAGAGTCGTGCAGTAGTACCACGTTAGCTTAGTGGATGAGCTTGATGGGTTGGAAATGTGAGGGTTGCACTCCTGGGAGCAGATGGACACATGGAAGCGATGGGTCAGGTTTTCAAAGCATCTACTGCACCTTCATCATCCTCCTCTCTGGTGGGGCTGGTTACAGCAGCCATGGCTGTGCATGGAGAGGTGGCAGAGGGGAAGGTTGCTCCAGTCACACACCCACCCTGGCCTCCTACTCTCTCTCCATTGCCCCCCTGACTTCTCAGGGCCCTTTTCCCCTCCCGCCACCATCCGGCCATCAGCACTGACCTCCTTGGTGGACCTGTGTTCAATGTACCCTGAAAATCTCAGTAATAATGGTGTTTGCTGCCATGTCCACCCTGGTGTTCATATCCTCTGCAAATTCCAGCTGGTTAATGAGGTGTGCCTTTCCCTTCCAGAAACCACGGTGCCACTACTTAACCCCTTGCCTGCCGTCCTTTCCAGCGCCCCAGGGGCTACACAAATAAAGTGAGCTCCCTGAGCCATGGTACTGCCAGGATGTACAGCATATGCCTGTGGTGCTGCAGGGAATCTGAATTTCCTTTTGTGATGCATGGAGTGTCTCAAGTTTCTGGAGGTGTCACAAGCAATTAATCATCTTAGCCTGGCCCAGAAATCCTTCTGCTCAAAATCATTGTGGAGTTCATTGTAGTGAAGTTTTAATAATCTGATCTGAGTTTCTAGTGTCCTCAGATACCTCCAAAAAATAATTCCCAGTGTTGCTTGCCTTTGCCTGCCCACTCATTAGAAGTGGTGCAGCTTGCCCCTTCACGTAATTTCCTCTATTTATGTGGTTCTCTCAAGGACTCTCAGTTAAACACAACCAATCAAAAAGGCAGAAATAGTTTTGGTTCCTCACAGGGCAGCTCACCATTATGTGTGCTTTCCTACACCCCTGGGCTGAAGGTGCTCTTTTACTCTGAGTGATGTGGTGGTTTAGTAGTATTTAGACAAATATTTAAGCAAATCAGTTGCTTTGGGGGTTTTCAGTTGTTGTGCACTAAATGGATCCATTCCAGTGACAGTGATGTAATGTCACCATTGGGATTGTTGCACCAGGGAGCCGTGGGGCACTGGGGTGATGTCCCTGGGAACTGTGTGTGTGCTGAACCATGACCATGGGAGCTGCTTGGAGAGGTGTGTGCCATGGATGCTCTGGGAGGTGTGTTCTAGGGGCACACATATCATGAGAGCCAGTCCCAGATGGATCCAGAGTTCCCCAGATGGATCTCTCCAGAAGGATGGATGGCTTTATCCTCAAGGCAAGCTTGAGTGCAACTGGCCCATAATTCCCCTTGGAAAGTCTCTGCTTCCTGAGGGGAGGGATAAGATACATTCCTTATTCAGGTTTCTGGGAATATGGACAGAAGAGCTCCAGAGTCAGGTTTAATGGATGTCAACAGTGATTCTCTTTTCCCTCTGTCTGATCTCAGGTGTGGAGCTCAGGAGGGTCCCCAGAAGGAGAGGAGGTGCTGCACCAATGTGCTCCACACCGAACCTCTGATCAGACCCCTTGACAGGTTGGGAATGAGGGGCAGGGGACTCCTACTGCTACCCCTGTCATCACCAAACAAGGCTCCCTGGAGCTCAGGCTTCAGCAGGAGCCAAGGGAATGGGGCCACTCTTTGATAACCAAAGGCTGTTGACACAGCCTGGGGCACTGAGCACGGCCAGGCATATGTGATATCCACCACTCCCACCACAGCCTGTCAGAAATGGCAAGGGTCCCTGGCCTGCTCCTCTGGAAACAGTTCCTGAGGGACATGAGGGACAGTCTGAGTTTTTGGTGCTGGAGAAGACACAAATTTGGGGAGTGGGAGTAGACTGGAGGTAAGATACCACCCTACATGTACATGTCAATGATGGCTTCACGCTGCACTTGTGCACTTGCAAACACATGGCTGCTTCCCAAACCACTCAGGACTGTCAGAATCATCCAGAAAACATTTCTAAATCATAGAATCATAGAATATCCTGACTTTTAAGGGACTCGAGGACCATCAAAGTCCCGCTCCTGTTCCTGCACAGGACCATCCCCAAGAGTCACACCCTGTGCCTGAGAGCGATGCCCAAACACTTCTTGAACTCTGTCAGGCTGGTGCTGTCACCACTGCCCTGGGGAGCCTGTTCCAGTGCCCAGCCACCCTCTGGGTGAAGAACCTTTCCAGTAATATCAATCTAAACCTCCCCTGACACAACTTCAGGCCATTCCCTTGGGTCCTGTCACTGTCACCACAGAGCAGAGATCAGTGCCTGCCCCTCCTCTTCTCCTCACAAGGAATTTGTAACTGCAGTGAGGTCTCCCCTCAGTCTCCTCTTCTCCAAGCTGAACAGACCAAGTGACCTCAGCTGTTCCTTGAAGGCTAAGAGTTTTCACCAATATGGATGCATTTTTAATTCCAGAAAATCACCACTTGATTTTATGTTTTGTTACACCTGCTTTGTCTTTCCACCTTCCACCCTAATGAAAAAATGAATTGGTAAAACTAAAGCCTCAGGATCCCTCCCAAGTGCAAATCCAAGTGTGTTTTATTTTATTTCATTCTACAATAAGAGAGTCTAAATAAAGTGCTTGGAAAAATATTCCTGTGGGAATTTTTTTTCTTTTTGATTTAAATACATTAATTTTAAAAAATAGTTCTCCAAAGTGTATGTGATGTTTTCTTATCAGCTGTACTAGTAGAGGAACTTCTAATCAGTGGAGAGGAGTATGCTGTTGTGTGAATGCCCAATCCATTATCATTTGAAAGCATTTCTAACTTTACATGTCCCAGTCCCTCCCATGTTACACCTCTGCTGAGCAACCTCTTAGAGTCCTCCTCCCATTTCACCTCCAGATTGCCCATCTGTGGCCAGGGCTGTAATTTGTGGCAGACCACATTCCTATGGCTGGTTTTTCCTTCTCTAGATTTCTTAGATGGCTGGGGACCTGTGCTACCCATTTTCCACCAGCTGCTGAGGAAACAGGGGTTAGGGCACTGGAATGGACCTTGGCTTTCAATGGCTCATCTGCCATTTTCCTGTTGGACAACACGGGGATTGGGGTGGTGGTGGGAGGGAAAAAATCAAAACCTGGATTTGGATAGTGTGTTCTGTTGAAGGACATTGTTCTGGGTGGCTGAGAAGGAGAGGAAATCCTCATGTTGAGTCTGAGCTTGAATAGGGGAAATGCAGTCTTGGGGAGAACCTGTTTCTGCCAAGGCATTGTGTCTGTCCTTTGCCAAATGCAAACATTGCCCCTTTGGCACCTCCTGGGAGCTTCAATCATTTCTCCTTCATAATAAGTTTATGTTTCTGGAGCAAAAACTTTCAGAGGACAAAGAGTGACAGCAGATGGGGAAAAGAGTCAAGTTTCTTTCTTTGAGGTATTAGAAAACACTTTTCCCTTTTCATTATGACTTCATGAAGAAGTATAAGCTATAATGAGGTGAGAGAAATGGGCATTTAAAAGCCCTGAAATGGGACATCTAAGGTATCTTTCTTTGTAGTTTCTGTCAGAGCACTGACTTTGTTTATTTTCTGGTGGTGTTTGGAGTCAGATGTTACTCTGTATCATGAGTGAAACCAAAACTCCCCACAGCACTTTTCTGGGCATGCGGTGCCATGCTGGAAAAACATCCTTTGGCTTTTGAAAAGGCAGTAATTTGTGCATTCCATTTCTTGCAAAAGTCTTTGGAATTCCCTTTTATGAGGAATGGTCCTCTCCTCATTCCTGATGTGAAAGGACTTTTTAAATGAATGGATTGTTTAGAAGGGACAGAATTAGTTCCCCTTCCTCTTGCATTTTTGAAGCCCCTAAGACCACCCATGAACAGCAGAGTTCAGAGGCATCAGATGGTTTTTCAGAACTGTTCTTTGTATTAATTTCTTTCTTTTCTGGAAGTAGTGCTGTGCTGCTCTGAAGTGACAGACCCAACTGGGCCTCTGTGTGTTGCTGTTTCAGCCCACAGCTGTCCTGGCTGTCCAAGTTCCCAAAGCAATTACAGTACCAGTAGTGTATCTGTGCCTTCCTGGCATCTTTTAAAAGGGCAGTTTAAGAGAAAAAGTTCAAGAGGGATCAAGCAAACCAATGTGAGTCAGAACAGGTCACTTTGCATCCAAAACCAATGCAGAATTTTCCTTCTGGAACTGAAAGTGGTTTGGCAATGACAAGTTTGCTTCTGAGAACTAACTGAAAAAACAGAAAAAAAGTGACTGCTACTGATAGTGCCTTGAAGACTACACATCTCCCCAGACACCTCCCCAGACAGCACTTCCAGAGGATGCTTTTCCTGGGAGGGAAGGTTGAAAGCTGTCTAACAAGACCCTGAAAGCTGTCACTCACAATTTTGGAGTGTTTTTGAGACTCCCCTGATGCTTCCTTTAATATATCAGCATCTCAGCAGGTTTTTCTGCCTGGATCTGTGGTCAGGGCTGCAGTACCGGAGGTGCTGGTCCCTCGTGCACCAGGGCAGGACAAACAGCACCAGCACAAGAAGGGATGAGGCTGGTGAGGAGCAGCCTCTCCCCAGATCACTTGCTGTGGGCTGGGGTCCACCAGGGAATGGGCTCTGGCTCACTGGTGAGGAGAGGCAAGGAGAGAAGAGAGGGCCAGGAACAGGAGGTCTGAGAAACAGAAAACCTCTCGAATCTAAGCACCTCTTCGCAGGTCCCTCTCCCCAGCATCCAGGTCCTCCTTCTGGAGGCTTCTTTGCCTGGGGACATAGGCCATGGCACAGTCTCCAGTAGGTTATTTGCTCCTTTTGGATGAAAGCTCGAGCCTTAAAACCTTCATTTCCAGAATATGAGCCACTTTCAGCAAAGAAAACTTTTTCTGGTGAGGAATAAGTTTTCTCTACCTTCCACAAAAGAAAAATCTCATTTCTTCTTGGTGTGGTTGGAACTGTATGGCCAACCAGTGGGATGTGATTTACAGGCTTATTTATACACTGGCTATGAAACACGCTCAGTTTTCCAGGATGGAAAAATGCCATTTGAATGTGAACTAATTATATTTACTTCCTTACTGTAAACTGCCATTGAAAAGCAGAAGCAGTGGTGAGAGCAGTCAGTGTTTATGTCTAATACACCCACACAGACCTCCTCCAGTGAAAGAATGAAGGAGTAAATAGTTTCTGAATGTGTCATTTTGATTTGGGCCATTTCTAGTTCATATCAAGCTATTACAGTGACAGAAAAACTGCCACAGTTCTTGACTTGTAATCTGGAATATTTCAATTAAAAATTGCCTAACAGGGATGAAGGGATGAATTGAGAAACCTCATTACAACTAGCTCTTTTCCAGAAATCTTTTTCTTTTTTTTAGAAAATAAATGTTTTGCTGAAAACTACTTAGCTAATCCCACTCACAAGGAGCCAGTGAAGCTGAAGCTAAAGTCAGGCTGCACATAAACCAGACTTTTTCAATAGCAGCAAAAATTAGGGATTTGAAGAAATTAACATACAACGGTTTCTATGTGACAAGAAATCTTTAATCAGTGTAGGATGTTTCTGAATGACATTCTTTCTTCTGGATCAGATGGAAATTCAGAGAAGGTCTTGATATATGTGACACAAGAGAAGTATTAGATGGTCTAATTTGTATTAGATTGACAAGTCCTGCTAAATGTATAATGTGTGACACTGTCTCCCATGGGCAGTGCCCTTTGGCTAAATGTAGGGTGTGCTCTGGCCCACACCAGAAACAGCACAGAGCTATCAGTACCCTGAGCTATTGATATCCTCAGCTATCAATATCCTCAGCTATTGATACCCTGAGATATCGATATCCTGAGCTATCAATACCCTCTTCAACTGATGTCCCTGCCAATGGGGTGAGACTTCATTCCCTGAGCGGTAGTTGTTCCAGTTAATTGAAACTGACTTGTTTTAAAAGTAGTCACTGGGGATTTTCCTTTTGTTTAAGCAGCTGAGAAGCTGAAAGTCCTGAGTTCACTTCCCTGGCATCATGCTGACAAACTCACTGGAGGCCCCTGATGGGACCAGGGCCCATCAGTGCTTGCTGGAGTTTGTGGCCATAGTTCACGGAGCTCAGAGAGGGAAAATAGCTTTTTGTGTCCAAAGCATGTCCCACATGGCTGTGGGAGTTGGGCAGGATGGGGACAGCTGGTGTGTGTGTGGAGCACTTGCTCTGCCACCACTCAGAGGTGAAGCCTCTCCAGCCATTCTTCTCCCACAGAGACTGACAGTGTGGCAGAGGAATATTGTTAGTGAGCAGGTGTATCCTCTCCTCCAGACTCTGAAAGCTGAAAGCCCTCCAGGCTGTTTGGCATTCAAAACAAAACCAGGATGAAGACTGAGAGCCAGTTCTAAGTCCCTCAGGGAAGGATGCCATTAATGACAGGGTTACATGCTCTGGTTCTGTCACTGCTGGGGTAACAATCAGGGGTTTCTTTGCAGATACTTCTCCCTTGGGCTTCATTTTCTGGAGCTGAGTGCCAGCTCCCTATCAAACTCTGTCATGGCTGCAATGACTGCTCCTTCCTCTTCACAGGTCATGGGAGTGTTGGGGTGCTTTGCAAAGAGAACATTCCCAACATCCCTGAGAGGACAGCAGTGTGTTGTTCTGCCCATTTCAGAGCTGGGGTGAAAAAGCAGGGAAAAAAATCCCATCTCTGCAGCTTTGGGCATGGTACCATGAAATTGTATTGTGTCTAGTCGTTGGCCACCACCCAAAGAGACTGACCACCTTTGGGTATCTGCCTAGTTCAGCAGACAAGACAAATATAAAAATACAGAGAAAGGAAATACAGGTGTGCAGGGGGATAACAAGCATCAGGCAACTTTAGCATGTAGCTGCAAAGTGCATCTTGAATCTCCTATTTATGATTCTCAACCTTCCTTCAGAGGTGCTTACATCTCTCCTGAGTGTATAGCTATAGCCAATATTGGATATTTAATATTTGACACTGAATAAATGAAGAAATTCTCTGTACATAAATTCCCTGCAAGATCTTCCGCACTGTGCTCAGTGTAGACAGTGTGCTCATTGAAAATGACACAGGAGCTGGGGCACTTGCCTGGGAGCAGGTGGGTCTGGGTTGTCATAGCTCTGCTCTTAGTCTGACCAGCCACTGGTGGAAGAAAAGGCCCAGACTCAGATCTCTTTGGTTTCACAACACTCCTTTAGATGTCCAGGCTACAGGGATGTCTAAATACCAGAGAGTAATGAGACACTTAGTTAGTAATGAGACATTAAAGTCTGTGGAATGGAGCAATCATAAGGCTTAAGGCAGGTCCTGTTTAGGTCCTGGCACCATGGCTGTAATATATTTCATCTAGGAGATGTTTTTCCTAACTGTGCTTGGTGGAAAAGCATTATCTACTGCTCGGAGCAGGTATTTCAAAAAGACTCTAACCAAGTTCCCCTCGTAATTGTGAGATATTTTCTGAATAAATTGATGATGTGGAAGAATGATATTTTTGATTTCTAGGCAGGGTTCTGAGTTTACTGCTGATCCTATGGAAATAACAGAAGCATGGGTGCATTCCTGTGTAAAATAAAACTACTTAGGGGAAAACAGTTATAAAAGCTGGTAGAACTTCCATTTGAATGTATGAAATATTGATGGACTAGAGGTCCAGGGAAGTGACTTGCACTGATTAGCTTAGTGCGGGACTCTGAATATTTGTTTTAGAGTCATTTGTCTCAAAACCATCTATCTCCTCTGAGAGAGGGACCTTTGCAATGTGATTTAAAAATTGCAAACTTCTAAATACAAGGTTGCTTTGGTTGTGAATTTTTTTAATCTTTTAACCTCAATTTCATGTCATGTGGTTCTAGTGTTGTATTTTATCTTTGGTTTTATTCATAACATGGTCATAATTTCCTTGCTGAACTTCTATCAGTGTATTCATTATGTTCCAAAGGGCACATTGTCCTTTGCTGCCTTGTAACAGCAGAGGAAAAATAACTTAATGGCAGTGAGTATTTTGAGCAGTCATTGGGCAAAAATGCTTTACAAACACAACATGATGCCCTCCAAATAATGAGGGTCTGATTTTTCAGCCTACAAGTTATTTTGTGACTTACATTAGAAAGATCTGAGTATTAGCAAAGTTTTTGGTGTATTTTATATCTAAAGTCATCGCCTTGATTGCTGCTGTAGAAGTCACTCCTTCTGCCTTTGTAGCACTGAAAGGCTCAGCACCTCAGACAGAAGCCAACCTTCGCTGCTGCTCTTCCTTTTCTGAGTGAGAGATGAGGTGATTTATTGATAGTGAAGCTGTAGGGGTCTGAAGAGCACAACTCAGCTCTTGCCATAACTGTTCATTCTCACATTTCACTCACAGAACTTGGGAATATTTTTGAGATCACTCCTGGTTTCTGTCTCAGGGAGCACTCTGTTATCCCATGCCGAAAGGAAAACTTCAGCTGGAACACTGGAAGCACCCTGAAAGGCATCTACACACACTTATGTACAAAGAAACACACAAAACTGAGCCATACTCAGTCCTCTATCCTGATCATCAGGCACTCCTCTAGAAAATGGGCACTGTATACTCAGCCACAATAATAACTTAATTTTACTTTTTGGGGGTCCACCTCAAAGAATATGTAAGCTTTTTTGCCTTTCTGCATATAATTGTGCTTAAGGATTTTGTATTCAGCACTGTAAAGCTGCAAAGTTTAACAAGTGAAGAGTTTGTTACCAGAACTCAGGAGCAAGAGTTACTTTGGCATGGGGAGTTCTGGTGGAACAGGACCCTGTACCTCAACATGTCTTGGGGCAGCAGCAAACAACTCTCCTCTCAAAGACTGCTGAGGTTTGTAAGGAGCTGGTTTTGGCCTCATGAATCTGCAGATTTTGAGAATGTAACACTGCATTTATAGAAAAAAAAAGGTAGATCCAAATCAGGACTTCACTGCTGGTCTCTGCAAGTGTTCCATCATGTTTAACATTGCAGTCTTCCCAATGATTCCTTTGTCATTTTTCATTCAACTGTCCTTTGTCATTTGCTGATGAATTTCAGACTTAACCCGCCCAACACCAGTGTTGATTTATGCAAGCACTTCTTTATTGAGGTAAAGCAGATGAGTGTGCTGTAGATCTTTCTTTTTGAATAGAGAACAATTAGGAGAACAGATGGCAAAGGGCCTAAATTTCACTTCATGCTGCTTTTTTCTATCACATTATTTTCAGTGATTGATGTTTCATCTGTTTTGCGAATGTATACATTAAGAGGTTAAGAAGGCCCCGCACTATTAATTCATTAATTAATAGCAAATTAACTACAGAGAAGCTTCTACACTGATCTGTTACAGGATGCAAGAGAATCATAAGATCATTAATGCTAGAAAAAGTGTCTAAGGTCACGGAGTCTAGCCATTAGCCCAGCACTATCAATTCCACCACCAAATCATGTCCATCAGTGACACAGCTAAGTACTCAGTAGAGTTATGCTGACTTAGGTTGTACAAGAGAAAATGGTCAATAAATGCATCAATGAAATCAGCAAAACCTCCACTGCAATTACTGAATTCACAGGAGTGAAAAGTACAGTGTTCTGGTTTTGCTGAAAAGGGACCCACTTTTATGTCTCAATCAGACCCAGTTTTCTCATTTACCTCATATACAGAATAATGTATAGACTCACCTGTGGCTTTGCAAACAGGGCAGGAAGCAGGGACACTTCTAACACCCTGTGGATGTGTATGGACTGGGGGACAGTGTCTCTGCTACAGCAACCTTTGTCTAGCTGGAAATAAAGAGTACTGGACAGACAAACACAGCTTCCCATACCTTTTTTCCAGGGTCTGTGCTATATTGAGATAATTTCTTCTGTGCTATCCTAGAGATAAAAGTCATGCAGACACAGCAATTTGATCCTTTTGTGCTGCAGTTCTGCATTGCAGGACAGAGATGGTTAATTCAGAGCATGGGGTGAGACAGTGTGTGTCTGCCTGAAAAAGACCTGCTCATCACAGACATTTGTTTTGATACCTCTGTCTTTCACTACCCCAATGATGAAAAGTTCAGATTTGACCCAACTTTTTCTTGGTTGTGTGTAGTTCCTGGGACTTGATCCTCATTAGAAGTTCTAACTGGTGTTAAGTGAGAGTCAGTGCTAAACAGGAACCTCTTTAAGGGAATATTTCAGGGTTGGTATCCAGTGCTTGATTAACACTTGTGCTGTATATTGTCTTTTTGGGTGTTCCATTCCAGCTGCAAGTCAAGGGCAGATAATTTCCAAGAACCAGCAGTTGTGATCCCGATTTGTTCGGGAAGTGGTTGCTTGGTGGTGGAAGTAGGTAAGCTCTGTCTGAGATACATCCTTTGAACCTTACTCATGAGCAGCAAGCTGATCTCCAGATGTCCTCAAAAGGTTCCTGCAGCTCTGTGCCACATCTGGGCTCTGTCTGTCTGCCCACGACTGCTGTCAGCTCAGTATCACTGGCTGCTCACAATGCAGCCTGAAGCTGGGCAGGCTGCATTCAAGTAATGGGCTGATGAAAAATTAATCCACTCTGACAAATTAACAGAAAGAAGCTTTGGACCCTTCCCAGACCTGTGCTGAAAAGACCATTTGAGTTAAGCAGTGTCAGCTCTCCGGTGTTAATCACAAGCAGAAACGCATGGCATGGCCATTGTTAAATAGGCTGCTTTCCTGAGTTTTCTCATAAACTCTCTTCCAACTTTTCCAAAGACAGAGCAATGTACACAACTTAGTGGCATTTCCCTGTGTGTAGCAAGCAATTTATAATCCTCATCTTGAGCTTTAAGGGGAAAAATAATCTTGTAAAGACAGAAGTGTAAAAACAGAACCGAGGAGTTGTGGGCACTACTTAAAATGAACAGTGCTTTTGTTTAGGCTGAAAGTGAAGTTTTCTGAATAAAAACCTTGAAATTGAGCTGGTGCAGGGAAAACACTTTACCAGAGAGTTACCCTCACTCTTTAACTATTCAGTCAGATAAAGCTTTCCTTGGAGCAGTGGAAACTTTTTCATTGTTTTTCCCACTCCCCTCTCGTGAGGGGTCTAGAAAATGTGGCAGTAACATGTTTTAGGCATTGCAATGCCCAGCTCTTAGCTAACATATAATCTAGGTAAATTCACAGCCCTGAGTAGGTGTCTAAAAAAGTTATCTACCTGCAGCATTGCCTCTCATTGCTGACCTGCTCTAGGACTCAATCCTCAAAAAAATATTTACATACTCTAAGGACTGTCTGATTTTCTGACTTATGTTTGGTGCCACATGATGCTTGGCATCATCTTGCAAAGACTCAGAGTCAGGAGAAGTTGACTGCTGTGGTCCTTGCCCTGTTGCATCCTCTGATCCTGAACCATGGGGGTCACATTTGTGTATTTTGGGAGAAAAATAGGCACTGTATGGTGTTTGGATATTTTGTTCAAGTGTAACAGATCTCTGCAAGGTGATTCAGCTCATCCTGAGGTACGTATCCAGGGCAGAACAGATTAATTATTCTCTGAGGACTTCTCTGGGCACCACCAAGCTGTTGAGGCTTCAAGGTCTGGTTTGTCCTCGATCCAAGTACAGGATGTAATACCTCAGCACTTTTGCTTAGGGTCAGTGAGAGAAACCTGAGGCTCTGGAGAACTTTGGGTGAAGGTGGTTCAGAGACAGCCCCAGGGCATCCTGAGGACGAGCAGAGTTAAGTGTTCAGGGTAGGAACCTACTTCTCCCCGCAGCTCTTGCCCCCTTTACGTCACATTTTGTAGTGTGTTACCCCAGAGGATACTGAATCCAATGCCTTTGGATTGCATTTGCATTAATATTTTAGCAAATAAAAGGGAGAAAAACTTTGTAAATGTTGCACTGAATCACCAGGCTGGTACAGCAACATGGACTTTCTACATAAGTGACATAATTCATTCTGACTAAATGAAGTTACTTTTCTAATTAGACTTGAGTTTCTCGGTATCTTGTATTGCCTGGGCTTTTGGAGCAAGACTTTGCCATTTGCTAAGGGCAGCTCAATCCTGCCAGAGAGGCTCAGGCTATATTCTCTTCACATCACTTTGTTTTGGTTCATCTTTTATGACTTCATTTTTAAAAGAGGGGTATTTTTTGCCTTTTTTTTTTTTTTTTTTACTAAAAAACAACGAATAAAAGCTGCAAAAAAAGCAGTAAAGCCAAAAGAACCCCAAAAACATCAAGGCAAAACTGTCTGGATGAGAAAGCACAGCTTGCATGTCTGCTGAGAAGCAGTTTAAGGTTAGACATCTGCCTTGTAATAGGTTGCGTCTGGACACAAAATGCCAGTGTTCACCAGTAAGCCTCAAGAAATGCAAAGAGCCTAAGCATAAATTTTTTAAGGTCTTGTATAAATCATGCTCTTTATTTCCAGGTGCTTTTAGTCCTGAAAACAGATCTTCCCCCTCCTTTGGGAAAGAAACAAAACAAGACAAAACAAAACCCTAAAACATTCCTGTGGAGATTAAAAAAAATCATTGTGCTTTATTAAAAAAAAAAAAAAGTTATGGGAAAAACTGGTTATTTCTGATGAGTTCTGGCACTGGAATTTCATAGTTCATTTTATCTAATGGGCAGAAAATATTTCACCTTTGGAGGACTTCTCAGCTCTCAGTGTTTACTTTTCCTGAGTACCTGTGAGAAAGTAGCCTTGTTCCTCACCCCTCCACAACAGACATGGACTGCAACCAGTGGAGTAAATGAGTTTTACAGGCAGATCCTCTCCTTGTGTCCAACAGGGAGGGGAATCTCCCTGCCCTGACTTCCCAAGGATATTCTTCTATCCTTAGTTTGACCTTAGTAGCTCCATCCATAGCAGCACATAAAATGGGGGAGGAGCTACTTTTGGCTCTGAGGCCAATTTGTGCCATTTAAATTTGTACTAATCCCTCTAATCCCCTGTCCAGGATGGCTGCATCCAAATCTCGTGCTGGTCCCGGTGCTAACCTGTGCCTCGAGCCCCGAGACTGGCCCAGGTCTGACCCATGCCAAGGCCAGATGCAAATAACCCAACAGTGTGGATGGCTGAGTGGCACTTTTGAGGCCCATGTCCCCATTTCATTTAGTTCATTGAGACAGAGAACGAGTCCTGACAGGTCCAGAGGCAAGGGGAAGGCAGCAGAACTGCTCTGGATGCTCAGATATAATTCAAGCACTAATTCCTATTGCCCTCTAATCTCTAAAGAGAGAGGTGGAGCCAGAGCCCCTTCCCTCGGTAGGATTGCACTTCAGCCTGAGGCTGCAGCTGCTTGGGTGACTCTTCATCGTCAGGACTCTCCAGCCACCTGGCAAACTGAGTGTGACTCAGATCATCTCTTTTCCCACCAGACAATGAGGGGAGGAAACTGCAACCACATGGGAACGAATGGGGAGACATTCCCACGTCTTGGTTTCTCCAGCCCCTTACAATGAAAGGAAGGATAGAGGTGGTACCGTGAGGAGCTGTCTGCAGAATAAGCAGACATGGAGAAGGGTAGGAGAACCCCCAGATGAGGTTTAGCTTAATCCCCAAAGGGTAAAGCTCCGACTGCTTGGGGCATTGGGAACACATTTAGCTGTGAAAGTGTTTAAATGAGTTAATCGTGGCTAAGCTCCTTGTTGAGGATTCAAAATCTTTTCACTAAAAAGCAGATCATGTTAATCCAAATCAATTTCTCAAATCCACTTTTATTCAGATTATCAAACTTTAGGGCACATTAACTGTTCTCCAGCACATATGTGCAGGCTACATGGCAGCTCTCCCCTTGTTAAATCTTTTAAGCATCTGGACTGAGGGACAAAGCAGTGTTTGGATTAACTGGACATTTCTCTCTCTTTCCTTCCATGCTCTCTCTATTTGGGGTTAATTTTGTGTTCAGTTGTGAGGATAGCCTGGCACCTGATGTTTTGGAGATGTTTTTGGCAGAAGGGGGATGAATCACCTCAACTTAAAGGAGCTGTGAATCATGTGAATTCATAACTTGCTTCAAGCTTTATTTTTACCATCAGGACAAATCCTGGTAGGCACATAATCCTGTTGATCTGTGAATGGGCACTCAAACCCAGGCTATTTGAGGTCTCATTCTGGATGGTCATCTTCTGGAACAGACAACATTTGAAAGAGCTTAACATCATGACCAAATACCTTTCATAGCTGGAGAAGCTATTAGATTATCAGATTTGAGGCAAATTTCATATTGGTTGGAAGTTCTGATCTGGCTTCCTTTGACACTCGAGTCCTGTAGACTAGGAGAGAGGGCCAAAAAAAAGTATTTCTCCCTACCTAAAGTGTTGTAAACAATTTATTTAAAAGCAAATGTCCAGACATGCTAAATAATGCAATGGGCTTGTCCAAAACTCCCATTTCTGGGGCCTGCATGAATAATACATACTAAAATAAAACAGACAAGAATTTCTGAGTCCGTTTATAACTGAATTAAGTGCTGATAAATTAACAAACATGGTTGTCAGTGCTTGGTTTGGGAACTGAAATATTCTGGGACAGCAAACAAAATGAATCACAAACATTCCATGTCCTGAAATAAGCATCTGCAAAACATCTGCATTAGCATTTCTGTTATGAATTTAGTCTGAAGAGACTTTGAGGCCAGAGGGGGCCACTGGATCACTTGCTTGACTATCTCCACAACACAGGGTGTAGAGTTACTGAATGATTCCTGTCTTGAGTCTTCAGGCCCTGGCTGAGCCAAAGCAAAGGGAGGCAAAAAAGAAAAGATGAATATTTGCAATGGCTTGGATGAGAATAGAGGGAGGAAAACTTGAGCAGTGGAGAGAGATGAAAGGTGAAGCTCCAGATCAGCATCCCAAGGTCATTCACCATATGTTGGTTTAAGGTCTAAGGTGCAGCAATTGACCTGCAAAGCAGTCAATATTTTATTTCAATAAAGCAGGAAAGCATTTCTGTCTGTGGCCATCAGTCACACTGCTCAAGCTACTGTCTCTTCCCATCTCTGACTTACTGCTGGGGAGCCAATTCCTTTCCCATGAGCCATCAAGTGGGAACAGTAAATCTGAATCATTTCTGGGATCAATTGACAGCTGCAGGCTGGGAGAAGGAAATCTTAATTTCCCTTTCACTGAAGTCACATAGTCCAGATAACTGGAAGCTGAAATTAAGGATGAGATTACACCAGAGAGTTCAGAGTAGGATGTGAGTTTCTCCAAAAAATGGGAGAGTTTGGAGGCAGGCTGAGCCAGAGATGCAAGAAATGAGCAAGAAATGAGCATATCCAGAAAAATATGCTGGGTATCTATTTTGAATAAATGTTCATTGTTGTTGAAAATTGCCAGACAGACAAATCCTGCTGGTTCCACAGGATGTCCCTGCAGACATATTTCAGAACTGCCCCATCAGCTTTTTCGTTTACTTGGGAGTTCCTCTCCTGTTCTATTCCTTCCTGGAAATTCTCACAGACAGCTGGGAATTGACAGGAACTTTTGTGTTGTAGATACCAGGCTGAGACCCCACAGTCAAACCATTAAACGAAATCACCAAGCACCAAGCCTCTTCATCACTCATCTTGCCTCATTAGGCTTGAGGTTTAGTTGAAAACCACAAATGGAAAATGGAGATTAACAAAAAAAGGAAAAGAAAAAAAAGGGCAGAAAATGGACATTTTTGCAGAGGCAGGAATCAGAGAGATCTGTTGAGAGGTTTCTTCTGACTCTTTTTCAGAGCATAATTGGAGACAGTTTCCTTATCCTCACAATTCAGGTAGTCTAAATGAGATTCAGCTGCTCCTGGTGTCAGACTGGTATCCTTATTAGCTTTTTCCCTGTCTGGGCAAAGGGAGGGTCTGGCACCTTTGGGGGTGTCTGTCACAACACTCCTGGGCTCTCTGTTTATCCTGCTACTTAAGAGGACCCTGCAGTGGGAGGCACTCTGCAGCAGCAACCTAAATATCCAAGGCAGGCAGGGGGAGCAGGACTTTTATTCCTACCCCACAGACAGGGAAGGGAGACCTACAAGAGGAAAGCCAACTGTATCCTGGGCTGCATCCACAGCAGGTGGGCAGCAGGTGAGGGGGGAACCTGTCCCTGTGCTCTGCTCTGGTGAGACCCCACCTGCAGTGCTGCATCCTGCTCTGGGATCCTGGCACAGGAAGGACATGGACCTCTTGGAGCAAGTCCAAAGGTAGGAGAGCTCCTAGGTAGGACAGAGGGAAGATGACTGGAGGGATGAAACATCTCTGCTGTGAGGAAAGGCTCAGAGAATCAGGATTGTCCATCCTGGAAAAGAAAAGGCTTCAGACAACTTAATTGCAGCCTTACAGTACCTGAAGAGACCTCACGAGAAAGAAGGAGACAAACTACAAGGGTCTGGCGTGGCAGGACAGGGGGAAATGGCTTCAGACTGACAGAGATCAGGTTTAGATTGGATATTAGGAAAGAATTCTTCCCTGTGAGTGTGGTGAGGCACTGGAACAGGTTGCCAAGAGAAGTTGTGGATGCCTCATTTCTGGAGATGTTCAAGACTGGGTTGGACTGGGCTCTGAGTAACCTGAGGGGTTGGAATTAAACAATCTTTAAGGTCTCTTCCAACCCAAACCATTCTGTGATTCTGTGAATACATAGGATCCAAGTGTTGGGGAGGGCTCAGGAAACTGGAGCCCCACGTTCCTGCTTGCAAACCAACCCCTGACTCCCACTGGTATGTGTGGAAATCCAGTGCCTGGGTGTTAGAGAAAACAACGTGGTGAAATAGGCCCTACCTGAGCTGCCCTGCAGAGCCCTGGCCCAGTGCCCCAGTTGCAGGGTCACTCTCTGCTCCTTGGTGCAGTCCCACTTGTCTGTGTGCCCAAACCCTGTGCCACAGGCACTCAGGTACAGCTGTGCTGGCACTCAGGTGCAGACCAGCCCAAACCTCTCACCCCTGCTTGGCTTCAGCCTCTTGTAGCACTAAACCATCTCATGCTCCCTGCTTACAAACAGGTTCTTTTTTTCTCCCCCTGCAAGGACTTCTGTTCAGTGTTTGATCCTCTGGAGCTGCTGTCCTGCAGCACTGGCTCTGTTTCTCTTCAAAAGCCAGCTAAGAAATATTTCTTTGGTCTCCTGTCTATGCCCACCACAGTTTATTAAGTTATGCTTCAAACATTTTGGATCACAGTTGGGCTGCAAGGCATTACACAAAATAGAAGCTTTTTGCTTGCTGAGTGCACAAGATGTTTCTTTGCTCATGGGATTCTTTGTGATGTTTGGTGTGTCTCTCATTCCATCTATATTGATGGGCAAATATCCTGGTTCTTTTATTTTGATGTAGATTGTTTCCTGGACCAACCCCATATTTTAACTCCATAATAGGAGAGTGGGTGGAAGCAAAGAAACTGATAAAATCTCCCTTTGCTGCTGGTGAATTTCTGAGATGTTTTCTTCATCTTAAGTTTTGGGGTTTTTTTAGGGATCCACATTTAATGCCACACTGTTTGATATTGAAGAAGCCCTGACTGGGGTTTGCTTTGGTTAGAGACAGGAGGATGCCTGGAAGGCAAATGGGAGGTTTCACTGAAGTTCATGTCCCAGTGCAGGGATCATGTGTTCACATGGACACACTGGAATGGCAAGGAGCTGAAAATTATGTGTAAAATTTATCCATCTTCAGGTTTGGGCTGAGATTTGGAGAACCCTTCTCTCAGAGCTGGTCAGCTTGCACTGGGATGGCTGCAGAGGCTTCCTTAGATATTAAGAAGAAATTCTTTCCTGTGAGCTCCTGGCACAGGTTGCCCAGAGAAGCTGTGGATGCCCCATTCCTGAAACTGTTCAAGGCCAGGTTGGACAGGGCTTGGAGCAACTTGGGATAGTGGAAGGTGTCCCTGCCCAAAGATCACCTCATTCCAAGGTGATCTTTGAGGTCCCTTCCAACCCAACCTTTCATAGAATCATAGAGGTTCTATGATTTGTACCTCCCTGTGCTGAACTCCCCTTGCACTGACACCTTGGCCGCTCATCTGGCAGTGCCTGTACATTCCTGGCATCACAAAATCCCAGCTTTTAGGGTAAAACAGCAGCAAATTCAGCTTGCTTTGAACACAAGGCCATGATGGCACAGAAGCAGCTTGGCTGTGCAGGAGGACCGGGCAGACAGCACAGGGTGGCAGATTTTTCAGCTGGGTTCATTGTCTGACCTTAGTCAACATGGTTTTGGCACAGGTTGCTCCTGCACACTGCAGGGTGGAAGCCAAAATACGTAGAATTTCTTGAGGCTGCCCTCAAGTGTGGATGCATCCCATGCTTGCAGACATCACTTGGATGCAGGCAACATGCATCCCCCAAACCTTGCTTCACCCACCCAGACTCAGAGGGTCACACCCAAATGTCCTTTCTGCGTGGGAGGAAGGAGGACAGTGGATGGGAGCTGTCCCCAGGCGTGGTGGCCTTTCCACAGGCTGTTCTTTTGGAGCTGGCGAGGTTCACAGAGCTCTGCTGGGGGGAAAAGAAGGGAGGGGGATGCAAGCGAGGCTGCCATATGGGGATGTGTATAATGCTAAACATGTGCACTGATCCTGCCAGTTGTGCACTGGAGAGCAGAAATGTCATGCTCCTTGTGAGCTGGGGCAGGAGGGGCCCCACGACTGAGCTGGAAGCAGAGCCAGGGCATGTAATGGAGTGCAGGAGACGAACTTCCGTGAATCAAAGGCACGCATGTTTATTTACAGCACTGCCAGCAGCGGGGAAGCCGCCCCAACAAGCTCATAAACATATTTACAGGGATTTCACAGCAAGGTTTGTAAGGAACAATAAAGCAATCACTCAGCACCTCTGCTTAGGAGCTCTTTATGGCAAGGAGTCTTACCCAGAGCTGCAAGGCACTGGCTGAGTCACTCTTTACAAGGCCTTGGACCCAGCCTGCTTCACTGAGCTTTATTGCTTTTCTCTCCCAATTCCCTCTACTCCTGTAAAGAGCTGATCTGTTTTTTAACCCATCTGAGATGGGGATAAGGATAACTCAGCTGTCCTTCCTTCTCCAAGGGGTGGAAAAGCATCAACCTCCTACAGGTACTCATCTACATGTACTGTCTTTGAGTTTCCACATTTTTGCAGATGTGTGAGCACCAGGTCCAGTCTCCTGTAACCAGCTGGTTTCCAAACACCAGCACCCACCAAGGAAGCCTGAGAAACCCCCAGATATTCTCCCAAAGACTTGTGGCCTAAATCCGTGGCCTTGTGTGCTTGCTTTGGTACTTTACCAAACATCTTATACCCACAGCACTTTCCTGCCCCTCTGGGCTCAAAGAAACGAACCAGGTTAGACTATTCTAGTCAAGTTTTCAAGTCCAGTGGATACTTCCTGCATTAATTGTTTTCCTTGAGGGGAACTTGATGCCAGAGACAGAAAACGTCTGAGGTCTTGGCACCATGGTTAAAGATAGGGCCAGGAAGAGTGGCTTGAAGCAATGCAGGAGCTCAAAGGAAGGGGAGCAGAAGAACCAAAGGGGAGGACTGCTTTGCTGCTTTCCTCCTTTATCCATCCCTGAGCTGCTGGCCATCAAAGCACTCACTGTGCTGTCACCTCAGCCTGGCCAGCACCCTCAGCTGCAGCATGGAGCCTGTGCAGGGCTCCTCCCTCTGCAGGGCACGTGAGTCCCAGGGGACTGTGGTGGTAATTTTAGCAAAGAGCACAAAAGTATGTGGGAAGGGTCATGAGTTGTCCTGTGGAACAGCAGCTGTTTCTCAAGATATCACGTAGGAGGGCTGATGGTCTGGAGGAGGAATGCTGCCAGGCTCTGGCATGGATGGAACCATGGGAAAGGGCTGGTCTCTCTGCTGTCTTTGAGGACAAGTGCTTAGAATAAAAACAAACTGAAGGGTTAGTAGTCCCAAGCCAAAGGCAAGCTGGGCCCATTGCAATTTGGATATCCTCCATTACTGAAACAATTCAGGGCCCCATTTTATTTCATTTTGTTTCTACAGCATCGAGCTAGTAGCATGACCTTCCTAGATCTTTAAAAATGGCCTGTGTGTGAAGAGGAAGAAAGGATTTTGGCCAAAATGTTTATTCTGACTGCAAGCTGAGGAATCATTTGGGTTACTGGGCTAGTGCTTTGTTTCCTGTACTGGTTGTTGCTGTTCTTCTCTTTTTTGGAGTACCTGGAATCAGGGCAGGGAAAGAGAGATTAAGGGCAGTGCAGAGGCTCCAGACTTAGATCTAAGTCCAGCCCTGCCTTTGTGAGTCATGGCCCTGCGGGGAATTTGGGTTCAAGCTCTGGGTAGTCTCCTCCAGCATCCATGGTTCTCTGCAGAGTCAGCTCATGGCATACTTGAGCAGAGAATCACGTAACCATTCAAGCTGGAAAAGATCTCCAAGGTCACCTGGCCCAGCCATTAACCCAGCACTTCCAAGTGCACCACTAAACCACATCCCTCAGTGCCTCACCCACATGTCCATTAAACACCTCCAGGGATGGTGACTCAGCCTGCTCCCTGGGCACCCTGATCCAGTGCCTGACAAGTTTTCAGTGAAGAAATTTTTCCTAATATCTCATCTAAACCTGGTGCAACCTGAGGCCATTCCCTCTTGTCCTGTCCCTTGTTACCTGGAAGAAGAGACCAATCCCCACCTGGCTCTTTTAGTCACATGCAAAACCCCTGGGGGCTTTTTCATGCTGTGTTTTGGGGTTGTTACTGCAGTTTCCAGCTAAGAGTTCTTAGCTGACTACTATCATCCATGGGATCACCTGTGGAAGTTTGGGGAATACAAAATAATGCACTGTTTTGAAGGTGCTTTTCTGGCTTGGCTTCAGGGTTTGAGGACATCTGTGGGTCTCTGTGTCTGTGATTCCCAGTTTCCAAGTAACTGAGCAACTGAGCAAACTCACAGTGAAATCACCAGTACCATTGGAGACACATCTCTTGTCCCTGCTCTTTTCAGGGGAGGTTGGACTAAATGGCACTTCAAGGTCCTTTCAACCCAGAATGTTCTATGGTTTTATGAATTCGTGCCAAGAGTTCTAAGGTGGATATTGATTACAAACAAGGGTCTTATATGCCATGTGGATGCATGCTCTTTGGGAAGACAATTTCCTATTAAATCCTCCTGAACATGTCTGAAGTATTGCAAGTATTCAGAAATGGTACAATCATGTTTGGGGAAATGTCCTGAAATTCTGTGTTTTGTTTTTTTTTTTTTTCCTTAATGTTGCCTTTATTTTGAATTATTACTGATGTGTTTGATTTGGGGAGTCTGCTTTCATTGCTCTGCTAGGGTTTCCCCTGTTTTCCTGCATTTTTCTTTGATTAGGTGTCAGTGAAGTGAGGAGTGTGTTATTGATGTGAAGACTATCAGAGACTATTAGATTTAAAGCTGTTCAAAGGGAAACAATTTGGGCAATTTCTATTCCATTATGCAATTTAGAGTATTGTATTTTCATCTCAGAAGGGACTGGAAAATAAAAAGACGAAATTGTGAGAAATTTTTGCTAGAGAAAAATGTCTTGTCAGCTGCTCCACCCTCTGCTGAGGATTCAATTCAGTTCTGAAAGAGCAAACATCTTCTATTGAGTATCACCAGTCAAGGATTTCCTTGGAGGCTGCCAATGCCTCCTTTAGTGCTTGAGATCTGATAAGAAGACAGTTCTATTGTTGAAGTGGAGGTTCACATTTTACAATAATTTTTTAGAAGTCTCTATTCTCATTCTGAGAACCCTTGCAAATATTTTAGGAGCAAGAAGACTTTTGGCCAGCCAAAAGCACAAAGCTGCATGGAGGCCATGACCCCTCAGTTAGCAGCTTTTTCACTCCAGGGCTGTATGAACTGTGATTTAAATAGAAAAAAATAATAGTTTTCTTCCTGAGGTCTGCTGAGGCATTGATACATCCTCCCTCCTCCTTGGAATGAGAGCACAAGCCAGACAAAAGGGAGAAAATACAGTCCCACCCTGTATCTTTTCTGCAGAGGAAAGGAATAATTGTTGCCTAAATTCATTTTAATCAGCACTCTGTCCCTTGGTCCCAGGCTTTGCTCTGTATCAGCCAACCATAAAACCCTGAAGAGCAGGGAAAAAAGTTATTTTTGGCTTTTGAATTGCATAATCCTTCAGGTGAGGTGTTCAGCAGCTGACAGTGCAGAGGGGAGGCAGTGGAGCTGGCTGTGCAGCTCATCCCACCGCGGTGCTGAGCGTGCTGAGCTCGGACAGCCCTGGTGCTAATGGGCTGTAGCACATAGGAAGTGAGCAGGGTGAGGGATAAGGTCTGGATCTGGGGTCTGACAATTCCCTCAGGTGCCTGAAAGAGCCAGTGTTTCTGCCTGAGCTGTTAAAGGATCTGCTGCAGCAGACAGACTGCACAATTATTAGAACCATCTGTTCTTCACTGTTGCCACAGCAAATTCAATATTAAGGACTCACAGGGGTTCCAATGGGGTCCAAACCCCCCCAGTTTGCTCATATATACACCACATGCAGCATCCATTTTTAACCAGCTTCCTCTGGCAGCCTGTTGGTGGCTTGGGGCACATGGCAGTCAAGAGACTGTAAAGTGCTCTGCCAGTGTGTGAGAGGCTACCAAACAGGAACAGTAAACTCTGCAAGCCCTGGAGAAGTTATGTCCTGTGTGACCCTGCCCAAATTCACTAAATCTTCTGAATAATGGCATTCATGGCTGGAGCTCCTCTTGCTCATTCCCATCATAAGAGGGAACCCATGGTACATGTCTTGCTCATGGCCAAGGAAACCACCTGGGAAATCCATTTCCACGTTTGACTATCAGAGCTAGGAAGATGGGAAAGAGCCATATTTCTGTTTCCCAGTTTGCAATATCAGGCTAGTCACTGTAATTTGGGCTGGAAGGGAACTTCAATGGACATCCAGTTCAATCCCCTTGCAATTACCAGGGACATATTCAGCTAGATCAGGTTGCTCAAAACCCCACCCAACCTGGCCTTGAATGCTTCCAGGAGCATCCACCATCTCTCTTGGTAACCTGGGCCAGTGTTTCACCCTCCTCAAACTAAAAAACTTCTTCCTCATATCTAATCTAAATTGCCCCTCTTTCAGTTTAAAACCATTACCACTTGTCCTATCACAATAGGCCCTGTTAGTAATTGTCACCACCTTTCTTATAGACCTCTTTGAGGTGCTGGAAAGCTGCTGTAAGATATCCCCAGACTCTTCTCCAGGCTGAACTCTCCAGCCTTTAATCACAAGCGACTGTGTTATGTCTCCTTTATGAAAGAAAGAAAGAAGGAGAGAAGAGGCAATTTACCCAAGATGTCTAACCCTTTGGTAACAGGAGGCAGCATATCTGTCAGCATGGCTTTGACCATGCACCAGTGTGGTTCCTTCCAGTCCCTGCTGACCACACACTGGGGTTTGTGCAAACCCCAAGGGCTTTTTCCCATTTTGTGTTTGCCTGCCTTCCAGATCAGCACTTTCTGCCTCTGTGTTGTTGTCTTTGAACCCTTCTCCAGCAGTTCCCTGGCAGGCACATCCACATAGAAAATCCTCTGCTCTGCTGCTTGTGGAAATGCCCTGTGCCCTGTGTAATAGATGACTCTGATCAACCTGTGGAATAGCAGCCACTCAGGAGAAAAGCCTGCTCCCAGATGCATAAATGGGGATTATCTGCAATCCAGGGGGAATAAAAAGCTGTTGGTCTGTGCTGTGCATCATGACAACACCCCTCAGAAGCCACCTGGACACCCAGAGATCCAAAGCATGGGAACCACCACTGCAGTGAAATGGTACCAAGCAGATTAAAAAAAAATAGTCAGTATCAAAATCCAGTACTTAGAGGCAGGCACTGAGACCCATATGCAGGCATCTAAATGAGTGATTTCACAGCTGAAGGTATTGAGCATCCAAAGTGGCCATGAAAGAGGATGATATAAAACTGATGTGCAGATTCAAACAGAGCTGAACACTTACTTGATAGTGCTCTTATCTGCTAAATCAGAGCTTCTGTTGCAAAAGAATTATTGTGCCCATACTTAATGCATGTTAATCAACAGAGCAAATTACTCTGTTCCCCCAGGTCTTATTAAGAGCTAAAAGCAATTTTCAGCGAGTTACCAGATTGAGAAGGCTGTGGCTCTGACAAAAACCATGAAAAACTGTTTCCTAGCTTATATAGAATAACATCCATGATTTTAATTATTAAGTTTCACCTTTTAAAATAAAAATTATTAAGTTTCACCTGCTGCATTATTTTGTGTAGTTCAGTTCAATAATAAACAACTTCCCCTGTTTGGTGATTCAGGCTTGGCACTGAGAAGTGGTAAAATTAAGAATTAGTGAATTCTAGTTAGATTAAGCATCTTCCAGCCTGCCTTGGGCTCTCCACTGACTTACTGATTTAAGAAAGCCACTCATTCATGGTGGGGTTTAGATCCAGAAAGAATGACTAGCTATGCCTCTAAAGCAATGCAAATTAAAGCAGGTATCTGTAGGGAGAGCTAATGGCTATGTCAGTTCTCATTTTCCTGGAGAACAGGATTTTCCCACACCACCTTTTTTCTGCCCAGCTGCTTTGAATTAAAGCCAGCTCTTCAAGAGCCCATTTTTCTCTCCCTGGTACCAGTGTAAATCAAAAGCTAACCCTGTTAATGTCACTGGTGTAAAATTGGAGGAAATGAGAGAAGAATTAGTCTGGGAAAAATCTAATTTGCTTCTCGCGCTCTGTCTTTCCAAGTTCAATCTAGATTAAAAATATTCACCAATGTATACAAATGGGAAACCAGCACAGCACACCATCTGTCTGGGAGTGGAAAAATCAGGACTTTTTCCCTACCTCCCAGCCTTGCTATAAAGCAAACCAAAATGGACAAGGCACTTCACCAGTTTCATGCTAAGAAAACACAAGAAGAAAGCTGCACAATACCTATGGATTGCAGTTCAGAGCATCTGGTACAAGCCAGGGTTTGGAGTTAACTGAATCCTGGGACCTGCTGGGTTAATGTGTGTTTATATAAGCACCACAAGCTGTCATTTTAGTTCTCTTCCATGCATATTTGCTGTGGCCCACATGTACAATAGAGCTCTTTTCAGAGATGACATAATGTAGTGTTTTGCAAAAAAAAAAAAAAAAGGGGGGGAAAGTTTTCTTTTCATCCTGCCAATGGGAAACGTGTCTTATGTGCTTCAACAAATTACTGCCTGGAGGCAGAACAAGCTCTTTGTAATACTTTGGTGCTAAAACAGGTACCTAGTCATCTATCCAGCAGGGTCTCACATAGCTGTATCCTCTGGAGAGAGCTGAATGCCTTTGAACTTTCTTTCCCAGCAGTGCTGCTGCACGGAGCTACACTCCAGGATGCCATTCCCCTCTCAGGAGGTCTGCTACAGCTGCAACACAGGTTTTATGGGTTCTGCAGAAAGAAATGGTCCCCCAGAAAATACAGTAGCTACATTCAGGTGGGTATTTTGCTAGCCTGTGTATTCCTCTGTCAGACACTGACAAATGCGAATGCTGTGGTTGTAACAGGGCACGGGTGGTGCATCTCTCTCCTTATAAGGAGCTTGACTGCAATAAGTCACATTTTCAGAGTTTAGGTGAGCTGGAGAGAGGAGGGTGACCAGTATAAGGAGTTTATTGTGTTCCATGAGGTTAAATGTATGGGATGCTTGACATGGAATATATATATTTAATGTCACATCTCTGGGGGACAAAGCAGTGCTCCTGAGATAGAGTTATCCTAGGGACTGGAAACGCACTGAGAAAGTGAGACCAGACCCTGACACTTCCAAGCCCTGAGTTACACAGACTCATCAGGTCTTGTCTGCTTCATGAAAAGGTGAATTTGCCTGCAAAGCAGTTATTCAGACAGCTGAGCTGGGATGCTCTTGCTCGAGCCTGGCCTCACACTGCATATGATAGATACAGCCAGAGGGGGTGGGATGGCATTTACCAGAGCAATATTGAGGGGTTGATATCACAACAGAGAACAACCACCTAACCTATTCTTTCTGATGCATTTGTGTAAATAAATACCTAACTTAGAAGAAAAAGATGCTAAATGAACTGAAAATGGTCTTTGAAGTCTCTCTGAAGGACAGAGCTGTTTTAGCAGTCATGATCTAAGTACATGATGGCGGCAGAGTTTGTGGACAGAGATCTTAACTGGCTCTGCAAGACTTGTCTCACTCAAACATCACAGCACTTAACATTCCCATCAGTAAAACAGCTCTAATCTATAATTTCTGGATCACAGAGTGGGAAGGAAAATCCTTTCATCTTGCTATGGCTTGACTTGATTTTCTGAGTATCCAGTGGATTACTGAAGTGACCAATGGTGCAGCCTTAGTGATTTCTGCCAGCCTTCCCTTGCACAGCACCACATAACTGAGAACAGGCTCCCCACTGAGGAGAGCTGCTGGGTAACTTGAGTTTCTTTTTGTCCCACTGTGTCCCACAGCAGAATGCATTTCTCAGGGAGGGAGAGCTGGGTGTCTGTTCATTTGCTTTGAAACTGCACTTTCTTAACCCAGCCTGAATTCAGTAGGACAGGCTGCTTAATCTTTATTTCCATGTACTGGTTGTTATTATGACCTTCTTAAGAACTGTGAAAGCTTCTTGGTGTTTTCTGATATTTTCTAATAAAAATGTTGATTCTCCCACTCTCCAACATTTCACACAGCATAATAAGAGTCACAGAATGGTTTGGATTGGAAGGGATCTTAAAGATCATTTAGTTCCAGTCAAAGTTCTAAAGTGTTAGGTGTTTTTCCCAGTTCTTGAATCCATGGCCCTTTTCTGTGCTTGCTGGCATTGCTTCTTCAACATGGTTTTAAAGCCAGCTGTGTGCAGAGTTCTATCAGCCATCTGTGGGTATCTCTGCTTAAATACTTGCCATCAGATGAAGATATCTCCACTCTCCTGCTTGGACTCTCTAGAGTTTTACCAGACCATCTAATTAAATATCCTGAGATTTCTATCAAACCAATTCATGTTGGAGCCCTGTTTTCCTGTGGTTAAAAGGTGGGCCCAGGTAGAGGCCAGACTGGTGCCTAGTGGTCCCTCCTCTCTGGATTAGAAGGCAGGGTTGCCCACATGCCCTTTTGCCTTGAACTCCAGCCAAGTGACATGTTCAGCTCAGGAACAATCAATTTTATTGCTTTCCCATGTAAATAAAAGCTGCATATCGCCACTGGGTGACAAGCAATTTCCTCCTACTCCCCCATGTATAATAAAGGAGAAAAATTGCAGATGACATCGCTGTAGAATGACATAGAAAACAGCAATTTATGTATTTCCCAGAGGGAAAAAAAGAAAGATTAGGGAAGATCGTGCCTCCCTGTTAAAACTGCAGCTGCACATTGCCAGTGCAATGCTAAGCTTGCAAATTGTTTCTTGGAAAGATACCTTAATTTTTATTGCCCCATAACAGCTATGGAAAGAAGGGAGAGAGAAATAAATGTGTGGGAATTGTTGCAGCCACCATCCCAGGCCTGCCTGGGAGCTCTGAACAGATTTTTCCTGCTCTCTGCTACACACTGTGATGCCCAGACCCCAAAACCTGCAGATCTCACACCTGTTCCTCTGTCATCTTCTCCTCTGGATGTAAGAACATGTCAAAGCAGAACAAGTCTGCACAGGGATAAATGTGGGGCATTCAAATGTGAATCCTGTGGGTCTCACTGGAGTTCCTCTTCAGGCCAGCAAAGAAAGCCTTGACCACTGAAACTGAACTCTGAACCACACCTCAGCCATCTCCAGACCAGGACTGGTTTGGCTCAGAATTGATCTTTTCATTGCTAAAATGAATCTACCACCCCTGTGTGCTGGGAACACAATGTTCTCCAAGGTTTGCCTCAACAAAACAATTATTTATTATTTTCTGTCTGTGTCTTGCCTGTGTTGTGCATGTACTCAGAGCAAATAGATGCCATTTAGTTGTTTTGGAAGTTTTAAATGTTCTTCATCTCCCTTAACTTTAGGTGCCAACCATGCAGGCACACATATGAACTCACATATGAACTATTTAAAGTGGGGGGTCCTGTTCCAGTGCCTGGAAAGAAATGCAGCTTTGCTGGTGATGCCAGCACTGTTCTGTTTCAGATACCTACTTCAGCCAAGAGGAACCACCTCTGCTCCCTTCATCTGACTGCAGAATATCTTTGTCTACTTCAGACAGCATTATCTACAGACAAATCCTGCTCCCTGTGTATCAAAGGTCAGTTTAATGCTCTCATATGGTTTGTTTCATTCTCCACTGAGAAGGGTCACTCAGGACAATAAAGTATGGCAAAAAAAAAAAAAAAGTACAAGGAAAAAAGGAGGCAAGATATCAAAGACCTTACAACAGAGAAGGACATTCAGCTATCCCAAACTGCACTCAATTAATAATAAAAAAAAAAAGCTATGGTTTTGGTCCTCATCTTGTCTCTTGACCATAAGGCAGCCCAGCCTCTTCCAGAGTAGCCACTGAGGTCCACCTGCAGCTGGCTGAATCCCTCTCCACCAAAGCCTCGACCTCAGAGCAAAGAAAGTTGTATTAATCAAGGGAAAGCCCATGGCTCCACCTAGAGGGAAGAAGGAAATACTGGAGCTTTTGGATTGTGGTGTTCCATCTCCTTCTGTGAGGAGTGCTGTTACCTGAAGGATCAGATGGACATGGAGACATGGAGGGAAATGGGAAGGCAGGTTTTTGTGGCTGGAGAGGGAGAGAGGGAACTGTGAGAGGAATAAAATAGATCCAGTTACTTTCTCTGTGACTGCCTGCAATCAATAGTGCAGTGGCTCAAGGATTATATTTAAAACCATCTGTCTGGAGATGATGGAAATGTTGCAGGCAAGCAAATATCCATGAAACTCATCCTCTAAAGACGTGACAACTTTTTGAAAGATCTGGACAGTCTCTCTGTTTTTTTTCCAGCTCTTGCACCTCCAAAAACTTACTGAAAGAATGGTGATTTCCTCCAGCAATCCTTCCCACCTCTCCTTTGGCAACACCCATACCCTGTCATGGTCCTTTCCCTGCCTTGTATGTTCTCTAGGAAACAAAACGTACTTTCATCTTTCTAAGAAGCTCTGTTATAATCAAATACTGTGGCCAAATTAGATGTTGGGAATTCTCTAGTATGAAAACCAATAACATTATCATCATCAGCTGATATCTTGTGTTTATGTCCAGTTTACAAATGAGTGATGCCATCTGTGCTTGGCTGCTTCTCAGAGCTTGTGGATCTCAGGATAAAGGCTGTCACTGAGTTATCCTACACTGTGACATTGGTCATCCTCAGAGCTGTGTTTTGCTTGGTCATTGCACTTAAAGCTCCTGTGGAGTGCTGTGCATCTCTGTATAGGTTCTGTCTGCAGCCCTTTTCCTGTGGCAATGCCCCTGCTCCACTGTTTTGGAAAGGATCCAGTGTGGGCCTCAGCTGGCCAGGAGAAGCACAGAGCAGGGAGGTGCAGGGGTGTGTGTGTGTGTAAGCTCAGGACACTTCAGTCCCATCTGCAGCTGAAGTGAATCTTTGAACCTGGCAAGATTCACTTTGTCCAGAGCTTCTCTGTGGAACTGTGTTGTGAAGCTGGAATCTTCCACCTCTGTGATGCCCAAGACATCACACAGGGCTGGTGCAGAGGGCAGAGCTCTGTGCTCCTGCCTGGATCCATCTCTGTGCCTCAGCCCAGCTCCAACAGGTGCAGTGGGGGTGAGAAAGCCAAAGGCCTTGCCTGTGAATAGAGCTGGGTCCCTTCTGCTGGCCAAGTCATGGCACAGAGAAGCCACCCTCATCACGGGAGAGTGAGAGGCTGGCAATGCTCTGAGAGGGTGGTAGCAGTTCCAGGGGTCTCTTCTGCACCACAGGAATCCCAGCTTTCAGCCTCAGTGTGCTTTTTGCTGGTGCTGGCCTCCAAAAGCTCTGACCGAGTGGAGCAGTACCACAGACACAATAAGCCACAATAAAACACAATAAGCCACAATAAACCACCAGACATAAAATCATAGAATCATAAAGGCAGGGACAGTCCTCCAAGATCATGTCCAAACAAATACCCCTGTGCCCTCTAAACTATATAATGAAGTGCCACATCCACTTATTTTTTTAACACTTCCAGGGATGGAGACTCCACTTCCCTGAGGAGCTTGTTCCTAAGCTTTACCATTTTTACAGTGAAGAATTTTTTCCTCATATCCAATCTGAACCTCCCCTGGCACGACTTGAGGCCATTACCCCTTTTCCTATCAGACACCTTCCCAAGCATTAGAGGGAGCAGGGAAATTGGTAGGATCTGGAGGATTCTCCCTCGCTGTGCGTTCTGTTCCAGCAGTGCTGCGGGGAAAGCGGAGGCCGATGTGGTGCGGCTGCATCACCGCACGGTGGCATGAGCTCCCTTCGGCTGCTGCTGGGGCCCCGCGCTGCAGCACAGGCGCTGGAGCTGCTGCTCCGCCAGCCCCGAGCACTCGGGTGTCTCTTCAAAAGCAAGGACGGACTTCGCAAAGACACAGGCAGCTGCAATTCCCACCAGAGATGCAGTTCCACTTATCCATCGCGTTACAAGGGTGCAGAGACTCCAGTTCCGGCTGGAAGAAAATACTGAAGGCCACAGAAATATTGCTGAGCCGACATGAAATGTTCTGGTGTGTGTGTACAGTCAGATCTTTTCTGCACCTGCTCGTCAATGATACGTTCAACACCAGGAGAATTATGGATACATTCATTAAAATCCTACATTCGTTTGTTTTGGTTTCTTTCCCCCATACTCTTGCTGATGCAGGCAGAAGTCTTTGGAACGTGTGTTAAATAGATCTCTGCACAGAGGGGTTTGGCTGGTCTGGTTCCTCTGTGTGTGTGTCGAATGAGAGAACAGAATCAGTACAGCACAAGCTGCTGAAGGATGTTGTAAAAGTTTTAATGCTGGAACTTGTGCTGCTCTGGCATCTGTCTACTGAGGATGATTTAGAGATAATCCTATATATCATTTTATGTTAAGATGCTGAAAGAAACTTCACTCCATGTGCTTAGGATGAGACCTGGCATTTTTTAAATGAGAAAGTGCAGTTTCATCAATATAAAAACTTTCCATAGGAACACGTCGATTTGATTGCTTTATACTCAGAAAAAGCACACCAAAGCCAATGTTCTCAATTCCAACTATTATTGGCAATGTTCTTGGAATGGAACCCTGCGATTTTTTCTATTCCCAAACGATTGGTTTCTAAATCACTTTCATTTAACAGTTTAGTTATAAATTTTAACAATAGCCTCTACTTGCCCTTCTAGGTAGGCTGGGATGAAAATAGGGAGTGATTTTAAGAGTTTGATTCCCAAGTAAAAAGGGAGGGAAAGGATGTTTTTCTTTTGCAGGAGAAAAAGAAAATCTGTAGTTTTCAAGGCAGTTTTCATTCTGAGATTGAAACTGTGATGAAAAGTGTTTGATGAAGATTGGGAGTGTATTACAGGGCCTGAGAGAGCAAATCACTCTTCTCTCCTGGACTCAACAGCAGCAGAATGAAACACAGCAGGTTTCGGGACTGTGACCACTCACCACTTCCGACTGCAAGCTCAGGCAGCCCCAGCAAATCTGGGATGTTGGACGGGATTTGTTTTTCCAACTATGTAACCACAGCGGATGTTTAACCAGATTTGTTCTTAGCTTTGTTAGGAAGTATCTGCTTCTTTTCTACTTTACATTAGCCATGATCCTGAATCCAGGTCCAGCCAGCCATCATCACCTTTCCCCTTGCACTCTTTCAAAGCTTCATCACATTAAAAACCCTCTATAAAATTCATGTATTTGCTGGCTCACCAGAGAAGATGACTTGGAAGAAATTGACTACAGGTAAATACACTGAAAGAAGCAATTAAAAAGCAGTTCAGCACCATTGTGGAACTTCTTCCAAGTGCAATTCTTCCTGCATGAAAAGCCTGTGATGAATGGATTGCAAAAATGTCATCGTATTATACCACTGTGTAATAATAACACGACCTGTGGAGAAGTTCAGGTAATGCTGGTATTGCCTTGGAACAAATATAAAGTAGGTAACACACAGGAGTCCATTTCATCCTACTTTTCATGATTCTATGGATTTGTACAAGTTTAAAATAAGACAAGCCAAATACTCATCAGCATACCTATTGCTAGTCAATTAAGTGGGGACTGCTCATTTTCACTCACATGGCTAATCCTTCTAACTCCCTGCTTTTCAAAAGCAGTGCTCATGTCCAAATGTTGCAACATCAGGGATGGTCCCAGGCCTGTGCTAATCCATGCACAGTGAAAGCATATCTCTGGTAGGAATAAAAAATAAATACTTAGGAAGATAAAATAAAAATAGAGGAAATGCTGAGGGTATTTTCCATGTTGACTAGACCAAATGAGCTCCTGCAAACACTTTTTTTTCTCAAATTATTGTTGCTGTTACAAGACTTGATTTCTCTTTGAGTTCCTTTCTAAGTCCAGGCCTTTCTCTCCCAGTGTCATGGTAGACACAAGGAACAATTAAAGGAATTGAGACTGAGATTTGTTTATAAACAGGTAAAAGCCGAATACAGAAAAGGGGGATGGAGTCACTGACTCTACTGCCAACTGATATATAAATAATTCCCAGTACAATGGAAGGCAACACACAGGCATGTCACACTTTTATGTTGATGTAAAAAATATTAAACAGGAAATATTTATTAGAGTATTGTTTTTAAAGTCCTCCTTCTCCCTTAGGTGTAGATCTAACCTATACAAAAGTTAGATTAATGTATGCAAATTCTACTTTTGGATACAGAAAAGTTGGCTCCTTTTCCATTTGACCAGAGAGGAAACAGAGAAAGGAGCCTGCTTTTTTAATAATAACTATGACAATTATTGTTTCCAGCTAGAATGGAGGACATCTGATCTCCTCAGTCTGAAGTCAGGCTCAGCAACTCCTTTTTCAACTAGAAGTGCCTGAACCAGCCACCTATTAACTAAAAACACCTGCAGGAACTCCCTACATCCTACAACTCGAAACCATGAAGACAAGACCACAAAATTTATGGAGACAGAGAGAGAAAAAGAAGTGAAAATTTGGTCAAGAGGCATGATTGGGAAATGGCAGGTTCTGCTCTCAGAAGAGCAGAAGGCTGTTTTATTAAAGATTCCTGAATAAAAGTGCATGCAGCTCCTTGGGGTTCATGAGGAGCACAGCTAAGAGAGGCAGCAGCCAGCAGATGTGGCATCTTGTGCAGCAGCCTCTGGTTCCTCCTCTGGGAGATTTTTTGGGGGAGAGTGGCACAGGAACCCTCTGAACGTGTCTGCTGTTGCCAGGTTCAGGACAAGGACAAGGTCAGGGGAACCACGAGGCTCTGGGACTGAGGGAGCCCTTGCAACTTCTTCAGGGAGTGGTCAGCTGCCCCTGGCCCAGAGTGCCTGGGGGCTTTGATTCAGCTGCCACTGAGCAGGGCACACCAAGCAGCTTTGAGCTGCTCTTTTCTCCAGGATGTGCTACACTATGTGCATTCAGATCCATGCACAGATCCCTTCTTCCTTGCCATAGGAAGAGCCAGGTTGTGAGCCACAAAACACAGGCTGTGCAAGCCACAATCACACAAGAAATCCGAATTATCGTGCCCTTTCTTCTAATCAGCTCCTGACTCTTACAGAACCATGAACACAGAAGGTTATGGGCATGTACTCCTCTCTCCACTACAACTGTTTGAATTTTAACCTTTCTTTTGATATTTTCTTGCAACAAATGTGCAGTTCTTGAGTTGCCCTGTTTATTCTTAGGTGACCATCAAATGCTCAAATGCTGTGGTCTGCAGTGAGAAGGAACATTATGAATGTCTACAAAATGGCATTGCTGACTTTAGCAGATGCCCATGTTTTGTAGTTGGTCCAGAGATGACATTTCTCATATTCAGGAGGACTCAGTTCATATCATGAATTAGTGATGCTATTGTACACTGTACAATATTTTACATAATTAAACGTGACGATGCCATTTGATATGGACAATTAAGCTTGTATTTGTGAGCAAAGTGTAATTAACAGTATAGACATTGTGCCATTTTGGAGTTTGCTTTCAGTGAGTCTAATTACTTCACATAGCTAAAACACATTTGAAAGTTTATCTTTAATTTAGTTCTATCCTTTGCAATTAAACCTTTTAAGACAGCTAGATTAGAAACAGAATGTTAAAACATGAAGACTGCTAGAATGCATACCCAAAAGCTCCCAATTTTTAAGCTATTTCAGTAACAGATTCTGCAAAGAAATTATACTCTTTGCAGAAAATGTATTTTATGACTTTACAGAGAAACATTTTTCTTTGGAAGATCCTGGGGAAATGTACATCCTGAGTCATATTCTATGTCCCTGACTTCTCTCTACATCTAAATGTTCCTTTGAAATTACTGTAAGATGTATCTCAAAGTGTGCACTGAACTTGTTTTCCTGAAAAATAGGGGATATCATCTATAGCTGCAGTGATAATGCATGGATCAAACCTTGGGGTATTTTACAGCTATATCTGGAGTTTTAAATTAAACCATGCCAGGGGCTGGGCATTGGAACTTGATTGCACAATAGTTTAGGGGAGATCCCTAATATTTCCCCACATGATCCCTGTGCATGCTGAGGAGTTGCTTTTTGCTGTACATCATCCATAATAAGCAATTTGGTTGCATTTACCCATTCTCTCTTTTATTTTTTTTTTTTTTAATAAAATGAGAATTTAATAGCATGTCTGTGGTCATACTGGGGCAGCTAAGGCATTGTCACTAATTAGTGCAGAAGCACAGATGTCAGCTGCCTCTCACAACACTGAGCTTCCTTACACAGTCAGCTGATGCCATAAGGCTTGATAGGTTGAAATGCAAGACTGTGTCAGGAAATGCAGAATTATTGACTCAGCTCCTCCATGACTTTTAATCTCAGTATTTCTAAGTTAAGGCATAACTGAGAATGGTGTTAAAAATAATTATCTATTGTTTTTGACTTACATAATATTACTGAAAAATACAGGCCAGAGTCTTTCAAATTGTATCAGTTTTAAGTAGAGGCTGAGAGAGTCAGAACAGTGTCTGTCCACCCACTGCTCCAAAGAATGCTTGTAGGAGTCTGCTAATCTAATGAATCTAAATGTTTTCAGTTTAAATGTCTACATCTGAGCTGATTTTCTAGGCTTCCTTTATAGATAATAGAGAAAAGCAAGTACTTATAATCTCCTTCCTTCTAGCTTAAATTTCCAAAACAGCTCAGATGACTCACAGGCCATTAAGTGCATATTTATGAGAAAACACCAGAAAAATTAGCAGAGAAAAACTAGGCTGGAGCTGATTCCTGGATGTCATTTGAAGCACCCCTCTGCTCAAAGCAAGACTAACTGCAATGTTAGATCTGGTTGCCAAGGGTTCTCTATGAGCTGCTTTTTTGCTGGCCTAGAAAAGGGAGTGATTAAGTCAGATGTGGATGCTCATATTGCACACATCCTCATGCAGGCAGAGGAACTCTTTCCCCTCTGTCTGTCTCTGTGTGTGTGTTTGATGAGTGCTCAGATGGCCTAGTCTTCTAGCAGCTGTCAGGAACATCTGGAGCACAATTAAAAGTGGAAGAAAAACTGTGATTCTAAATAAAGAAGAGCTATATATCAGCCCACCAGAAAGGGGCACAAAGTTGAACTAGTTCCAAAACAATTTACCAAAGAAACACCTCTCTCTAGAGAGGTCACGTTCAGACCTTTTCCAAATGCACTTGGCATGTCAAGTGCAATGATTTAGGGATGTGATTGACTTTGAAATTTAAACTGAATTTAAACAGTTTGATGATTAGTGTCTAAATTCAGCTACTGACATAGGGGGTGTACAGGCCCTCCAGGTATCTTGGCTGTGCAGAGTTGGAGAGATTTAGGTACCCAGGGACTGGGGCTGTGGCATGAACATGTGTCTCATGTCCCTTTGGATGCCCTAGGATGTCCTATCTATTGTTCCAGATGGAGAAGTCTTTCCTGTAGGTCTCCTCTTGTGCCACAAATGCCATCTGTGCACTGGCTGGTGTCTCCCATGTCCTTCCATGATGCTGGGTGTCTTCAAAGGCCACCTAAGGTGTCTTGATATTGAACTGTGTATATTTCCACTTACCTGCCAGGCTTTTTTAGGTGACATCTGTCATAAGAACCATAATTTCTCTGAGTACTGAAGATTTCCCCTGAAAAATGCTCCTTACTGTATATCCACAGTCCTTGTACAAGCTGCAGGAAAGTGCACAGAACGTAAAGGTTTCCCTCCTGAGACCAACACAGCTAAGCAGGGTGTCACAATAATGGAACTGAAGTCCTTAGGGACCTTCTGCTATTCCCTGGGAATTAAAAAAAGAGACGTGAAAGGCTTAGTGAAAAATCTGTGCTGTGAAATACAGCAGATATCAGTGCCATTGATAACTTTGCACACTGGTTAGTCTGGGTACAGTCCCTCTATGTCTTTGAGTCTTCATTTACCTTTAAATTAAATTGAGATGACACAATTTCTAAAGGCTTTGAGGTTCTTGAATTACAATAGTATGTAACAGCTGAGGAAAATTGTTTCATGTTTAAAATAGGAAATTAGGAAAGATTTTAGTTCAAACTGCTTCTGGGTCTTTTGTAAAAGGAAATTTCTGAAAAAGAAATGCTGGGGAATTAAAAGGAAACTATGCTACAAATGTTTTAGAAAAAAAATAGAGAATCATCAAACAACCAGGAAAGCAAAGGCAATTATATGACTCAAAGTGAATAAACCACCCAGTTAAGTAAAAAAAAGCAGCTCATTGTTTAGCTCAAAATTTTGCTTGTCTGATAAAGAAGTAATGCCTCATTTTATTTATGAAAATATTAATAGGAATTGATTGCAGAAATGATGTTTCCATGCTAACTTCTCATTGTATTTATGAATGTGCAAAACTCTGCTGGATTTTTTACAAATCTGGATCAAGAACAGGTTTACATGAATAAAAGAAAAAATATGTGCTAGCAAAATGTTTCAAAATCTTTTACATTAGGGCCTCCACCACACTCAAATATCTAAAGTACCTGGTCAGTTTTGAAGACTGTGTTCTTCTCTGTGAAATTCAGAAGTAATTCTACTGATATTGATGGAATTAGATGATACACCATTCTCACCAGATGGAGTATGGGACCAGATCTTTATGCACAAAACATTTTTCCTGTAATTCAGTCATGTAATTTAATTTGCAAAATGTAGTAAGAGCCTCACAGAAAAGAGGTTGATGCATTGGCTGGATGAGAGCAGACAGTGAGGTGGATTGAAAACTGGAATGGCTGTGCCTAAAGAGTGGTGATCAATGGAACAAAGTCTAGTTGGAGGCAAATAACTAGATTTTTCTCTATTTTGAGCACACACATAATTTAAAACATATAAAGAATCCTACTGAAATCAGTCAATATTTCTTCAGTGTTTAAAATTATACATGTTTAAGTGTTTCTGATGAAAGAGCAATTCTGGATTAATGGGAAGATAAAGCTCAGCTGCACAGTGACACTTGGACAGGATATGGAAAAAGTGCTTAATGAATTTATTGTGGAACAGAATATACTGCGATATCTGAATAAGGAAATCAGATTTCATGACTGCCACAGAATCTGAAGCTGCTTATGATATTCTAAAATAGAGTGCATTTGAAATGCAGTAATTTTCTTTTTTTAATTGAATACCAGGAAGGAAGTGAGTTTTGCTGAAAGCAAGCCAGCTATTGGCATGCTTCTTCAGCAATCTATCACAGCTTTGCAACTTTATTTTCTTGTACAGCACAACATATAAAAAGAAAGCAGATACATTTATTCACCTTGAGACTTTTCTGAACTGCCCACACATCAACACTGAAAAGCAGGAGAGCAAAGGCACCAGTCAGGTTTGTTCTCCTCTGTGTCTTGTCACATATCTGGCAGACCCATGGGACCTTGGATGGTCCCATGGTCTTGGATGCCCATAGATGTCCTAGATGGTGCTAGACAGCCTAAGCAACAGAGTTGAGATCTGTGTAGATGATACAAGTTGCTTAGACACTTCCAATGCGAGTAGTCTATAGACACCTCCATTGAAAGGTCAGTCCTGATGTCAGAACCACAGAATGGTTTGGGTTGGAAGATCATCTAGGCCATCTTAAGGATCATCTTGTTCCAACTCCTCTGCCATGGGCAGGAATGCCATGGCTGAGTTACTCAGAGCCCCATCCAGCCTGGCCTTGAACACCTCCAGGAGTGGTGAGTCCACACCCTCTCTGTTCCAGTGTCTCACCACCCTCCCAGTAAGGAATGCCCACCTGAGCTATCCTATGCTTTTTCCTTCATCTGCAAGTTCTCCAAAATGAGCACCTGCATTTCCAGTGAAAGCAGGAGTACTTGTACTTAACTGCATTATTTCCACCAATTCTCAAGAAGAGCCCCTTCATCCCCTTCAAGTCCTCATGTCAGCTAATCATTTTTCAGGATTTCAAGCAAGGAAATTTCTAAAGCAGTGGTTGGTTTTGGAACTTCTGTGATATTCACGAGCAGAGAGTTGCTGCAAATTTCTAGAAAGTTCCAGCTACCTGGAGTTATGCAGCTTTTCCAGCTGCTCATCCTTTCCAGGGACTAGAAACTATGAAGTTACATGACAATGATTCCATGGAAGTTTCCAGGTTACTGGGTTAATGTTTCACTCCTTAATTTCAAGTAGTTGTACCAATCACCCACCTGTTACCGTGCTTATTTGTCCTGCTTTTTATAATACCTATTTTCAGTTGTTCAAATGAAGCAAAATAAAACTTTCTATGCAAATTCTTCCTTTAGAACTATGGCTTTTCATTCTGTAAATTGAACTAGGTCATGGAGCTTGTCAATATTTTAAGCATGTTAAGACACAAAGGGATTAAAGTATTAAATATGTGCCTTACAAACAAGAACACAATGAATTATAATAAATTTACACTAAAATATAGTTTATTCAAAAAGACATTTCTTAACCTACAAAATGCATGTAGCTTTCAAGAAGAATATTTTTTTTTTTCCCAAAAGGTGGCCTGGTGAATTGAAACAGTAAATCTTTATTTGAAAGATAGGAGAAGAGAAGGATCTGGGGAGACCCAAAGCCCTAAATGGGCTACAAGAAGTCTGATGAGGGATATTTCACAGACAGAAAGGAGTGATAGGATAAGGGTTTTAAATTGACAGAGAGCAGGTTAAGATTAAATATGAGGAAGAAATTCTTCATTATGAGGGTGGTGAGGCCCTGGCACAGGTTGCCCAGAGAGGCTGCAGCTGCCCCATCCCTGGAAGTGTTCAAGCGTTGGAAGAGGCTTGGAACAACCTGGGATAGTGGAAGATGTCCCTGCCCATGACATGATCTTTAAGATCCCATCCTTTCTATGATTCATTTTCTTCATCTGCACATGTGCCAACTGCTATTGCACCTGAGGTGTTTAGTCTGTTTCTAAAAGTGGATGAAACCACGACTGATGCCTCCTATTTCCATGTTAAATGAAATATTATGCTTCATTAAGTGGGAGGATCACCCCAGCTAAGCTTAGCTGTCTAAAAGCAGGCATCTAGTCTATACAAGGCATATAAACATTTAGAAAACTCTTAGAGAAGGGTGTCTCCAGGAGGTGAGACAGCCCACACTGAGCTAAGCAGCCAAAACTCTTGTGCAAATATACCTCATAGGTTATCTGATTTTCTTCATCACTTAGAGCCACAAGTAACACTTTTCACTCTCTGGAAGTTCAATCCCAGCCTCTGTGTGTTAGCATTGCTCCTCTTCAAAGCCATATGCTACAACAATTCCAACCTGATTGGATTCATTAATGATAAAAATAACTTCCTCCTACACGGTAATGCTAAAGCCTTGGGATTTATGGGAACTGAGACACTGGGCAGCACAGGACAGGCTGGAAAACTCTAAAGGGATTTCTGCAGATATACAAGAGAAACCTCTCTTACACAAGGTGTTTCTACTACTTTCAGACACTGAGATAGAAAGAGGTTACTTGTGCAGGCAGTGTTGACTTTTAGGACTTTGAGGCAAATTCAAGAGAATATGTTAAGAATTAAATGTGCAGTGATCAAAGGCAACAAGACTGATTTAAGATTTAGGCAGAAGGCAAAAGCCTTTAAATGAAAGGGTCATGAATTGTTTTTATGAATAGCGAGGCATCAAGGCAAGCAAGACAGAAGCATTTCTCTGCATTTCTTATGATGACTCTTCAGAAGTGCTAATCCAGTAAATACACAGACCAACACACTGACCTTCCAGGTCAGTGCTGCTGCTCTAGGAAGGCAAAAGTCTTTCCTTGTTATTTCTGCAATAGAATGAACATGTGCCAAGTTCAGGCCAGAAGTATGAAATATGTGCTGCTAAGACTTACATTAGGATATTAAGATAGTAAGTGCAGACCAGACAGCTACAAAATAAGGCAGCTATTTTGATATTTTTTTCTTCCTATTATATCTAATAATAACAATTCACTGCAATTTTGTGTCCATGGCAGGCTCCAGCATGATGTAAGGTGATAGCGGTGCTTATTTTCATTTAAGTTAGATTTTGGGTTCTGATTTAGAAGTGAGCTAAATATTTGTTGAGCAGGGCTGAATTGAAAATACAAAGATAGTAATCTCTTGCTACTCTCAAGGTCTAATGCACTAAATGTTGTGATAGCGAAGTTTCCTTCACCACACTTTGCCCACCACGCTCAAATGTGCATTGAAACACTTTTGTTGAAGATGCTCCTTATACCTGTCAACTGACAAAGATAGCAAGAACATTGTTTTCTTCTAAATAAACCAATATTTTGTGGTGTCATAGAAAGGAATCATATTGTCCAGTTGTTACTTCAAATTGTGTTGTCCAGTTCTTATCTCAAATAACACCTACCCAGGATAAATTCTATGTATTAAGGTTTGACTAAGGGCTTAGCTAGAGACGAGGAATGTGCAGGATTTGCAGACAGAACACTCACTCAAACACAGGCACATGAGTACATTTTTAGAAACACAGGAAGATGCCTTTGAAGCATGCAGAGAGGAATTTCATCTGCCTCAGTTTGGAGGTTTAACTTAGGCAGGTGACTGTATGGGGTTTATATCATCTCATTTGCTGTGTTATTTCTCAATGAGTTGTGACCCTTTGAAGTTCAGAGAGTTTCATGCTCTTTTTACTGCATCTCACCATTCACAGCCTGTCTCTGCTCATGGCTTCCAGCACTTTTTTAGTTCTGAGGATAAGGACAAAATGCTCACAATCATAGAATCATTTAGGTTGGAAAAGAACTCTAAAATCATCAAGTCCAACCATTAACCCAGCACTGCCAGACCTAGCCCTAAACCGTGTCCCTAAGCACCACATCTACACGTTTTTTAAACACTTCCAGAGACAGTGATTCTATCACTTCCCTGGGCAGATTTCTTAACAGATTCCACTGATGTCAAATAACTTGTCACACACATAACAGACTTGAAAAGTGAAAATTAGTATATCCAAGGTATTTTTGCTCATGTTTAAACATAGCTTGATTTATTTATCAAGTCAGCCCATTGTAGAATTTTCAATTTGAACGATGATAATATTAACACTATTTTAAATCTCAATCATATAATAACTAACTTTCTTGAAACTCACACCTCTTTGGAGAAGAAACATTAACATCTTTAAAAAATGCACTCAGTGAGGGGAGATGAAAGGTTTTCATTGCTCATACAGGTGTTATTTTTAATTTGTCTCTCACCTTATCTCAGAAATCTCACCTGTTTCTGCTGATCTGTTACAGCAAAGCTGTCAGCAAATGCCAATCAAATGCCAAATGGAAATAGTGCACACTGCAAAAAGAACTAAACTGAAGTGAGTGGGTGTAGAAGCCTGGGCAACCAGGACTTTAAGCATTGCAGTGTCTCAAGAAACAATGATTGTTGTGGAAAAGGGCAAGTTAGCACAGGATCTGGCAGCAGAAGGGGACAGAGGTAGGGCAGCACTTCTCTTGGAATAAACTTCCCTGTTTTAGTCCATGGAGACTGCAGAGCACAGAGCAGTGCAAGCGTAGGAATGGGGCCAAGGAGTGGGCAAGACCAGGAGAGTGGAATCAGGACCAACCAAGACCATAGCAGTGCTCTAATCCATTTCTGGAAGGATCCAGGAGAATGGACTGTGCATGATAACTCATTGGCATGAGAAGTGAAAAGAACCAGCCCCAGGGCTGGGAAAACTTGTCTACAGAAAGGATGACCCACAGTGTTCAGGTGCTGCCCCAGACCCTGGACACCCCAAGGCTGGTGTTTGCCTTTCCTCTCCTATCTGATCTCTCTCTCTCCTCTTTTTTGAAAACTCTTTTACTTATCTTACTGTTGAAATATAGGGGCACAACAATACCAATTTCCTTTGAATTTCCTTGCCGAGAGCATAACTTGCGAAGAAATCTTTGTAAGGTCATTTGGACCCTTCTGCCTTTTGCTGTTCTATTTTGATCACAGGCATCTAAGAATCTTGGGTGTTCCCTATTTCTTGGGAGTGGGACATGACAGGGGAGGATTCCAATCCCTCACTCAGGACAGCCTTCATTTTGGTTTCAGCTTTGCTTCAGGGTGACTGGGCTCATAATCTGGCTCAGAATCTGTTTTTGGTTGCAGATCACAAGGTCAATATCCAGGTCATTTACTGAACCATCTTAAAAGCAATTCCACAGCTACATTTCTAAGCATTTGCATGAGTGCAAACAATCCTCTTGAAACAAAGAAAAGTGAATCGACCCAATGGTTTAGAAGATTAAAATATATATTCTGACAAAAGTACAGGTTTGTCATTATTTGGTGTAAATGATAATTTTTTTTCTGTGAAAAGCTGAATCAGATCTGTGATTGACATTGTGATATTTGGGTTTGTTAGCAATAAAAAAAGATCCCAATAAAAATGCAAGGAGTGAATGGAAGTTTTTATGTGGAAAAATCAATAAATTGACAAAAGTTTAATTATATGAGGTCTCTTGAGAACACTTTGTTTTATTTGTGGCAAAAAGTTTTATTTGCCCTTAGCATGATTTTAGATTTTATTGGTTTGGAGACATCTGAAAGAAATTTCAGGTGAATATAAAATAGAATTCTTTCATATTAGAGAAAAAGCTTAAGTGTTTGACTCTCTCAGAGAGGTGCTTGACTTTCTCAAAGAACATCCTTTCATCCCAAGGCATTCAGAAAAGCCATGTCCTTCTAAACAACCTTCAGCAACTGAGGGCGACAGCCAGGTAAATACTCATCTTGCTTCCCAAGGAAATCCAGATGTCTTTTCCTTCCAAAGAACTTCATTTGCTGCTCTACAGACATCACCCTGGTGTCTTTGATCAGGCACTGAAGCAGGAGATGGGGAACATCTGCAGCTGGACGGAGCAGGTTACACTGGTAACTGCAGGCAGGAATTAAACCTGTAACATTTAAAGGGTCTTTGCTGTTCAGTGAGGAAGCCATTAGTGCAATACTTCCACTCACATGCATTGTCCTCTTCACTTTTACTTCCCTTTTATTACATATCTTATTTATTACCTTCATCAGGCAAAAGTCTCCCACAGGAAATCTTTCAGAAACTGTAATTTCTGCTTTGTGAGAATTTATAGCTTGCTAACATTCTAAAAATTGTCTACTAAGAGAACCACACAGGAATCAGTTAATATATATTTTTAATGTCTGTAATGAATCTGTATACAGCAATTACAAACAAGGGAGTTAATTTAAAACATATGGTTTATATGCACAATATATCTTGGAATTAATAAGGCACAAGCAGACAGGTGAAATCAATGTGAAGAAATATATGCAACATGTCTCATGTTAAACACCATTTCTGGCAGAAGTCTGTGGCAAAAGCACCTTATAATAATCTTCCAGTGCTGTGCTATCTTAGCAATTCTTTGTTCCAAAATCCTACAGCAATATTGAAAATGAGAATTCTCTGCTAACATGAAATCAATGTGTTGCTTAATGGCTCATATGAACATCTCCATCAAGAAGTAGTTGGCCTTCCCATAACTGTTATATGTAGATATTTTCTACACTAAGTATAATATGTGCCCCCATTAGCACAGAAACATTCCCTGCTTCCAAAAGTAGGACTGCAGATCTGAGATTCAAACTCTGCATAAAACCTACCAGCTCAAATCCAGTCAAATAACAAAGATCAGAAGTCGTTTTCATTCAGACAAGCTCTGTGCTGCTGTTTTACTGAGGGAGAAAGTTATTTATTTCAGGGTGAGTCCTTTGATCTGACATCTCCCTCGAACCTCCCCCTGTATGCCTGCTGTAATATGAAAGCTGAGAGCACTTTTTTGCTAGAAGTGAGGTGTTTTCTGTGCCTTTTGAAGCTGTCCATACAAGTTCTGATGCCATCACTGAATTGCAGAGAGGAGAATCATATTAGACTTTTCTTGAGGCACAGAGAGAATTGACATAAATATGAGTTATTTGTTAATATTGTTGTTTTCATTGCCTGGCCTGATTGAGTGTGGCTCCTATCTCTAGTTCCGCCCAATGTATTCAATCAAAAAATGTCTTACCCTTTTGGACAATAAAAGTTGTTGACAATAATTTCTTTGAGTCAGTTGATTAATTTTTATTACTCTTTTTGTTTTCTTTGTGCTGACATTTCTGAAGCTTTCCCTTGACCCTGGAAAAAACATTTGAAATGAAAGTATTTAATTTCTTTTGTAGTGAAAATCATACTGTGTGTGACTCGAATTTCAACATGAATTGATAAAAGTTAAGAGGATCTCCATTTGTTAGAATTGCTCTTCAAGACTATTTGCAGAGTAAAAATTTCTTAAATACCTTTTAATAGAGTTAATAATTTTATTTCAAAAATCCATCAGCACTGCAATACTTGCATTCTTTATTTTTTTCCTGATGTAGAATGAGATGAACTAGTTTAAATTTTATTAGAGGACAGATGCTGATTTGGGTGCATATAATGTTTTTTAAAAGACTGCACAATTTTCAATTGCCAGTGCTTAAAACAAGCATCAGAAAACGAAAATGCTTCTTCAAAGATGCTTTCTTAATTATTCCAAGCCAAACACTTTCTTTTTCAGTTCAGTGTAAAAACTGAGTTTGTTTTCAATCAAAATTTCCTTATTAGAGGTATTTCTGTACACCCTAAAATTTATCTTATTTCTTCCTTCTGGTTTGTTTTTTGTGCTACTGTTAACTGAGATCTGTCTGCTGAGGCCACAACCCTACATTGCTAGATGCTTAAAGTAAAGCAACCATCACCCAAATAGTCATCTAATCTAAATTACCCAGGCAAAAAAGGCATGAGAACAAATAAATCTGATCCTTGTTTTATTGCTTGGGCATTGAGACACATTGGAGATTGGTGGCAAAGTTCATATTGGAGGGTTATGAAGATGAATTCTTCCCTCTCATGGCTGCAGAGCTCCCAGGGCTTGCACAGAAGGACAGGATTAGCTCTGGATAAGGTACAAGTTGTGACCCCACAGGTTCTGTATCAAGAACAGATAGCTCTGCTTTCCTCTCCTATTAAGAAACTCTGAAACACAGCAGTGAGAAGAAACCCCAGAATTCTCTGTGATAATCATTTGCATAATCACAGATATTATGTATTTCCGTTGCACTAGAGTATATTAAGACAAATTTACTATAAGTTTCAATTATTACATTGACATGGTACAAGGTATCTGTAACATTTTAGGGTTATATAATGGTCTCTGAAGTGCTCAGAAAGCATCATTGTTTTCCTGTCTCTCCCACCCAGACCCTTTGATCATTCCAAGGAAAGATTCTCATGAACTGAAACTTCCCTCTGTCAAAATATTTTTCCAAAGGAAAGCTGGGCGACTGCTGCAAGCAACTGTACTCTATAAAGAGTTGCTGGGAAGTTAAGAACCAGAGTTTTGTATTTCTGGAGGGTTTATTTTCTGAATACTGATGGGATATGGCTCTGCCAAGTAGATGCCCTTTCCTGAGCCCTCCCTGATGCCCAGAACCTTCTCCCTTACTCGACTCACCATTGGTCTCTGTACCTTAGTTCCACCCTTACCTTGTTCCTGTTGGCCCTTGTGCCCTGATCCCTCCTGTGTACCACCCCTGGCCCTCATCCCAATGAACCCTGCTACTCCCCACCCCATTGACTTAAACCCCTGCACACCCTGCTCAGGGGGAATTCATCATCATCATCATCATCATTGTTGTCATCGTCATCATCATCATCATCATCATCATCATCATCATCATCATCGTCATC